>NQII01003625.1:210160-230227 GCA_002778355.1 Clitarchus hookeri | reverse complement strand
GGCGGCCCGTATGTTTACGTACGAAAATAAATAATACCACAGGCCAGTAAGGAATTATACTTCGAAGATAACACACATGCTGTAGAAATTATTTTGGAGCCTTCCATTGTCATAAGATCGACTTTTTCATACTGCTATAAAATGTGCTAGCCAGATATGAGCGGGAACTACTGTACTGAATTTAACCACAAACTTTCTAACAAAATAAAGATATGACCATAGCTTAAAGCACCGTGAGTTTACATGCAGCACAATGAGGACACTGCATGCCAATTCAGAGACCTGCGCGTAGCGGCGATGGGACACTTTATGAGTTGAGTTGAGTGATTTGGGCGACTCTTAATAACCAGGTCTTGAGATCTGATGAGGGTGAAATGAGCTGATGATGGAGCAGCACTAAATGTGAGGGCGGGGAAACGGGAGATCGCTGAGAAAACCCACCGGCCAGCGGCATCGTTCGGCACGATTCCCACTTGGGGATATCCGGGAGTGATCCGGCCGGGGATTGAACCTGGTTTAACTTGATGGGAGGCGAGCAGTCTATCCGCTCAGCCACCGCGGCCCCTACGCACTTCGAGGATTCAAATGCGCAAAATAGCTGCAGGCAGGCGGAACCTTTTTTGGGAACAAGGTAGATACTGAAAGGTGTTGTTTTTCGTACGTAAGCATTCCGGTCTCTTCCTATTTAATCTATTTCTTGGATCGAGGTACAGAATATTAATGCGCATTGAAAACCAGCGAAATTTTTTTTAAGGCTAGTTTTACGAAAATACCGTCAAATACATGTGCTATGGTGTGCTATAGCCTTGTAACACGCTTATACCACCAGAAGTGATATTTACCATTTACCAAAATTATACAAAAATATCAATGACCGAGCAAAAATTTAAATTCCATAAAAACTCAACAACCCATAATACGACAGTCCATAACTCAAGAAAATTCATTACGTTAAATTACACATAAAGCTTCCGCAGAATATAAAATCGATTCTACAAGAAATACACCTATTCCGAAAATATTTGCAGCCGTTATATAAATCAAAAAATTAATTTCGGGGACCTATTTCATCGATTTAAAAAATCTATTTTTTAATCGACATTCCTGTTCGCACGCAGAGGTAATGCCGCATGCATGTGCGGACGGGGCCGGCTGTCGGCCGACGACGTCCCGCTGCGAGACGGAGCTGACCTCGCAGGTCCCCGCACGTGAGTGATGTGCAACACGGCCAGCCGCGCCGCACAGCCGCTCAAGTGACGTCGACGAAGCCTCCAGTCCGCGTGGACGCCAACTACTCCCAACGAAACATGCGTTAAGGCGGCCGCCAAGCTGCTGCTTGAACCGCGTTGCAGGATGTTTGAAATACTTTTTTTTTTACTGGCAAATTCGCGCCAAAAATGCCTATCTACGAAAACAAAACTCACTTCAGACTAGTCAAGTATGGTACTTTCAAGCCATCGCACAGAACGGAAATCTTACTTTAATGCCTTCCGACATGGCTGGAAACGGCTTTTTCAGACTACTGTTTCTCAACATATACTAACCGGATTCGTATGATACTAATACAGGAGTGAATTGATCTTGCTACAGTATAGCTTCCAGTAAAATTAAAGGGTCACCGCTTTTATGTCCCATAGTTCCAGCGGTACTACGGGAACACTGCACGTGAGTTACAACTTGGTAAGTAGAGTCCATATCGCTTTACAAGGGCCGGCCGGCGTTATCCGTAGCGCTTCGTCAATTCTTAACACACACACAAACATATCCTTTACTAGGCGGCAGCTTGAGCAGCACACATGCCTGCCCTGCTACACAGTACCCTGCTTTCTAGTCTCAAATCTGAGCTTCATTTCCAGCAGCAACATTGGAAACAATGCAGACTGGATTAGAACACAGTAGGTAAAATACCTGCTTTTGAATGTCAGAATGTTAGTAGAAAGAATATACACTAGAGGCTCCATATATCGGGCGCGTCGTCGTTGATAGTGCAGTTTCACTAGCTTATTACGTTAAGGTGGGGTATGTGTACAGCGGCGTCAGATGCCGGTAATATTCGTTCGACCGAGAGATTTCTATGTGTTCGGCACTGAAAGTGTGGACGCAGTGCAATGGACTTACACGGTACGCACTTACTTCAAGAACAATTATTCGCCTCGTATTACAGAGCGTATATTTCCGCGATACTTCAATATGGGTCGTCACAGATGTGCGCCAGGTGCTCGGTGTCATTGCAGGGTGCGTCCGTACCTTTAGAACGACTGCTGGTGCGTGTAATTGCAAACCAGAAGAAAGTCGAAGGACGGTGCGGACACCGTCAGTGATTGGCCATGTTCGTGCTTTGATCACACGCGACCCAAAACAATCTGCTCTGCGAAACTCTGTGGGTTTGAACATTTCATGTCAATCATTCGGAATTGTCTTGCACCGGGATCTACACTACCATCCGAAGAACCTCCAAATAGTAAAAGAAATCACACGACAGGATGTGCTGAGACGCAAACATTTTTGCACGGCCAAGCGTGATTTCCATCAGGAGCCGCGCATGTTACAGACCCTAATCATGTCTGATGAAGAGCACTTTGAGCTATGTCGTTCTTCGAACAAACATAACACGTGTTACTAAATTGATGTGAATCCGCATCAACTGTACATTAGGCCATAGCACAGCCTCCGTTTCACGATGTGTTCCGACATTGCTGCATTTGGAATCATTAGGCCTTATATTTTTGAAGGACTATGATGCCCAAGCGATAGCTGTAAACACACAGCGTTATTTCACGACACGGTAAAACTTCATTTGCCCCTCAATTACGCATGCGCAACGTGGATTTGGCAACTGCGCGAGTTCAACAGGAGGACGCGAAGACGCAGACGGCAATAACCTTTATTGAGACAGTTTTTTCAACAGAAAATGATATCGTGATTTGGT
This sequence comes from Clitarchus hookeri, assembly GCA_002778355.1. Lineage (NCBI taxonomy): Eukaryota > Metazoa > Arthropoda > Insecta > Phasmatodea > Phasmatidae > Clitarchus > Clitarchus hookeri. The sequence goes on along the minus strand of NQII01003625.1, from coordinate 227,298 downwards.
GGCATCCCGTGGCAGTCCTACTAGTCGTATCTGGCGTGTGCAGTTTTCTTCTTATGGGGATATCTTAAACAACAAGTTTTTCCAACACAACCTGCAACCATCAAGAACTTAAATGACCGCATAACTGCTGTCATCAATAGCATCCCTGACGATATGTTACGACGGGAAATGGACATCTTTCAATGCCGCGTGAAGAAATGCGTAGTGCGGCGGAGTAGTCATTCGCCAGTGGTACGTCACTGAACAATTATAAAGTGTATTCCTTTCTATTCTGTGTGACACTTGGAGCAAAGAATAAATAACCGTTGTTGACCTGTAACGAGAGCTCCAAAGTACGCTATTAATGTTGCCACAGCCTGTACATACAAACGTACCCCCGCGCTACATAGTGGGTATATTGGAAAACCACAATACTGGAGACAAGTGCACAGAAGACCAAAATCAATCCATTTCATCTTTATACATTAAACGTACCGCCTACAGGGTAGTTTGCGTTGGTTAAATGCTTTCGTAGTCAGCATTAAAAAAAAATCGCTGCCGGTTACTGTATGTACGGGTTGATCTGAATGTCTTCTTACAACCCCCTCCCTCCTTTTTCTTTCCCCGCCAATGGCGATTAGCGTTTACGTGGGCGTATCTAAATATTTTTCCTGCTTTCAGATGGCTTATACAAACATCACGGAAAAGAATAATAGTTGATAGAAAGTGAGATCACCCCGAGCTGTGGTTTAGGGGGAAGGTGATTCACACTGTTCTCTAAAGGTCAAATTTCCTACTGAAGTAAACACAGGGCGATTGGAGTTCAAAAANGGAAGGTGATTCACACTGTTCTCTAAAGGTCAAATTTCCTACTGAAGTAAACACAGGGCGATTGGAGTTCAAAAAAGCAATCTAGTTTTATTATTCCTTGACAAGTTATAATTCACTCACGAGCTCTAGAGACAACTCCTTCCCGTTTATAAAAAGGGGGGGGGTGTAGGGGGGTAGTACTCTTCACACACGCTGGATGACTGTACTTATCTGTCCTGTTGTGCTGGTAGCTGGTCCTGCAGTTGATGTCTGGTGAGCGGGAACTGGCAGGACTCTGCGTCTGATGACGGCCGGCTGCCGTGGTCGTCTCCTCGCGGACTCGTTCCGCCCTCCTCGGTTCCCGTCGGCGTTGTGCATGGGTTTTCTCGGATGCTTCCCACCTTACATCCCGTTTGTCGGCCTCTGTCATTGGTCTGTTGCACGCGGCTGGCTTCTCCTTGAGCGGACGCCCTTCGGTCGGGCTCGTCCCTCGCTCCCGTTCTCGATGTAGGGCAGTAACGGCTTGTTCCTTGCCCTACCACGTCCCGGCTGGACATTCCCACTAGCTCGACGTGGCCTTCCGGCGAAGCTCACCACTCGATCCTCCCCTCCTCGGTGCGTTGCAACTGCTTGGACTGACTGGCTTCTGCGGTAAACTGGCTGGTTGACTCGCGTCCGGATCTGGCGGACCCCTTAATGTAGTGACCGCCTATCTGCGCATCCCGGGGTGGCAGTACCGTACTCCCGTGTCACTTTCGGCTCGTTACTGCGGCTGATTGGTTCCCTGCTGGATTGGTTTATGTTTCCCACTGACTGCTCGTGGCAAACTCCCGTCGTCCGGCTCCGAACACCGGACGTCTCGCGGACGGACCTCCGACCAACTATGTCGTTTCACTACTCGCGCCTCACTCAACTGTGTCACGGCTAGCGCCGCACTGAACTGTCTCACGGCTAGCGCCTCACTGACCTCCCCCTTCCTCTCTCTCGTCGTTTTTGTAGGCTCCCATCGCCATATTGAACTCGTGTTATTTCTGCAGGTGGCCGCCCGATGGCCCGCGTCCTCTCGGGGTTATAAAACAACGTGTGCGGCCCTCCGGCGCACGTGGGTCCGGTGTTGTCCCTCGATCCTGGTTTACAAGTTTAAGCACTTCGTCCTGTACATGCGGAAATATTTGGGTGGCCTCTTGGCTTGGCGTACGTGTGGTTCGCCTGCCTCGCCGCTATTCTCTCCGCACGTCCGCCCCAAATGCTCTCAGGGTTTTATTGCGGTGAAGCCCGGGGTCGTGGGACCTCGGCGTATCTTGGGGCGGCTGCCCAGTGTAGCTGTGTTCGTGCCCTGGTGGCTTCCGTTGCCTCCGGATGCCGCCTGCACGTGCAGAAAACTTGGGTGGCCCGTCTTTGCAGCTGTGAGGCGCGGGATCCTTTATTTGGACACGTTCTCCGCCCTTAATATTTATTGGTGTAGACCGTCGGCAGGCTTCGCTAGCGCATGTGTTCTGGCGGCCAAAATGCCTGGACGCGGGGAGCGTCAAAAGTGTATGGAATAATGACAGTTCACCGATTGGTAGACAATAAAGAGTGTGACAAAGAACAAGAGTCATCTTAAACAGTTTCGATACTGGATAAAAAGAGTGCTGGTAAGCTGCAGTTGAGGTTAGGAAAAATGCACAGCCATAGATGTATCAGTGCTAAGATCTTCCAAAAGTCCTCTAAACCTGGACTCCTCAATAACGTGACGATGACTCACAAGAAATTAAATATGCAAAGTCATATAGTCCTGTTCATATCAACGTGCTTACTGATACTGATGTGGAGAAAAGGTATGCCGCATCCACACGATTGTCCTATACATTCGTGACATTCTCCCGATGTGGGAAGGTCTTCTTCACCGATGAATGTGCCGTCTACCGAAGTACCCGTGACAGAAATATTTGTTTTCGGAGCTAAGAAACCCCACATTTTCGTTTGGAATTATGGCGCAATCAACAACACGTGATGATTTGGGCTTCACTGTCAAGTACGAATCTGACAGGCCCATATCTCTCCGATTGCACAGTCGATCAGTATTCCTATCTCTCCGTGCTGAGGGAGTGGTTTGTTACTAAGCTGTAAAGTATCGGTGTTATGGAGGATAGTTGGTTAAACAAAGATGGATCTCCAGCTCGTTATGCTGTCAGTGTCAGAGGGGATTCTCGGATGAAGCATTTCAGGAGAGGTGGATTGGGAAAGGATGTGTTCACTTGCCTGCACCAACTGAATGGCCTCCGCATAGTCCAGAACCCACAAATAAAATCATCCTCCTAAATTGATATGAAATATTACTGAGACCACCAACATCACTAACAAATCCCGACCAGATGTTGAATTTCTTCACCTGCAAAGAAATTTGAAATCAATTAATAATTTTATTATACTTTCATTTTAACATTTATGTTATATAGGGGAACTCGGTGCGGAACGGGATAGCGGGGCAGATTGGGATAGCGGGGCAGAACGGGACAGGGCACTTTCTTCGACTGAAGAGTGCTAGAGACTAGCGGAGAGACATTAAACTAAGCCTACAGACGGTAAAGAACACTCGGCAGCCATTTTGACCAGTTGTGACACAGCCTTCTGAGTTAACCGAGTGTTCGTGGTTTTCTGACGCGTGTTTTGTAACTTTTCGCTGATTTCAATATAAGGTAAGCTTCTAACCGTTAATTCAACAGTAATGGGTGTTATTTATCGTTATAGTGCATGTCATTAGCTATCAGATACGTGTGTAGTAAGTATAAATACGTCAGTTTTTCAGTTCATCAAACACTCGTAACCTAAAAAGTGCTACGGGAATAGGTTTGTAAAAATTTTTGTTTATTATTCAAGATGGTCCGAACGTACAATAGGAAGAAGGACAGGCAAAAATGGGATGTCTAAGCGATGGAATCAGCTATGGCAGCCGTATTGTCATCTGAAATGGGGTTTTTAAAGGCTGCTAACCAATTTAATGTGCCAAAGTCGACTCTTAAAAGATACGTAAAAAAGTCTAGGGACAATCCTGACTATAAAGTTAATCAAAATAATGGAAAATATAAAAATGTGTTTACCCCAGAACAAGAAGAAGAACTGGTATCATATAAAGACAATGTAAAGTAGGCTTTTTGGTCTAACTATGAAAGATCTTAGGTCATTAGCCTATGAGTTGGCAGACAAAAATGGGTTAGAGCACAGATTTAACAAAGAAACTTGTCCAGCTGGGCAAGATTGGATTGTAGGTTTTCTTGATAGGCACCCAAGCTTGTCTATTCGTACTCCAGAAAATACAAGTGGCGCGCGAGCTATGGGATTTAATAAGGTCGCAGTTTCGAAGTTTAACTCTCTTCTTAACGAAGTTATTGATAAGTGCAAGCTAACTGCTGACAAAATTTTCAACTGCGATGAAACCGGCGTGTCGGTTAATCCAAAAAGTCAGTCTAAAATAATAGCTCTGAAGGGAAAAAGGCAAGTAGGGGCTGTAACATCTGCTGAACGCGGAGAAACAGTGACAGCGGAGGTTTGCATGTCGGCATCTGGGTTATACATGCCGCCAATGCTTATTTTCCCAAGAATGAAGAAAAAACAAGAGTTTGACCTTGGCTTACCCCCAGGAGGCTGGTGTGAAGTTCACCCTTCGGGTTGGATGACTACTGAATTATTTCTAGTCTGGTTTGCAAAGTTTATTGAGTTTTCAAAAGCCACAAAAGAATCGCCTGTTCTTCTCATTGTGGATGGACATTCGACCCATACCAAAAATCTGAAGCTGCTTGAAATGGCTAGAGAAAATGGTGTGGTTCTTCTTTGTTTACCGCCTCACGCTTCTCATAAGTTGCAACCTTTAGATGTAACGTTTTTCAAGCCCCTTAGTCTTTACTACGGTGAAGAAGTCAGAAAATGGCTTAGAAGCCACCCAGGAAAAGTTGTTACGCTTTTTCAAATATCAACAATCTTTGGTGCATCCTTTTTACACGCTGCTACAATGTCAACCGCTATAAACGGCTTTAGGAAAACGGGGATATGGCCACCGGATCTAAACGTTTTTTCAGACGTAGACTACCTGCCTTCTGCGACAACTGACATTCAATTGGAAAACAATTAATGTTCCGCTGAAAAGTCTACTCATGATTACGATTACGATTTGACAACAGACTCACCCGTGTCCACAGAGCCACCGAACAAGGAGACAAAAAACCAAGGAAACTTCAGTAATGAACCACAACCTGGATGTTCGTGGCAACAAGATTCTCCGAGAATTTGTGCAAATTCTCAAGAAAAATCAGCTTTTCAGACATCACCTGAATCTTTGATACCGATTCCGTTAATCAAGCAAAATAAAAAGCGGACTTCAAGGAAAAAAAGGAAAAACCGTTATATTAACAGATTCTCCTTACAAAAATGAGCTGCAGGATGCTTTGCCAAAAAAAAAGAAAAATAAAAAGTGAAAGAGCGCAAAAACAGAGAAAAGGGACTAAAAACTGCCACTAAAGAGAAGTTAATTTAAAAAAAAATCCCTTTAAGAAATCAAAGGGCTCAAAAAAATCAAAGAAGATGAAGGTGGAAGATAGTGAATCAGAAGTAGAAGATGAAGAGCGTCTTTACTGTGGGGAATGTTACTCCGTTTCTAATGAAGGATGGGTTGCCTGCCAGAAATGCTACAAGTGGGCTCACATCTCATGTGCTGGCATAGACAGCGAAGATGATGAAGAAATTTTAATTTGAGCATTGCGAGGACGACAAGTAGTGTAGTTTTTGATGGATATACAAATAGATAAATGTTCTGTATATTAAAAAAAAATTATGATTTTTTTCATTATAAAAATCATTAATTTTTAACCCTAATAATTATTTTAATGACTTTTATGNCCCATCTCATGTGCTGGCATAGACAGCGAAGATGATGAAGAAATTTTAATTTGAACATTGCGAGGACGACAAGTAGTGTAGTTTTTGATGGATATACAAAATAGATAAATTTTCTGTATATTAAAAAAAAAAAAATTATGATTTTTTTCATTATAAAAATCATTAATTTTTAACCCTAATAATTATTTTAATGACTTTTATGTTTTTAATATTAGTTGCCAACTAATAAATGTCGATTTGTAGGTTTAAGGCAGTAATTCCTACTGTTTTTTTATTTTTTAGTAATAGAATTTATTTTTAAAAACCTATCCCATTCTGCCCCGTATGTGGGGCAGAACGGGAAATTTGCCGACTTTTTTTGAAAAAAAAAAAAAAATAAAAATAATTAATATATATATATTTAGTTATAAGTACTTATCATGTTACATGTGATTCATGACAATATAAAGTCATGTTTTATATCTCTATCAGGTGTTTTGTGNTTTATCAGGTGTTTTGTGTAATTACCCAATTTAAAAAAAATTGTTAAACATTAAGTATCCCGTTCCACCCCGAGTACCCCTACGCCAGTTTCAATAACCTTTGAAATTGAGCAGTGACTGACCGAACTCATCCACGCCGAGGCCTGAACACTTAACCCCAGGGAAAATTTATTTCTTTGAATAATTTATGGGTAACATTTACTTACTTGAAATAAAGGGATAATGAAATCCATCCCTAATTTCTTAAGGATGTCCCTCATGAACTAGTTCCTAACCAAATGCAAGGAAACGAACACAAACAATTAGTAAGAATAAATATAAAAATTTATTCCAGCGCAAGTTAAGAAAAAAATTTTTCGACGAAAGCAAATTTGAATTTGTTAAGAGATTCTAAAATTTTGCACCATTCTTTGAGTTATTGTGTGGTATATGTTCCTAGTTTATTAAATTTCAATTGACGTATTGGTCTACTCCACGAGATGACAGTCCAAAAAATAGTGACTGTTGTGGAAAACTGGGTATTATTCTAAACAGATCGATTCTTTTTCAGTTAAATTTGATATTATATATATTTATGGCAGCAAGGTGGACTCAGATATTTACGGGAAAATGTTAGTATTTCGCCGACGCATCCTACCTAGCATAACTTACAAAATATTTTGTATTCTCGCTCTCATAAGTATTGTCTCCAATTTTTTACCCGTTCAATTGACACGGCACTTTTCTTGGTATTTGTACAAGGAATTCTTTGGAGAATAGTTCCCAAATATATTTTTGTAACATTGTAAATACATAAGTTATTATTAATTTCTCAAAGCTATAGCGTGGAATGTGTAAAACTAATGTTGAATTTTAACAAGCAGTTGTTGTTGACTTCAAGTTTACTACTTTTAGCTACATACACAATTTTGTATGTTTTCCAAAAAAATCTGTTGCAGATTAAAAATATTTCAGGTGTAGAGATACAAAATAAATTGTTGGAAACTTGTGTTCAAATAATTTTTTGTAACAAGTAGGGCATACAGAAAATTTTTACTGTGCATAAGAATAACGAATAATCTAATCGGTAGTGATTCTGGATAGTTTAAGGGTGCTGCCTACCTGGAGCAATTTTGCGCGTTTGAGACCGAGAAGCGCGGGAACGATAAGGGCGACAAAGCCACGCGCATCGAGTGCCCCATCGCTCCTATGCGCAAGGTTGTGTACAGGCGTGCAGTGTTCTCGTCGTGCAGAGTGCCCCTATGGGACTTAATCGATGACACTATCTTTTTATTGGTGGAAAGTCTGAAGAAAAGTTCAATGCACGTCCCTATACTTAACAGTATCGTTTGTTTGGGGGTGGTAATTCGAATGTGCTTATATTTTTTAGAGTGTTTATCGTACCTCGTCTGGTCTGTTTTCATTTGGTACATCAGTATAATGGGAACACGTTAAATGGTTTCTTTAAAAAAAAAAAAAAAAAAGTGGATTTTGAACACACTACAGCACAATTCAAACGACAGGTAGGCGGAGCCCTTTATTGAAATTATTTAAGTGTAAATTACAATTTAAGGTAATTTTGGTAGGGACGCCGCGTCAGGAGAGATGCCGCGGTCGTTGTAGTTCACACAGGAACCGCTAGATCGCGTTGGTCAGTAGTTTCGCTAGAGTAAGCAAATCGATGGCTTGAAGTTATCATTTGAGTTTATTTTAATTACTGTATTAAATAAATGGTCAATGTTTTTTTTCAAGTTCTATCATAGGTTATTAAAATATGATTCGTACTCGTGAATTTGTGAACAATGGCGGTCATACTGAACCCTGGGAATTCTAAATGGCTTGGTGCGGCATCTCTCCTTTAATGAGGGAATATATACCGCATTTTTTTAAAGAGAGACAGATGCCACACCTATAAATTTTTTATTTTGCCATTAATAATTTGTTTTATTATTTGTAAATATACATATTATGTTGTAAATGTACAATAAAGCTATATTACCACAAAATTAGTTAATTTTAAATATACGTAATTGTTTATTTTCTTTTTAACAGTTTTCTACCTGAAACATGCCTGGGAAATACCTCCGGAAATTTTTTATACAACCACGATAGTAGTGAACAGAAGAACAACTAGTGAAAGCAGTCAATAGGATCACTAATGGGGATATACGAGTAGGTAAACGAGAAGCGGAAAGGTACTACGGCATTCCAGCAAGGACACTCGATAGGAGGATGAAATCGGAGAACTTGACGAAAACAATGGGCTTGGACCATCTGGAACATTTTGTCCAGAAAATGAGAAGCGGCTTGTGTCACACATCCAGAAGTTGAGCTCTGCGGGATTTGTGCCAGACCGGACAACAGTTAGAAAGTTAGCTTACCAATTTGCAGAAAAGTTAGGAATAAGGCACAATTTTTCGAATGAAAAAAGAAATGGCAGGCTATGGTTGGCCCTATTCATTTCTGGAAAGGAACCCAGAACTTAGTGTCAGAGTGGTTCAAGGTTTATCTCTCGCAAGGGCTTGAGGTTTAAATAGAAAAGGGGTAGAATTTTTTTTTCCAATTGTTGATAGGCATTATGAATGAAAATGATCTACATAGTAGGCCCTAGATTATTTTCAATGTCGAAGAGACAGGTACTCAGATGATTAACAAACCTGGTAATGTATTAACTACAAAAGGTTCTAAAGTACTCCACAAAGTAACTTCAGGAGAAAAGGGGGAAAGTGTCTTAGATTGCTTGCTGAAGTGCCGTAGGAACCGTTCTGCCTCCAACTTTGATTCTAAAGGAAACTAATAAAATCAAGATCATTTGGAAGGTCTACCACCAGGATCTAAGATTTTTATGAACCCCAAAAGGGCCTATGTAAATGCTGAATTATTCTTGAAGTGGTTCAAGAAACAGTTTTTGCCTCTCAAACCTCCCGGCAAGACTTTATTAATATTAGATGGTCACGCATATCATACAAACTCCTTAGACTTGTTGCAGTTAGTAGATGAGAATTATGTTTTTCTGTTGTGTTTCCCACCTCACTCGACACAATCTCTCCAACCATTGACCACAGCTTTCTTCGGCCACCTTAAAGCTAAATACAATAAGCATGCTAATAGCTTCATGAAGACAAGCCAAGTTAAAAAAATCAGTGGTGTGAAAATGGGAATGCTGGTAGAGAAAGCAGCGTCAGTTGGAACAGCTATCAATGGGTTTAAGGTGACTGTAATATATCCATTCTGCCAAGCGGCAATTCCAGAATACTTTTTTTTTCAATTTCAGATCGAGTTCATGAAACCTCTATCACTGCACCATACTACATCCCGGATACTCAGGTTTACTTACATCTGAATCCATCCCAAACACTGCATCTGACCTCCCACGCCCGTTGGGTTCACATGCATATGTAACTAATTAAGGTACTGATCCATCTACCCCTTCAGAGCATTTACATGAGATAACGTTGCCTACCATTCCTGCACCTGGACCCAGGCGGAAAAAATCAACAATATTAACATCACCAGAGAACGTTCAAGTGAAGAAAGAAACAACCGAGATAAGCAATCGGAAGAGAAGTAAAATGGGCAGAGGAAAGCAATTCAGTAAAAAAAGAAAAATGAACAAATAAGAATATAGTCACACAGATGATCCAAGGGAGAAGTGAACTGCAAAAAAAAAAAAACGAATATAGAGTCTTCTGGCTCGAATGAAGAAGATACGGCGAGGGTTGTGGATAGTAATCAGTGCATAGAATGCGGGTAAAACTATCACATCACAAAACAAACTGCCGACTGGATTCACTGCATTCAGAGTAAAATGTGGATGCACGAAACATGTACAATTTAAAAGCATTTGTGTACGAACTGTGGAAGGGAAAATTTTCGACGTGTTAACTAAAAGAAAAAATAGTGATATTTGGAAATAAAAGACAAAGGTGAATTTTCTTTGAGATGTGTGAAAAAAAATGTATTGCCTATGAGTTGAACTTTACGGCTACCAATAAGTTTAATAAGTCTTTTTTAATTTTAAATGTCAAACATTAATTTAAAAATTTAAGCGATTGGTTATGAAAAGATCATTTTGTTAGGGGCTTTAGATCAATGTGGGCATATGTATTATATTGATACCGTAGTTTTCAGTTGTCTTCATAAGCACAATATTCATAATTTTATTTAGATTCCTTATAAAGCGATAAACAGTTAAAAACAATTTTTCGTATTCTTATAACTTAATTTTCACTTTTTAAATTGTTTAACGATAAAACTACTTTTAAATAATTTTTTGGCTTCATAAATACTACAAAAGTAGGAAATTTTTATGTTTCTGCAACATAAATAGTTTTTAATATGTTTGCGTTTCATTGGTAAAAAATATGTTTAGTTTGTTTTGGCAATGAAATGTTTCGCCATCTCTCCCAAACTGTGCGGCAGCTCACCCATGCCTCTTTGGGGGAGATGCCGCAAACATCATATTTTTAAATCACTTCTATGGCGANGAAGATGCCGCAAACATCATATTTTTATAATCACTTCTATGACGATTTCGCAATAAGTAAATTATTTTTATTGCTTGGAAGCCAACCTTTAACAACTACTGTAACTTCCACTAAATTCATACTTAAACTTACGTCTTCCATGTTGGCACAGTTTGACATTTTCAAAAGGTGCGTCATGTCTCCCGAAATTACCTTATTACCGTGCCCTACCTCAAATAATTTCTCACTCAAGCAGCACGTACTGTACTTGTAATGGGCCATCAACAGTTTTCCTGACACTGTACATTAATACAATAACTGCATCCACTATCTTTATGTAACAATGGACATTACAGTGACCATTCTGTGATGTATCATGTTTGCAGACACACATTTCTATTCTACTTTCACCTACAATAGATGTATGTGAACATAGTCGCAGTGGTATTCTCTGTTTCATGTAAGTACAACACGACTTTGACCAATATGTACAGGGTGTAGATACGTAAACAGTACACGCTTCCATTTGATAAGTATTATGACATGTGATTAGTTTCTGGATGTATGTTGTCATGTTGGTAAAAAAATATAAAAGTTAGTAAGCAAATTTAAAAATTTGAAACTTTATACGTTCATAATAATTACATTTCTGACTTGAGTTATATTTTAAAGCTGATATATTTTTTTCAAGAGATTTACACCTCTGTCTACCAAATATATATTCGCTGCATATGTATATTAAATTTTGTATACTATGTATGTACATTATGTATTTTTGTATGTGGTTTTTAATAAGTAGGCCTACCTTGTTGAAAAATTGCAACTGGAAGCTGCCCACAAATTTTGTTGACTTTACAGACAGCAAAACAGCTGATAGCTGTGTTGGAGAAAAACTTAATAAACAACAATTACACTACATGTAGGTTTCTAGAACTCTTTACTACACATACATGAAACAGAGTACAGTATGTTAACAGGAGTTGCTTGTAGAATTCTCATAAGGAATATCTTGTAAAGAGATATTATAATACAAGCTTGTCCAGAATGTTCCAGTTTTCGGAATGTGTTGACCTCAGATCTTTGTTGATCTCCACAGCCCAAACTAACATACCATAATGATTTTTGATTATTTCAAATGAACACAACAATCACATAGTTTGAGAATTTGGAAGATCCTGAAAATGCCATAGAAGCATATCTCAAACTTCATAATTACATACAGCATAACTTGAAGTTTGTGTATTTATTTTATGGTTATTCATTAGTTATCAGTTTTTCTTAAACATTGTATAAACAATATAAACTGTTACACTGAAAGAACTGACAGACTTACGCAATACCAATATTACAGGTTCTTTTTAAGGGACAATTTTAGGTTATTGGTAAATTCGAAGGAATTCTGTTGTGTACATGGGCTACCAAAACAACTCATTTAGTAAATTTAAAAAATTAGACTATTTTTTTTTAATTTTCATGACATTTTCTTGATTAACAATAGTAGCCCCAGGCCAAGTAACTAAGCCAGATCTTAATGTTATTACTAAAAAAAAATATTATCAGTTTTTAATAACGCTGTTTATCGCTAATTGTAACTGCAATAACTTCATTCTAAATGGAATTTTTCTAAATGTAATTTCCTTTCAACAAAATATGGCCCTATAGCAACAACAACTCACTATATGTGTAACGTCGCAAAATTTTTTTAAAAATGTTTAATGATTTTTAATGGTTATGTTACACTAAAGTAATTTTTATGAGCGTATCATAAACGTTATACACAGAAACTAATGATTCCCCAACTATCTTAGCATACTTTTATTTAAGGTTTTTGGATTCTCCAAAATAAATTTGATTAACTTTAGCTTTTATACATTGAGAAATTATAAATAATTACAGAGTTACGTCTGTTTTCCAGGTATTAAAATTACGTTTCTTTGTGATTATACTGTTTACAGGATATAATTTTCTTTGCACCTTCTTCCGCTCCCGGAATTCAGTTGTGCCTACTAAGGCGAGATTTCAACAACATTTTATTCTTCTTTTGCCACCCATTCCAAAGAATGGCAATACTTTTACATATGTACGTTAAACGTAATTTACAACACCTAAATAGATAAATCTGAAGCCACGTGTTCCTACATTCTAACATGCATCAAGTATTTCTACGATGTAAGAAAAATTACGTGAATAGTAAATGTGTAAATTATTATTATCTTATCTATAAGGCATCCAGAAATTTATAATAATAACTACTACTCCTTCAATCATCTAAAACCCCATAAACACCATATGAAATGGCTAACCGCACAGCGGACATAAGACATGCGACGATCGACGAAAGCACCAATCATATTCCCTGCTGCACATGCGTGTTGCCGAGGAAACCCGAACGTTCCCGAATGCCCGCTGTCCGTAACTGTATGCCAGTAATAATCTCAAACATGTTTGGTACTCTTCGCACACATTTCACGTTTTCAGAAACAGCTGTAAGAATCGCGGTATAAATGCATCGGAAATCCTTTTTACCAAATACACGTTGTAATCATTTCTATATCCCAGTAAGGTAAAATTCCCAAAAAAAAAAAATTTACAGTGAGTCCTTAATGATTGCGTGTACGGGACTTAAAGGGACTTGTAATCTCATGCATTAAATGTTCCCGTTTTATTCGGCTGAGATATCTAACTTCAACAGTTGAGCCCGTCTGACCACGTCTTGTCTCGCCAAGTATTAATAGTACAGTCCTGTGCAATTGTGGTTGAACACTTTGAGCTGTATGCCTTAACGTCTACGTAAAAGTGTAATGTTTAAATTGTTGACCCTAGAGACTCGTTTGCATGCGCGTTAGAGGAAGGATTGGCCTTACAACCCCGTATTTGTGCTTCTGAAATTTCCACGTCACCTGATCGAGTTTTCAAGCTATTAGGCCTCCACGAAAATATTAACTTTTACTAGTGACAAAACTATAGGTAATTATTATTATTATTATGTGCCTGCAAAATTTGCGTAATTTTGTGTCTGCAGACAAAACTCCAAGATGATGGTGTCAGTTTTACTTCTGGCATTGGCCGACGACTAGTGTGACACGTACCAAGGTCACTTCTAACCAATAGGCTAAGTCTCAATAGTATCCAGTAAAGCGGACATACAGATAATGTGTCAAATAGTTGACAGTGTACTCTAAGAAATTAGTCGCAACTTTACCACATCAATGTAAAGTGAGAAAGCATACATACTTTGTTGCGTTCTTGCATTTTCTCGGGAAAGAGCCAAACGCATTATAGGTAAGTTGCCAACTTTACACAACGTCGCTGAACATCCCCGTATGTGCAACCTGACATGTGGTATTATGTCCGTGCTACGTACACGTTAAAAACTAACATAAAAATGTAGAAGTTTACTGGAAAATTTTTGCAGTGTAGGAAACGAAATAATGGATTCCATTCAAGCAGGTATATGGCAGTGAAATCTAGCATGTTCTTAAATATTGTAAGGTAATAAGCTCTCGTATCACTTAAATGGTAATTTATAGTATGTCTGCAGGTAGCAGTGTAATCTTTACAATAATATGAAATAATAAATGAAGGGTTTGGTGGAAGAAGGGCCCATCCCACACATCCATAAAAATGAGATTTGCAACAAAATATGATAGCGTACACCATCTAATGTGTACATAAATAAGTTTTCTGTTGTGCGTAGGCCTCAAGGAACAGGTTTTTAAGGCCCGAAGGCCAACACACCCTCCATCCTCCCGCACTGCATCTGTACTCTGGTGAGTAAGGCAGTGCACGGCACAAGGCCTCTAGGAACAGCCGGAGAACGCACTGTCTCTCTTCTTGATGGAAGAAGGGCCTGTACTGCAGAGGTAGCATGCATTGTTGCATAAGAGGGATAGGGCCTTCTTTCACGAAGCCCTTCAATTTTATTACATTTTTCTTTGAGTATTGACGCAAACATTAGCTATGTATTTATTTCCCTAAAATAAAACTAAATAAGTGGCGATTGCGTAGTGTGTCGTCGGCTGTCGGGAATCTGAAAAAAGAAGCGGTTCATATCAGAAAAGGGCAGTGATTGGCTGACCGGTAGATGTTCCGCAAAGTTCCTATGAGCTCGGCAATCGGGGACTCGGTGTCTTGTGGCCCGTGGATGCGGCACCACGGTCCGGGAAAAGAACAAGCTATCTCCTTGATACTTTAATAACAAATAACGGGTTCACAGAATATTATAGTGTCACTAGGAGATACCGCACACACACACTATAAAACTGAATCAGTGATTTCAATAAGTGGAAATATTCTACTTAATCTCCAGTTAAGGAGCTGTTATCTACTGGTGTATCAGTGGAATACACTGAAGTTTCACTGCCAGGCCAGCGCAATTCAATAGGAATCAGTGGAAATCACTGTTTAGTCGGCAAATAGCAGCAACTAAAAGGGCGAGTAGAATTTTATTGATTCGAGTGGAGCAGTTTCAATAGATCTGCACTCGCTGATTTTGAGCAGTTTCAAGTGTTCCGAGATTTTAGTGCGCGCAGACCTGGTAGAACGCACCGCCGGCGTACATCCGGAGAGAGTAGTTGTCGGCCTTGGGGGTGAACCATCCTGCGACGTGACCGACGAAGTGCGTGTGTGCGGAGACAAGTAGGCCAGTGGGAAGTGATAGTCGTGGCCGGATCCTCAGACGTTAAATAATTGCTTGTTAATTGTAATCGGGCAGAACAATTTATTTTCCCGCACACGTTGGAGACTAACCGTTCGCCTCGCGTTACACTGGCTGGACGTAAAAATAAAAGAAGGGGGGAAAAAGAATCTTCGTTTATTAGAGGTAGTAATCCCCTACCATCTACTGCGAGAAGATGAGGCATGCGTTACAACTTTATCTGACGAAGCACGGAGCTCACGTTATTAAAGCGAATCTTGCATGTCTCTAATAATCACTCGACACGCTTACGGATGAAACGACATGCAGAGTAAATAAACATATACAGATGCTGAATGGCGTGGCGGGTCCTTTGATATGGACGTACTAATTCTCTGATCGGTTGTTCGAGAATCAACACTATTAATATATTTTCTGGTAAACTTCGTAAACTGAAATGGAAGTTTTTTAACCTATACATTTTATGGAAATAACACCACGTACCAGACTGCAAATATTAGAATGTTGAGCTTCGTTGCTACACGAGGTTGGGGACTTCCCTGCTCATTTGACTGTTTCGTGAGCGAATGTAGGAACGCGACCACGGATGTAGCGAAAATAGTTTACCGTTCGCACTTTCTTACTATTCCTATACGTTGATGGGGTAATTCTACAAATAATTTCTTATTAGAGTATAGGAACGTGTTTGATTGGCTACCGCGTGCCATGCAATTTTACCTATTGGCTGGGCTACTTACTGGCAGGTAAGTTACCAGGCGGTGATTGGCTAACGGCGCTCGGACATGTTGCTGGCTAGTGACGCCATTTTGGTGGCGTGTGCAGTTGGAGTTCGCGGAGTTCGCGGCTGTTTCGCCTTTCCATTATTATTTACTCCGTGACGAAACTAACAATCGCTTTTAAAAGTGTCCAATTAACCATGTACTAATTAACTCCATGTAAAGGACAATTTTGACGGGCTCTGTTTTGTCCTTGGAAATCTCGGACAACTCCCTTCGAATATGACTTGTTGGCGAATATCATTCTGGCTGCACTCCGAGGTATGGATATATATATTTGCAGATATTCAAGAGACGTAATAAGGGACTTAAACCAACCACAACAGTCAAATTTGTTCTTTTTGTGCCCCTGTACCCATTCACCACCGTCCAGTTGGTCCACATGATACCAAACACTGCACACCTTAGCCTACTGCACGTACAACATTCATTACTTGCCGGTTTTTAGCCGTTATAGTGCCAAGGGCGCAGTCTTTTAATCAAATGTTCTTTTATGCACTTTAACACATTTACAGAAAAATTTTCTAAACTATGACGGAAGATTTAACATACATACTGTATATAGGCTATTCGCGGTAAATTGAGCACTTTTTAAATCCGTGCTTAAGGTCTACTTGTAAACACGATGCGTATTATTCCATCCACCATATGTAAAATTAACATTGGCATGGGCCTCTTCACTTTGATCATGTGCTTGTCAAGTTAAAGAGTGGAATTGTTAGAAAAGTACATACATTCCAAAATAGCTAGTTCGTAAACTATAATGCATTAAAACAAACAGAAAGCAGCGGAAAGTATTTCACTATTCGTGGAGACCTGAAAAATTCGCGTATTCATTTTAAGACAGGCCAGAATCCAAAGCACGTGTGTTTAGATAACTTTAGCCGTTGGTCCACACGGTGTTTGACATCTCCTGGAGAACGCTGGCCCAATCGTCGCTTTGCACTGTGACAGCAGACAACCAATGCACAGCTGGCACCGGCATAATTATACATAAGACTGTAGAGTCTAGTCTGCGGGTCATTAAACTCGCGAATTTTTCAGATCTCTATTCCTACATGTTTACCAAACACTTTTAATTCAACGTTTAGATATGGGACTGCTCCCCCCCCCC
>NQII01003625.1:161395-209886 GCA_002778355.1 Clitarchus hookeri | reverse complement strand
GCCGCCATGTTGGCGGGAAGCGACCCGCGCGACGACGACGCGCCCGCGTTAACGTCCCGGCAGCCCGCCTCCCTGCGGCGGCCAATGGCGGTGGCGCAGGTGCTCGCCAGGGGAGGGGGGCCCCGCCCCCCACCAGCCTCGCGACAGCCCACTGGCAGCCGGGGACAGGTTTTCCCCCCAGGGTCCTCCTCCCACAAACTACCGGCACGGCGTGGTTACTCCACCTCGTCCGTTTGTGTGTGTGTGTGCGCAATCAGCGACATTTCAAACCATGCCGGCTCCTTGGTCCCTTCTTGCGCTCGGGAGTCGCCACTCCCGGCTCGCCGGAGCTGCGGACCGGCCACGATAGATCGATTTCCGTCGAGTCGTATCGTTCGAGCTAGCGTCGCACTGTTTTGTGGATGAAGGCGAAAGACGCGTGATTAAAAGTGGGGTTGAAACTTCTCGAGGGCTGATAAACTGAGCACGGCCTTCTCGCTACGCGAATTTGGAGCCTAAGCGTGCGAGGACCTGAAGTGTTCACTTGTAACCCGAAACTTTGTATCCAGGCTACTTACTGACCGTCAGTGGAGTGTGGTGAACTGTTGCAAGGTAAGCTGGCGCTAGCTCTGTGCTGTACCCTGTTGCTTGCTATTTACACTTCCATCACGTAGCTCGGCAGCTGACGCCACAGAACGCGTGTGATAGGTCCCTTGCTGCTCGCTTGTGAGTGGTCGGAATGCGTTCAGTTTCTCTAGGCAGCACGGTGGTTACTTTCTCCTGCTGCGTGCACCGAGAATGTACAGTAGCGAGTAAGCACCAGCTTACCTTGCAACAGTTCACCACACGCCACTGCTGACCGCGAAGAACAGGATTGGCGCCCCGACACGTTGCGAATGAGCTTTGACGGTAGGTAGGCAGGGCTTACGTCGCGTCGTCAGCGAGGTCATTAGAGACAGAGCAAGTTGCTCAGAGAAGGAGGAACGGGGAAGGAATCGGCTATGGCCTTTAGTAAGGACCCATTCCATCATTTGCCTGGAGTGATTTCGGACGACCACGGAAAACCGAAATCAAGATGGTCGGACCGGGAATCAAACACGGATCCTCGCGAATGTGGGTTTTCAATGGTGTAGGGGCCGCGGTTGCGTAGTGGTCAGATTACTCGCCTCACACCTAGGCGAGCCGGGTTCGATTCTCGGCGAGGTCGCTTCCGAATTTCAGCATGTGGGAATCGTGCCGGACGATGCCGCTCACCTCGATGTTAAGAGCACCCAAATCTCTCTACTCCACGCTAATTGCGTATCACTGCACGATTATTGAGCTCTAACATCTAGTCGTATGTATGACCGTGACGGGAAGTTAACAACCAAAGAGTTGCTCGACAGGGCATAATATTATTCTTGTAATTTTTATCCACAGAGGACTTCAATTTAGGCACAAATTGCGAGAGAGTCAAAGGGCCTTGGGGTCGGTTCCCGGCGTGTAAAACTTCCTTCCCGGTTCTAGAATGTTGTATTATTTCTTCGTCTCCACAATCGAAAAAGAAACGGCAAGCCACTGCTATGCCTGGTTCACGTGTAGGCCTACGCCGATCACGTCGAACAGACAGAGCGGAAAACTAGAACAGCCAATCAGAAACTTTTAAGGTTTTCAGCGGGAGACACGCCAAAATGTTTAGCTCACGCCAAAATTTCTGCACGTGGAAAGTGCACACTTGGCCGATATTTCCCGGAAGTCAGTTGGTTACCATATTTTATACATATAATTTCTTCGAGTTTCATTTATTGATCTAATAGAATAGAACGGTTACAATGTATGATGTATTTGTAATGAAATACATGGATATAAACGTTAATTTTAGTCAACACGTCAATTCCCTAAATAAATGTATTTTGGAAATAAACCGATGGATACCACTAAGGTGTAACGTGTTTTTGAAAGTATAAAACAAAATAACAGTTTTTTAAAATTATTTAGTGAAAAGTCCTAGTAGGTGAAATTGATAACATGAGTTCGAATAACGACGTCTAGTTTTTTTGTCTATTGATATCAATTGATATTAGAAATTACGAACCAAACAGCAAAACGTTAACGCAGAAAAAATTTGCTCACATGTGAACAATTAGGCCTATAGGTCGTGCCCGCTTTGTTTGGCGTGCCCGGTATGAATGTAAATCAAGCTTTAACCATTCTGCCTATGTTGTACCCTCAAGCCTCTAAACCGGAGCTGTATAGGCTAGAGTCAACATCATCAGTTGAAGCATCAAATATGTAGTTCTTATTTACGTCGGGACGTCCTTGATTATGTACAGACAGTTGCAACGTATCAAAACTCATGCTAAGTGTTATGACTTCACTTTTCAGTCAACTCGTACCTGAAAGGGGTTATGGGCGTAACTAAATAATGAGTCATGATTAGGTAGAGCACAGCAGTATAAGATGGAGTTTATTGAACAGCTGAAATGGCAGCTTAAATGGAACATCATGATGCTAATTAATTGTAATAAGTAATATTACCTCACGTCATTACTATTACAATCTAATTGGAAAGTTCCCACCTTGTTCATGTTGCCTTGGGCTGATTCTAGGAGCCGGTTAACGACGGCCGGACAAACCCACCTTCCGTGGTCTTCTCGTTCCAGTAACCCGACGACAAAAGACGCCGCTCCCGGTGTTACACTGGCCTTTATCGGGCACGTTGTTTAATATTTTCGGTCCCGTTTACTGGCCAATAGAGGGGGTTTCTGCAAACTGTCTTTCGCAAGGTGTTATTGCAATCACGCTCGTGCCTTGGTTCAATGTTTGAAGGTGTGTTCAGGCAGGCCGGTCCAGCTAAGGCTTGATCACTTCATAACATAAGGCAGGCAAAGTTAATATTATTCTGAAATAGACTTTCACTTCATTAGTTCAAATATTTTTGCGTAGAAACGTTGCATTTAATGGCACAAAATAGTTTTGGCGGTTGATGGCAGGGGGGTTGTTAATGTCTCACAATCTTCACCTTCAGTCTGATATAA
This sequence comes from Clitarchus hookeri, assembly GCA_002778355.1. Classification (NCBI taxonomy): domain Eukaryota; kingdom Metazoa; phylum Arthropoda; class Insecta; order Phasmatodea; family Phasmatidae; genus Clitarchus; species Clitarchus hookeri. Next base: position 206,890 of record NQII01003625.1, on the reverse strand, counting down.
GTAAATTTTGCTCCAGGTAAATATCTGATACAAGGGTGATAATGTTTGCGAAGTTCTAATTATCTCATTCTGTCGGCACCATGGCGCGACATATAGGCTAGGTAGCATTAACTAAATATTTCGCTGTTTTCAGTGAATTTTCTTAAACGTTCACGATTTCATGCCGGACGACTGACGTGGCAATGGGCGCGGCTTGCATGCGAAACTTAATTATAGTCTATTCGCGGTTTCTTCACACTTTTTTAATCAAACCTTTGTAAAATTACCCCGTGTATGAAGTGTTTAGTTATTTCGTAAATAGGACATGTATCACAAGCGTTTTATACCTCTGTTAACAAGGACAGCATCTTATTTTTCGTTAAATTGAAGTTTTACCTATGTTTAATTTATCAATTATACCACCTTATTTATAATATATAATAATAAAAACAGTGAAAAAACGTGTGTGTTGGTATAATCTAGGAATAAATAGTTCTCATGTAGGGCGTACATATTATTACAACTGAGTGCGCACGAATTCGGTGCGTTGTCCTTTAGTGTACATTTCTACACTTAGTTTAGCTTAGTTTGCACCTGGCGGAGGAATATCCCGGAAGTATAACTGTAGCAGGGCTTCAGAAAAGTGCGAAGTAACCGTGAATGGATCATAATTGAGGCTACGTTATTAAAACGACGCACAGGTATTCATGACTTCCACGCGTGCCGAATATGGGGTCTTATTTTCCTAGCATGCGATTGATGATAAAATAGGGAAGTTCATGTCAGTAGAGATACATGAGTTTGTAGCAGAAGACCGGTGATTACACGTCGAATGTATTGGAAACCAGCGCATCGGATGAGTGTAACTGACTGGAAATAAAGAGGGGCAAAACCTCTGTCAATTCAGCAGGTCTACGTAATTCACTGCACTAATCAGTCGCCTGTTAAATATTTTAGTGGATCTTTTTTACTGCTTCGCAGTGATTGACAGTGAATCGCACTGTAAAAATTATTTAACGACGATATGTACACTCTAAATCCGAATCAGTGATATCAATCAGTGAAATAACATTCACTGAATGTCAGTTGATAAGCTACTGCTGATCGGCGAATAAAACAAATTAACTGGGAACAAGTGATATATAGCAGTAACAATCTGAACATTCAGTGGTAAATCACAAATAAATCAGTGAAATTCAACCACTATATTAACTAGTTATCTGGCACTGATTATCAGTTGCTTAATTCTCACTGTTTTCACTGATTAGGCTCAATTCTCACTAATTCAAGTTTAGAGTGTACTGCATTCTTCTTAAGCGGAGCACTGATTTCTGTTGCATTCCTTTGATGCACCAGTTAGTAGTAGCTACATGATTAACTTAAAAAAAATTACCAGCAACTAGAAGTTTACTGACTGACTTCTCTCAGTAATATTTAATTTCAGGAATAATTAAATTTATTTTATCTAAGCTACCTACGTAGAATAACCGCTTAGATTTCATGTTTACTCATACACATTTCCGACTTCCTGAACAAGGCCAACGACCTGATTTGATGTAATCCTGTAATATCTTATAAAATTGGACAAATTTTGAAGAAAGGGTTAGGCTATTTTTTTTAATTATACATTTAACATTATCTAGTTTCCTTAAAGGAATAGACATATTGAAAATATGTTCGCATTGTTGGCTTATCTTTGTGTTCGGGATTCACGCATTTGCAAGTGTGCCGTATTATCTAGGATTTAACATACACTATCACTGATAATTTTCATATTTAGTGATGCAATAGAAACGTAACTAACTTGCTATTGTGCCTTTGCATCATAAATACATACACAGAGAACCAGCCGATGCAACTTGCACCCTTAGGGAAAGTGTAGCGATTGTAAATGAGTTTCTTTAGGCAAACACCCAACATGCCACGAAGATATAACCGGAGAAGGAGATACTTTCCTCGTATGTATACACTGTAACAATTTATCTGGTAAAGTTCCTAAACAGCAATGGAAGTTTTTAACCTATACACTGTATGTAAATAATACCAAACATCAAACTCCAAATATAGGAATGTTCAGCGTCGCTACTATACGAAGTTGGGAACTTCCCTACGCATTTGACTGTTTCCTTATCATATTTACGAACGCTATAATGAACGTATAAGGAACAAAAACACCATTCCCGCTTTCTCACTTAGCGTGTGCACTGGTTTGGTAAATTTCCGAATAATTCCTTAGGGTGTAGCTAATTTATTAGATGTCAATAAACTTCGTCCTACCGAAATCTGTTCAGTTGTATTAACAGCCTAATTTACGACGACATAACTTCAACCTATAAAGAACCCTACTAGTTTCTCCGTAACGTCTTAGCTACATAAGGCCGCAGTGATTGAGCGGTTAGCCTGCTTGCCTCCCACCAAGGCAAACCGGGTTCAATCCCCGGCCGGGTCACTACCGGATTTTTGCATGTGGGAATAGTGCCGGACGATGCCGCTGGTCGGTGGGGCTTCTCCCGCCATTTCATTCCGGCGCTGCTCCATGCTTACCTCAATCAGCTCTCAAGATCTCGCTGTTAAGAGCCGCCCAAATCTCTTCACTCACTCACTCATTCTTAGCTACACCCCTATTGCGTTATTCTATATCGAAAATAATAAAATTGACCTACGCGTTACATGATGCAGAGTGATAAGCTTTAAGAATTCGTAAAAAAGAAGACACAAGACTGTGAAGAAAGCCCTAGTTTTACCACGTTCCAAGAATGAAAGTAAAAACTATTATTTTTAAGATTAATGCACTTTCGTGACACATGAAATGATGGTTGTGTTTTAAAAAGTGTTGCCCGAGTCACAGTAAAAAAAAAAGTTAATTTATATTTAATTGTTTTTAAATGGCTACGGAAAGGCCTTTTAGCCTGAAAGATAAACCGTACGGTGCTCATCTTTTCACACCCAACCACAAATTAGCCGATTCGTTTAACAAATCACGCCTTTGTTTCTTTATTCTTAGCGACATCAGAGGGAGTCGTAAATGTGAGTTCCGAAAAATTCACATTAGCCGTGGGGGCCATTATTTTCTTTTTTTTATTCTTAGAACTAAACGGATTAATAACGAGCTCCAAAACACCAAGAACTGCTGGGTAAGACAAAATACTTGATTTATAACTGAAACATTATTTTTAAATTGGTGGTTAATTGAAACATGATTTAAATTAACGAAGGAAACAATGCGAAATAATTTTTTAAAAACAATTAACTCTAAGTTGGAGTTGAAAGGGATCCCGTATACGTTTATATCTCGGCTATTTCAAGTGCGCTGCAACCGGTGTTTCACATATGTTATTTCCGTTGTTTATCTGAAAAGCCTGAATTTATTTTTTTTTTCATTTTCCATTTCTTGACGCATCCTGCTGGCCTTAAGCGAGAAAATGGGCGTGACACTAGTTCCTATGCTGCTCCATGTAATCCTGTAACTAATTTTTTAATTGCATTAACAAAGTCTATTTTATTATACTACTTGCAGTGATTTACTCTTTTATGACACATTTGAATCATTGGAACCAGTAACTTGCCTGGTTGGTTTTATACGTATAGGTTGCTTTGTAAATAATTGTCAGCTTTTAAAATTTTTAATTGAATAATGATTTGTTGTGTATTATTACCCGCATTTTCCTATATTTGAAAACATTTATTAGTTGAGTTCATCTTAAGTGATTACGTAACATTAAAAATTAACTCTCGAATCAAGTATGCGGTTATTATACAGAAAAGAGGTTTTTCGGAGAAAAAAAAAAAAGAAAAAATTACCCAGAACATGATATATATCGATATTACTTATCACACAAAACACGAATTTACTTGGGACATCACAATATTCGCAGTACCTACTACCAAATGCGGAAGTGGGGAGGGCTATAAAGATCGGGGAAATTGTGGGGTAAAACACATTATAATGTATCATTTATGTATACAAATTTGGTTTCCCGCGCTAAATGTAGGATGACCTAACCGAACTTCATGTAACTTCACTATTGTTGACTCACAAGTGTGTGTGTGTGAGTGTGTGTGTGTGTGCCGACGCGCCATAGCGCATTGACACACATGCCCTATTTTCGTTTATATTATAAGGCAAATTCCAAGCTCTACGGATGCAAGAGCGCTTCAAGCTCTATACCTACAAAAACCGCCGGCGTGCCTTGAATCACTGTTTTGGGGATTAACTCCCATGCTGGCGCTGGAACTCTGGCTCAGTGCGTAATATTTGGCTACTCTTGAACAGTATGTTTCAGTGCGAAGGGGTTACTCTTGAATATCATTTGTACAGGGTCACAGTGAAAGCTACAACCTATCGTGAAGCTAGGTTTGATTTGGTTAGGTGTTTTGCATTTTAAATGGCTGGCGGAAGCAGTACGTAAGCCCTTCAATGCAATACTACACAGTAGAATTCACTACACTTACTTTCCACGCAAAAACTAGAGTATAAATTACGTTACTCACCTATGTAAGCGATAAATGTAGCTTCGTGGTGATTTATTGCCTATAAGTCATGTATAGGACACGATAATGAATATTGAGTTTGTCGGAACCCCACAAATTCTCGTATTTCTGCACAATAAATATATTTTAACACTTCAAATGGGCATAATTGAAAAGAAACACTCTACTTTCGCACAATAATTTGATCTAACATGTCAGATGAAAAGAATCGCAACGAAACACGTTTAATAGCACTCGTAAATCACAAGCCTTCGCATAGTCAAATTCACACGGTACAATGAAATTGTGTACTCTCCCAGCATACAACCGTCACGTGAAATAGCTAAAACCCAAAATCGTTGTGCATTTGTTTCCTGTGTATCTGCATTATTGTTCAACGAATGAATCATCGCAATACACGTCAACTGCTTGTAAACGACACCTACTAACGTCTTTTTATATGAAATACTATATGTATATTTTTCTACTACTAATGTGTTACGTAGTAAAATCCTGAGAATAAGCATTCACTAACGTTAATTTGGATTTACTGTTTTTCTGGCGCTGTGAATTTGTTTGTGTTATGATTTTGTCGAGAATGACGGGATGAATATCGTAATAACTAAAACTTAACTTAAACTGCTCGTTTTTAAACAAAATACTACTGATAGCTTTGGCAAATGGTTGGTATCTCTGCCTAGCATTTGGCTGAAGTTGTTTCAATTACGTAACATGATAATATTAAAAACAGTTTTGTAAGTTGGAAACACTAATCTTGCGAGCCAATACGAGACTTTGCATTTTGATACACGCACAAGTTACTTGTCACCACAGTCATATGCTACTCCTCAAAGTTAAACATTTCTAATTTCAACAGTTATGCATTTGATGTATCTTCAGAACACATAAATACGAAACTTCGCAGACCGTACAACTATTTGAACTCGTGAAAACAAAAAATAAACAGGGTACCACATATCTCGGATGCACTAACATTAATACAAAAATTATATACACTGTTACATTGGTACACAGTTCACTACAGGCCCAAAGTGATATATCCAGATCACAGTAATTTTTAATTTATTTTGTCTTCTTTGCTTGTGCCATCCTTGTTAGGCGGAGGTTTCTTGACAGTGGCAGACAAGTTGAGTGGCAGATGGCCGGTAATTGGCAAGGCTGCCTGGCAGCATTTACGTGTAGTGAATGTGTTTACTGTTGCGTCGGCGTTTAGGCCGTACACATAAGAAACCCTCTTATCTCCTATGCTGGCAACTCTGTTCCTGAGTTCAAACTTATCTCTTGCACTCTCTGCCGCTTTTACAAGTTGTCTTATGGTAGGCGGAAGCAAATACACAATTATTATATCTCTAAACTTACACATGTTACACATTTGTACAAATAAGGTTCCTGAGCTGAAACGAATGTCCTGCACTCTGCCACTTTTACGAGCGGTCTAACGGTGGGCAACAGTGAACATAAAAAATAAACACCCTATAATTCGGCTGATGGCCTATATTCCTAACTTACACAGGTGCCGGCATCTGGCCATTCAAGGCTCTGGGATGTCCGGCCCTTTTTGGAGGCACTTAGATTTCGGTGTTAGGTCGGGCACGCCGCCCTGGGTCCCTCAGCGATTGACATAAGGTAAACACACTTACCTCATGCCACACAGTCTGTCACTGGGTTGGGCGGCTCGGCTCATGAACTCGCGTAGTTTGTAACTGCGACGGACACAGTAGAAGTCGGGTTCCTCCCGGCCTCTGCAGGTGCGCCAAGGCAGGATTCACCTTGCCTCATTCTGCGTCTGATTAGGGGGTGCTACACCCCATACTGGGACCTCGAGAGCATGCGGGGTGAAGGCTGCGTTGCAATCGTCATGCCTTGGTGTCCTGGGGCCATCTCCAGACTACTGCTGGCACTCGTCTTCGGATATTTTCTCGGGTTCGGTTCTCTGTTGGTGCTAACTCGTGAGGGGTACCTTGGGGTTGCCCCATACTCGCTGTTTGTTTTATTCCATGCCCTCTATTCCCTGCTACCTCACTCACGGTATCAATTTCTTCTTCGCTTACACCTTCTTTCTCTTCCTCGTTTGCTTTCTGCCCCCATTTGCTTCCTCACCCTCACTTTCCATGGCTGTCCTCATCCTTTCTCATGCTCGCCTGTTCTCCATCGCTTGCTACTTCTCCTTCGTTCGCCCGTCTACTTTCGCTCACTTATCCTCCTTCGTACGCTTCTTCCCGGTCGCGCGTACTTTCTTCTTCACTCGACCGTCCACTTTCTCTCGCTTCTTCTTGCTCCTGCGTATTTGTGGCCCTTTAAGCGGCTGGTGTTCCAGACTCTGTTATCGGCTGGCGTGGAGGCCCGTACGCCCTTGGGACACTGAGATAGCCCTTAGGGGTAATGGCTGGCTTATCGCGTTTACTCTCTATTCCCACATCCTTGTTCACCATCCGGTGAACTAGTGACCTACTGCAGGTTTCCTCTGAGTTGTCCCTTGTAATTTCTTTGGGACCATATGTGTGGGGTTCAGGTATAGGGTGTATCTGGTTCCTTGCCACCTTCCGCATTTTGCCCATCTCGTCCTCCGCCCAATACACATTTCCTTGTCTCCCTACTACTACAACCGCCCTTCCCATTTAGGTGCAAATCCAACACAGAATTTATAACTGGCTCGGCTCAAAGGTTGGTTGCGTAGTAATACGTGACTACCCTCGAGCAAGTGGCGCCCGACGGTCGCTTGTCCTGGGTACTTACACTGGATATACTGTTGTTGGTTTCTCCGAGCTGCCCCTGTTCTCCGGATTGCCACCCTTCTTATTTCTTTGGGGGTGGGAGTTCTGTAGGTTCAGTTTCCCACTGCCGCTCCCCGAGTCGTCGGAGGTTGTATCCCAGTATCAGATGGCTGGGAGAAGTTCCAATGGCGGCATTGTGCTGGCGTCCAATGTATATAGGATTTCAGGAAGCTGTACATCCCGTTGATTATGATTGGCGCCCATTCTTATGCCCATGTTCTTTTTCAACTCCTGGTTCCGGCGTTCGGTAGGGTTGGCCTGTGAGTGATAAGCTGAAGTCGTCCAGCTTTCTGCCCCCCACGCCTCGCAGGCTTTCGCCCACTTTATGCCTGTAAACTGGGATCCATTGTCGGTTAACACACATTTCGGATATCCCCATAGTGAAAAGACCTCTCTCTCCATTTGCCAGATAATCGTAATTGCCTCCTGATTGGGTAGAGGGAATGCCTCTGTACACCTGGAAAACTGGTCTGTCACGACTAGGAGGTGTCTCTTTCCTTGGTGTGTGCGTGGGTAGGAGCCCATGATATCGACGGCGATGTGGGTCCATGGTGTTTTCGGCCGACAGGGTGTGTATCGCATCTTCAGTATAGGGTAGGCTTTGTTTTCACAACAAGTCTGGCATCTGGCGACATATTTTATAACATCCTGGCTGATTCCTTGCTATGTGTACCTGTTGGTCAGGGCCCTTAAGGTCTTGTAAAATCCCGGATGTCCTGTGTGGGGGTGATCATGGTGGTGCTCGCAGATACAAGTTCGTAGCTCGTGGTGGACCCACATTTTCCAGTGATCTGTGTGCGGGTGCATTCTCGCTTAAATTATGCAATCTCTTCCCTTGTACTGGTCTGGATATATCCTCATTAACACCTGTAATTCGGGGTCGACCTGCAGTTGATCTCGTAACAGATGCTTGCCTTCTCGGAACCTAATTAGTTGTAGTTCCATGCCGTCCAGCCGTGGGAGTTTTGGGGGAGAGGGGGTCAGCATTTGCTCCCAGTCGTCGGTTCCTCTCTCCTTGTTAGGCATCTGCGGTCTGCGGAATAAGGAATCAGCAACTCCTTGGTCGAGCCCATGCAATGCTCGATTGTGAATAAAAATTCCATTAAAAATAAGGCCCACCTACACAATTTTGCTTTTTGTTACTCATGGTTTTTCCAGGCAAGGGCCTTATTATCGATCGGTTCTGAGAATGAATGATTCGTCCTCAAGGTAATAGTTGTATTTGCGGACTGTCCAAATATCCGCCAGGCACTCCTGTTCATTACTATGGTAGCAGCGTTCGGTCTCGTTTAGCATAGTACTAGTATATGCTATAATCCGTCGCTGGTTCTGAGACTGCTCCTGGTATAGAATAACACCCATACCAGTTCCGCTTGCGTCGGTCTGTAAAATTAGGGGTAATTCTGGCAGAGGTCGGTAGAGCATGGTTATGTCGCAATAGCGCGCCTTCAATTCTTGAAATGCTTCTCGTGTTGGTCGGTCCACTTCCAGCGAGTTGTTTTGAGTAGCAGTTCATTGATGGGGCCATAATGGGGGCGACATCGGCTATAAAATCTCGGAGCCAATTGCATAATCCCAGAAAATTCTTCAATTGTCTCCGGTTGGTTGGTACTGTAGCCTCCTCAATCTCTCGTACTTTCTCTGACTTCGGATAGTTCCCATCCGGGGTAATTACATGCCCTAAGTATTCTACCCGGGTCTTCCCGAAGTGACACTTTTCCAGTCGGCAAGTTTGTCCATGGAGTTTAAAGTCCTCCAGGACTATTTGCAAGTGTACCTGGTGTTTCTCTCATGTGCGGGAATATACTATCACATCGTCCACGTACGCTAGGCAAAAAAGGGCGCTATAGCCTGTCAAAACTACTGCTGACATCAATCGTTGGAAAGTAGCGAGTGCATTCTTCAACCCGAAGGGCACAATGCGAAACTGCAGTGTTTCGCCTTCTGGGGTAGTAAACACAGTATATTTCCTGGACTCTGGGTGTACCGTGATTTGCCATTACCCACTGTGCATGTCTAGAGTGGAGAATATACGCGAGTCCCCTTGGTCATTGAGCATATTAGCAAGATTTATAGTTGGGAGTGCTATAGGATAAGTGACGTTGTTTAAGGTCTGGTAGTGGGCACAAAAGTGGAGTTCCCATCTTTCTTTGGCACAAGTACCACTCTGGCATTATGTAGTGAGTCGGTTGGCTCCACTATTCCTTGCGCTTTTATCTCGGCTACCTGGTCTAATATGATCTGCCTGCGGTAGGCTGGCGGGTTGCCAAGTCGGCAGTATATGGGGTGAGAGTCATTTACCCAGATTTCACGTTGGATGGCAGTGGTCTGATTTAATCTGCATGTATGCTCAAATATGGCCATGTGTGTGTTGAGTATCCACAATAATTATCTAAGTTGGTCAGCTCCTAGTTAGTGGTTCACCTCCTCACTGCAGATTTCTTGTGGTTTTTGCGGGTTTATTAGGGCTTCCCAGTTTATGGCCATCCTATCCTGTTTGCCTAAATATAGGTGCTGTTGTCCACAGTCAATTATACAACTTTGGCTTGTTAGCCACAGTTGCCCGAGGATAATCTCTTTCGCTAAATGCTGTGCGTAAAAGAATTCTGTTTGTACTGTTTCCACACCCGTGGACACTGGCAATGTAATAATTCTGTCTTTGGCGAGACGTGACTCAGACTGGGTCATTTAAATTATTCGGGATTCTTCTTTTATCAGGTTTTTCTGTTCGGGAGTTAGCAGTTGGCTTTAAATGAAATTGCTGGTTGCAGCAGTGTTCAGGACTACCTTAAGATTGTGGTTATTGATCCGGACTTCAATCCGAGGGGCATGTGTTCCCGCTCTCCGATCGCTTAAGGTTAAAATTGGTTCCACCCTTTTACTTATGCCAGGGTCGACGGGCGACTCGAGGTCCTGGCTGTGGCATTTCCCGGCTCCCGCTTCCCATTCTGATGGTTCCCATTCCCTGTCTCAAAGGAAACAGCTGTGGTGGCTTTTTCCCTAGCGGTGACTATGCGGGTTTTCACTGTGGGGCAGTCGCGATGTAGGTGCCTCTCGGGGCAATACCAACACTTCGGCAAGAATCTCCCCTCTTCGCTACTAGAATGTTTGACATTCTCTGTTGTTCGTACTGGGTGGGCGGGTGTCAGGCGTGTCGACACATTTGCCTTCTCCTGTTCCTGGTAATCTAGTTCCGGTTCGCTCACTCTCTCTAGCAATTCCTCTATTCCCGTCGCCCACGGGTGTCTAAGAGCGATTTGTATGGCTGGTATCAATAACTTTGTAATGACATATGCCCTCTTCCCCCGTTCCTTCGGGAGCGATTCGGGAATACATCTGCCCTTTCCTCCTAATAAACATTTCTGCTTCCTCCTGCTTTTGCTGTTTTTGCGTGTAAAATTCTGTCCGTAAGGTGGTAAGTACTTCCACCCCTGCGAACTTATTGTTCAGGTGGGTAGCGAACTGCTCCAAGCTCGTCACAAATTTGCCATACCTATTCCACCAGGTAAGGGCGGCACCCTTTAACTGTTCTCGAGCCTTTAGTACCCACCGCTCATTGGGAACCCTGCCATCTTTGAACTCGTGTTCACAATAATTTATAAAAAAAACCCCGGGTATTCATGGGGTCTCCTTGAAAGTTCGGGTAGTGTAATTGCCTCGGGTATTCTTTGCTCCTGTTCTACTCGGCTATGGGGGGCTCGGCCCGGGTTTGTAGGGCATTCCCATTCCCCTTGTTTTTGGCATACCTTGCAATAGTATACCATACCTCTGGTGTTATTTGCCTCGTCTAGCCATCCTAAACAAAGATTGTGGATGGTCTGTGAACATGTAGCACGTTGGGTTTGGCGGGTATGTGTGTTACGTCCCGGGCAATTAAGTAGGTCACAATGTGTCTGTTGATCTCGGCATTTATGGCAGGTGTATTCTGTCCCTTCAGTCGGTTGGAATGTGGTGGGCCAGCCAATACACTAATAACAATATCGTCGGGAGCAGCGGCTACACCGGATCGTGTACAGTCCCGTCCCACGACAAAATGGAGCACTGCATTGCTCCAGTTGAGGACTTTCGTCCCCTCATCCCACATTTCTCGTCCAGAGGTTCTTTCGGGTTCCTTCGGTTCTCGCATCACTCCACTCCTGTGTTATGCTGATATGTGTATCCTCCATACTCTTTGCCCGCCTCCTATAGGAATCCCTAGTCTGCTGGCCTAGTACACTCGACTTGTCGTGGGTTAATAAGGTACTGGGCGCCACGAGGTGTTTTTTCAGACTCCTCGAAGTCTTTTGCATCCTGACTAGCTCGGTAAGGGGGAAACCCCTTCTCCAGGGTATAGTCTGGTTCTTGTCTCCTGTCTACACAGAATTTACTTCGCCCCACATGTTGGGCCGCCAATTCAACTTGATGCTATTCCCCACCTGTGGGATACAGGATGGTTCATAGGGTCTGAGTTATCTCTCTGATGCAGAGTATGGGCGCCATGGATGTTTGAATAATGGTAGTAAAAAAATAACTGCAGTTACTCGTTGTTTCAATTGACTGGGTTATATTGTCTACAATATTATACACATATACAACCCCGAGATGTCGTACCTTGCGAGTTGGGGGCCTTAAGGGGTAATTAATGTACTCGTGCCAACTGTTGCCGACGTATTGGGGGGATGCTGGCATCGGGGAGGTTTCTTTGAGTGCAGACGCTGATAGTTAGCTATACTGGCAGTTCTGGGTGTTCCGGCAGTAGGTTGAGGTTTGGTGCTTCGGGTGGCCTTTCACAGACCGTGGCTTTGGTAAAGACTCTCCACGACTGCTGCTCTGGGTTCTCTTCTCGACAGACGACTCCACAACACGCGTCTTCCGGTGACCTCACGATCCGACTGACTCTCGTGAACTTCTGATCTGACTGATCCCCTCCTTTCCCCGCAAGTCGGCTTTTAAATTATCTTGATGCCCCCCTGAGAACCTTACATGTGTCTTCACTAGGAAGGAGGGGGTGGGGGTGACCTGTGCCACTACGGCCAAACACTGCCAGCTCTTCTTACTCGTCTAAGTAGAGGTGCGTTTTACTTCTGCATATTCGCGGTGTGTGTTCATGTTCTCCTGTGTTTTGCTGAGGGGGAAGGGGGGTACCTTGTGGTACAACTGCCAAGCTCTGTCAGCCCTTTTCTTGTATATCTTGGGTGGGTCAGCGATATTCTAGCCGCTGCCCTACTTGGCACGTGTCTTAATTTCCTTGTGGGCGAAAATTGCTCGCCTATCTCGGCATGACCTCGACATGCGTTAATTGCCTGTCCATCCTCTCGGGTCGACCTGGCCTAGTGACACGTGTCTCGCAGCATGTGCCTAACTGAGGGCGCTCGCTGGAGATAAGATCTCGGGGTTTTCAGCGATGTGTCTACTTACAATATGCATTATGCGTCATCATATGGTGTAAGAAAATGCAATGTGCATACAAGTTGATCTCAAACAAGGCTTTTAAAAAGTGCTCAGTTTAAAATCAATAGCCTATATAGGGTGTGTTTACAAGAGTTGTGAAATTGAGGTCGATGTATATTTTTACACTGACATCATGCACCAATTTAATGAAATTAAAAATATTTACAATGATTCATAACATCACTATCTTCATCATGTGCACATGATTATTATATTCCTAAATGAGTGTTAAGAAAGTCACAGAGGCTGGAATACATAGTTCAAGGCTTGTTGTGGCAAATAAGTCATACTTCATGAACTAATACTTCTTCTTTTAGCATTACTTATTTGAGCAATGAATTCATAGACAGATTATTTACGAGGTAATTCTAATAAAAGTATTACTTGTTTGAGGAAAGCTTTACTTTTTAAAGTAGCCAAATAAGTATCTGTAAGTATATCATTATCAACATAACATAAATAAAATTACGATTTTATTTACAGCAGTCACAAAGACGAAATAAATGGTTTTGTTAGATTGAAATTGTGTAACTTTTTACTTGTATTTGAGATAATTTTATTTGGTTTTGTCGCATATTTAAGATTAAAATATTTGTGTGTGCGATAAAAACGTGTTTATTTTATCTGTTATGTAATAATTGTTTCGGAAGTTTGTTAGCTGTGGTAAAAAACGTACTTGACATGCACACCAGATGTTTATATAGGCCTAAATTATAATGTGTTTATTGTTTTAATTACATCTTAATTAATTTAAAACCTACGATGCCTTGTAATAATACAATACAGTAAAACTCTGTTAAGACATTTCTGAAGGGACTGAAAAAATAATGCTTATTAACCAGGAAAACTTCTTAAAAGGGTCAAATTACACATATGCAGATAGACAAGGTGCACAATTATTCAACATATTAGGCAGGAAAACTTCTTAAGTTTGAACTTCTTAACAGGGTTTCACTGAACTGGGCATTTCCGTCCAGCGCCAATGTTCGACGTTCCGCGAACGATGTTATCGATCATAAAAGTGTTTTCTCACTTCCCATGCTACCGTCCAGTCAACATAACCTCTGTTTCAGAACTCATATTGCAAACACGTTCGATCATAACCTAGCTAGTTTTGTCACGATTGTGTTGATAAATTTTGTAATAGAAATGATTGAGTGACCCGGTTTTGTGTAATGAAACTTATGTTGTTATTTCTTAATTACCCGTTTGTCAAAATCAAAGCTAAAATGTTGCCAAAATATTTATTAGGTATAAAAGTCGGTTCGCTTCTGTGTAAGGAATGTTTCATCATAATAATTATTCAATATGTCAGTTTTCATGAAGATTTTACATCTATGTTGTATTTGGAAACGAAAGGCTGTTTTCTTATTGAACCTAAATGTGCTACATTTTTATTTTTAAATGTTTCGTGGTTTTTCTGTTAAACACCTAAACCTACGATTGTATTACCAAATAAAATTCTGATTCTAATTTTACTGTCAAATACCGTATTTGCTACCTTCCAGCCAACATAGCCTCCAGTACTCGTTCGGCAAACAAGTTCGATCATAACCTAACTGTTTTTAGCACGTTCTGTTGGTGTTAATGTAATAGAAATGATGCAGTGGCCCTCTTTTGTGTACTAAAATTTATGTTGTTTTTTTAAACTACCCTTTTGTTAGTATTGAAGCTAAAATGTTACCAAAATATTTATTCCGGCCAGGTAAATGTTGTAAATAAAATAGCAGCTTTAGTTGGATTACATTGGTATAGATACTATACAGCTACTTATTTAGATATTTCATCAAGCAAAGCTTGGCCCAATTAATTAATGCTACTATAACATTTGCTTTGCCAGGTTACTGTTTATGAATTCGTTGGCCAAAGAAGTATTGCTTTAAGAAGCAGTATTACCTCGTGCGTATAGCTGATTAGCCAAACAAGCCTCCAACTATGAATTACAGTCTTAATGTTGATGAAACAGCACACTGAGTTAAGGAAACTTTAGTTTTCCTGTAATTAACCCTCAAAAATAAGGTGGTGTTGGTAAAATTGACGTTATGTTATAATTTTAGGGTATAGGCTAATTCATATTGATATCTTAATCACTTATTTCAAGATGTTCTTTTACTGTTTACTAAATATTTATTTACTTCCTATAGATATTTACTGTATAAGGCAGTTGCTAACAAGAAAATCTTTATGAAAAGTATATTAGCTTGTCTTGAGACTAAATAATCCTGTTGGAATGTCTTGACTTCAGAAAGCCATTTTTGAACTACATTACATAGCCAAGATGTTGCTGAAGGGTCACGCACAATGAAATGATGTTAACTGCTGATAACCTGCTGATGCAGACTGCAGTGCTAATTGTCTGCTCTCTGTATGCTGTAGTGAATTCTGAAGCCTTACTGACGAACCGACTTCCATAAACTTGCGTTCGAAACAGGGTGATCACTTTATTAACGTCTGCCCGTTTTCTTGCGCACATACTTGAAGTGCAGTCTTTTCCCCTTTCTCCTCTCCGCCCTTTTCAAGTAAATAAATTGTAGTATCTTTACTTAGTTAATCGAGAAATATTTTTCTGGAACCTATGCATTTTCCTATATTTTATACTGATTCTGTAGTTTCAGTAGTGTGTTACAAATTCTCCGGCCAACACAAGTGCCACTTGTGGGAGAATAAAAACATTTGCTACGTTTGCAGCTAACTTTATTGATAACCGAAAGAAACTAAGTAATGATATGGTTTTAATAATTTCTTTGTGCCTGCGCATATCAGGCTTGCATTTAATTGGCTAGTTATTAGCGCTAAATCACATACAGACTGTAGATCAGCTGCTAACACTGAATTAAAAGTTGGCCTGCTCTGTCTCCACTCCACACAATCTGCTGTTCTGAAATTGATATGTGTTATATCTGCAAAATATTATTCCAGCCCATCCCTAAGTAAAGTTGTGTCAGAATTTTTTGTCAAAAAAATTTTTAATGCCATTTCGGATTACTAATGTCATACTTCCAAAGCAACACTTTTTTTTTTGTTAAAACACAGCAAACTTTTTTTCATAGGTTAGAAAACCACCGTGAAACGCTTTAACGTGGCTAAAAATGGTTAAAAAAAAAAAAGTTTTTGACATTAACAAATTAGAAGTACGCAAAAGTGGTTTCGTGACCTGCATTGGACATAAATGCTGGTTATCCACCAATAAATGATAGGGTGACATCTAGAAGTTCAATAGAGGCATGTCCCACTAAAAAAAACTGCTATACAGATAAGCATCTTGCACATAGAGGCGATTGGACTCTTAGTGTGTGCTACTGTGGTCTTTTGTTTGTGCCTAGAAATTTCAAAATAGGTTTACCTCTGGCCAGGTAGCTCACCATATGTATCTGTAAGGCATTTCGTACACAATTTATGTATTGGTCTTAAAATATTTTACTATTTTACATGTAAAGCTGTTGCACCTTGTTACAAATTAGCTTTTAAGACAATTCATACCTGAAAGGGGCTATGGGCTAGCTGAATAATGACTCATGACTAGGTAGAGCACAACAGTATAAGATGGGGATTAATGAACATAAGGATTATACAATAACTATTTGCGTGACTATTGATCGGGGGAACTTAAATGGAATACCGAGATTCTATTTACTTATAATAAGTTTTATTACCGCACGCTACTACTATTACAATCTAATTGGAAAGTCCCCACCTTGTTCATGTTGCCGGAGGCTNATTACCGCACGCTACTACTATTACAATCTAATTGGAAAGTCCCCACCTTGTTCATGTTGCCGGAGGCTGATTCTAGAAGGTTGGTTAACGCCGGCCGGACACACCCATCTCCGAGTCTTCTTGGTCCACTGCCCCGATGACAAAATACGCCGCTTTCAGTGTCACGCTGGCCTATATCGGGCGAGTTGTTTAATATTTTCGGCCCCGTTTACTGGCCTGTGGAGGGAGTTTTTGCAATTGTCTTTCGCAAGGTGTTATTGCAATCACGCTAGTGCCCTGTTTCAATGTTTGAAAGTGTGACCAGGCAGGTCGTTCAGCTAAGGCCTGATCATTTCATAACATCTCTCCCAATGTTCACTAGCGAGATGCCCTCATCTCGCCCTAGAGTCGGTGGGGTTTGTGGATAATTTTAAATTTTCGTGGTTCATAGTCTGTGCAGTAGGAATATGGATCGTGGTGAAGTCCTCTTCGCTACGGTAGGAAAATATTTGAAAGGAATTATAGTAGACGGATAAGTTAAGTATGAGGAATTGTCAATATCTTTAGTACAGTCCTCGGGCAAGGTGGGCCGAACAAACCCTCTGCTGTGTGTTTTCAGTGGCCTTGCGGGCCATGAAATTCATTTCCGTTGGTGTGTGCATAGTTGTCTTACACGCGAAAGCGCGGCAGACCACTCCAAGTGGGACCGAACGCGTCAGTTTTTCTTGAGGTTGTGAGTCCCTAAGCACAACGTGGCGTGAATCTTTTGATATATTAATTCTTGTAAAGAATGAAACAGCAATATAACGCAGAACATTGTTAATTATAGTGAAAAAGAATAATTTAAACTGTAAAGAATTTGAATTGTAAAAATTAACTGCTCTCCCCGGTACAATAATTATTGTGTTTTGTTTGTATAGAAAATACACTTGCTGAAAATAAATACATATTAGAACACTGACAAAAATAGTGATGTGATATGAGAATGTTACGCACTGAAATGGAACGTGACATCACGGTGGTAGGATACTGAAGGAATGGTATCAAAATGTAGAATATTATTTAATTAATAATTTAAATTTTCATAATTTTCAAAAACAAAAGAAATGTTGCAGCTGCTATTCTAAAATATATAAGTAGTATTTAAAAACAGCAAAAACAAAATTTTGGCAGAAATGTATCAATAATGATTAGAGAATGATACCTACTAAGAGTATGTATTACATTTTACAAACAAAAATTAAAATCGTCACTACTACTAATGTCAATATTTACTTCTTAATGACATCATTTTTTTCTACTATATCAATTCTTCTATGTGATATTATATGTGAGACTTCTTTATGATATAAAAGTTACGNACATCATTTTTTTCTACTATATCAATTCTTCTATGTGATATTATATGTGAGACTTCTTTATGATATAAAAGTTACGTATATAATACAGTTTTACGTTCGTGAAAATTATAAAATTGATAGTATTTAAAAAAATTATTTTTTGTACTGATAGTGTTATAAGCATTGAAAAACGAATTGTTTTATTCTAGGTGCACATAATATGTGTTGTTGTAAGGAACAAAATTCTAAATTCTGTTAAAATATAAAATTGGTTTGAAAGGGTTTTTTTTTTCAGTTATACTATGTAGTGTGCAATGATTGGTACCTACTGGAGGCCTTCTGTGAGTTATAATAATAAATTTTCATTTAATTGATGATATGCGTTATGTTGGAACTTTTGAGTAAAGTAAAGGTGGTTNACATCATTTTTTTCTACTATATCAATTCTTCTATGTGATATTATATGTGAGACTTCTTTATGATATAAAAGTTACGAATATAATACAGTTTTACGTTCGTGAAAATTATAAAGTTGATAGTATTTAAAAAAATTATTTTTTGTACTGATAGTGTTATAAGCATTGAAAAACGAATTGTTTTATTCTAGGTGCACATAATATGTGTTGTTGTAAGGAACAAAATTCTAAATTCTGTTAAAATATAAAATTGGTTTGAAAGGGTTTTTTTTTCAGTTATACTATGTAGTGTGCAATGATTGGTACCTACTGGAGGCCTTCTGCGAGTTATAATAATAAATTTTCATTTAATTGATGATATGCGTTATGTTGGAACTTTTGAGTAAAGTAAAGGTGGTTNTGAGTTATAATAATAAATTTTCATTTAATTGATGATATGCGTTATGTTGGAACTTTTGAGTAAAGTAAAGGTGGTTATGTAGGTGTTACTGTTACCTGTAGAGTGCAGTGTAGGTGGTGTGTATAATGCTGGTTACCTGTAGATACTGATACGTCTGGCTCACGAGCTGCGGTAAACACTAGTGCTGATGGCTGTGAGCGAGGTGCTGAGGTTTTTGCGCGTGACTTCAGCACAGGAGTTCTCGTGGGCGTTGCTTGCGCCGACCTCCGGAGGAACTTGATAAGGGGGCAGCGGTTGTTGTGAAATCGCTGCTGGTTGCTGTTGACATGGAACGTGCGGTACCGTTGATCTGAAACTTACCAGGGAATTTGCTAACAAAATGCATTCACATCC
The DNA here is from genome assembly GCA_002778355.1 of Clitarchus hookeri. Lineage (NCBI taxonomy): Eukaryota > Metazoa > Arthropoda > Insecta > Phasmatodea > Phasmatidae > Clitarchus > Clitarchus hookeri. The sequence goes on along the minus strand of NQII01003625.1, from coordinate 187,971 downwards.
TGTCGAAACACCTTATACAAAATTTCGCTTTAAAAAAATAATAGTGCCCTAATAGTTTATTCAGATTATGGTTATTATAAACTATCTTGTGAATTTAATTTAATTTTTTATTAAATTTATGGATTTTTTATATTTATGGGCGGGTCCGACCTTTGGAAGCTTATGTATTTAAACGTGAGTTAAAGCTCATTTATTTCTAAACTGTTTTTTCAACTATATTCTTGAGCAGTACATGAATGCTAACTTATGTTACAACTATGCAGTTATGTTACTGATTTTTATCCTGTTCTTAGATAATGTCTACAAATGGGGACGGTTACACAAGAAACATATTTTCATACAAATTGTTTTCCTGTGAAAATAATTAATTGTAGTTAGCTGTGTGTGCCGATAAAGCTCTTAATTATTAAAATGTTAATAAATACGCTGTACACCAACACATAGTATAAGTAGAACACAATGACATTAATTATTAAAAAGTTAAGTTATTAATAGAGAGGAGAAGAGCGTGTAGATAAAGAGTAACTGTAATAGTACTTCCACACACAAATGAAATGTTATCAAGGCCGAGGGACTTCAATACATAGTATAAGTAAAACATTTTGACACTGATTATGCAAATAGAAGATAGTAGAGAGGAAAAGTACACATAAATAATTAAGTAGGTACTAATTACAATTCTACTTCCACACCAAGGGGTAGCATACGAGGATTGAGGAAATCTGCACTCAGTGACTTACAACAGGGAGCTCAAAAACGAAAGTACCGTCGTGGTATACTTTCAAATAACTGTGCAGTATAGAGAGTGCCCATGGTAAAAGTCAAACGGATCCAGATGACGCCCTTACTGCCTGAACTCTTTCAAGGCCAGTAGAACACAGAATAAAGGCCTCTCTGGTTGGGTCACCACTCCGCCAGAGGCCCAGAGATTGCTCCGCGTCTCACGCGAAACGTAAGATTTGACCTCCTGAGTAAGTACTCCTGACAATTTGGTGTGTGTGGGTATACCGTGAGCGGACAATCACAGTCGAAGTGGGTGCATCCCGGGCACTATTGTCATTTCAGTATATACCCTTGACATTGTACACAATTATTCCTTCTCGCGTCTGGTTTAGCAGTCTGCGCATCTAACAATACAGTATGACTGGCATAGCGTGTCTCTCGCACATCCGAAAGTCACGAGGATAGGCAAAGTCGCCGGATCACAGAACTGCGTGAATCCAACAGAATTAATTCTGCCCCGTATCCGTATGACAATGGATTGTGGGAAGTATATGAGAATATTGGGAGTATAAGGAACTTAAAAATAGAACAATACAAGTAACTTTTAAAGTGGACAAGGAGGAACATTTGCGTGGCGCGCGCTGTCATGCGTTTCTGCAACACAGCGGCGCTCGAGCCGCGGGGAAGTGCTGATGCGGGAATGTGTCGTCTCGACACATTGTAACTGGATCGTGTCGTGTGACACGTAGCCGCGACTACTCGCCCTTCCTTATGGCAACTAATAACGTAATACGGGCTTTCTATCTGCGTACAAAAATATCATAGCTTACTGGCATACCATATTTCTATGCATTTTTCTTAAAGATATGTTGACTGATGGGAGAGCATAATAAAATACTGTACCTTTATCGGTGGGCAGTAATATTTTACTACATTATTATATGCAGATAGACAATGTGCACAATTATTCAACTTATTAGGCAGGAAAACTTCTTAATTGGGAACTTCTTAACAGGGATTCACTGTACTGGGCATTTCCGTCCAGCGCCAATACAGGTTAGGGAATTATACCAAATGTTGTTTACAGTACTGTACAAGTCAGTAAATTCGTTTGACGAATTAATTCAAGCACCTGTGTATTTGTGTTGCGTTAGTGACACGCGTAACTACGATTTTGTACATATTATTTAAACGGCCGAAGAAGAAACAACACTGCTTAGAGTAAAGTTATCATTTTAACAAGAAATACACATATTACTCTTACAAAAATTAGGGACTTGCGGTTCATACTGAAATTCTTTAATTAATACAGTTTGTTAATTAGGTTTAAAATAATTGCTTTGAAAGTTTAAATATTGGGCTGTGAAAGTTAAATTATTATTTAAACGTAATAAATTATAAAAGTAGATATTATGACATTATTTTAATTATAAAGAGACCTAAAAGCTAAACGTTTTAATGTTAAAAGTGGAAGTGGCTGAAATGTTGTTATTATTACTACGGAAATTAGCGTGGGTGGGGAATTTATTGAAATGGGGGTGGATGGTAGAGAAGCTGATGTAAGGCAGCGAGAGGGTAGGGAGGAACCAAGCCTCTACCGTTTGTACGAATTAGTTTTTGAGTCATTTCATACCTGAAAGGGGCTATGGGCGTATGTAAATAGTAAGTCATGATTAAGTAAATTTTCAGTAACATTGCAATACATTTTTAGACAACATCGGTACAAACGTAAATTCCTGTAGAAGCAGTGCTGTAATTAACAAAATGACACATCTTGGCTTAAGCAGCTATAAAAGCATTCCCCTATCGATATGAAATTCGTGTGATAGTTCATTTTCCCTACGTCAATATATGGACTCTTGTATCGACACAGACCATCCAGTGACAGTCCGAATAAGAGGAATTATCAGTAGGTAATAACTACCATTAGTCAAAATTTTGACTCGAATTATATAATGGGGTTTTGTGTTAAAGCGGGTATTTTCTGTAGTCATAAAATCGTAAAAGTTTCACAAGAGAATAGTTTTGCAAATAAAAAAATATTTGGATTATTTTAAACATTTAACTACGTTTGAATTTTTTTTTACTGTGAAGGTATACAGACCCTGTAGCAATAAATGAAATGGCCATTAGTCTAGCAATGGTGATGTGCCGGCATTCAATTACAAAAAACAGTGCCTCTTCTATCGATATCAACAGACTGGTGACATTCATTTAGACTTGAAAAAATGGTTTGTTCTATTTATAGGCCATAATCCTCAATCATTCAAGAACTGTAGCGTAAAAAATATTTGCGCCGACTAATCACTAGCTAACACAAAGAGAATATAGCTCACAGTTTTGAATGATACTTTCTCAATGATCCTTAGAGTCACTTAGTTCATAATTATATACATGGAATAGGCCTATTTCTCCTTTCCATTCCAGAATCTTGCATTAGAACCATACGATCGCACATGAACATTAATATAGTTTTGCAGAAACATTACGTTTTTGCTCGTAGTGAAGAAACCGTAATTGCAATGCAAGTTGACCAGTAGAAACTAATAAGTGATATGGCCTACACTATCATAAATCAGAGCACAACACTAATGAAAAGGATTTAATAAAACGTCTAGATAGGCCAGCTAAACAAGTTACTAAACGAGTACACGTTTGAAACGAAAAGTTAGTAAGTAAGCGTACGTTAAATCGCCCGTCACACTTTTTAATGAATCACTTATATCATTTTATTATTTAGGTAAATTTTTCGCCTCGTTTTATAATATAATTAATGTGTATTTATTAACACCGCCACTAAATCCCAAGTTACATCAGCTATATTTAGACTAATGTTATTGTTCGAGCTGTATTTTCGTCTCCCGCTTTTATTTTAATGTTATGGCAACGGTGTAAAACAATTATCTTAAGGATTTAAGTGGATTCCCCCATCACGTTGGAATTTAAATGAGTCAAATTTAGCTCTGGAGAGAAGATGATTCTTTTTCTTCTGTCGGAACTGTTCAGGTATCTTTCCAACTGTCGTGTGCACGCGTGGGTACGTAATTTATGAATAAAAATACGGCGTGTCAGATATGCAAAACAACATACACTATCGAAGTCATCACGGTGGTTTTCTTTTCGCACGAGCGAAGAGCACTTGCAGAATTCCGTGAATATGCTGCTNTGGGCTTTCTACTACTTCCATTTAAAATAAGAGATGAAAGCACGTAGATCATTTCAGCTATTCATGTTTGCAGATTTACCACTGAATTGTGCTTTACACAAAAATTTGTATAGAAGATTTTGTAGCACAAAATCGCTTATTGTAAGGGTAAACTCAGAATATGTATCAGTGATTTCGGTCAGTGACATTATTCTTACTGAAACCTAAGTTAATAAATCACTGAGATTTTATTTCCAAACCAGCATAATTCCCTTAGAATCGGTATAAATACCTCTTTAATAAGTGATTAACACAAACTAAAATAATAAACTGGCCTTTAACAACAAATTATAATGCCAGTAAAGCAGTTTTGACAGATCTGAAGTCAAATTTTTAGATCTTGAGCAGTTTTAAAATTTTTATTTTACAATGTACAATACCTATTTCTGAGTAAAGGAATACAATAAAAGAAGAGTTTCAGTCACGCAAACTGACTCTAGTTAATGCTTTAGGTTGTGCCCAATCAAGCAGTATGAATTTTCAGTTGCAAAACAAGTCGGCCATGTCATACTAAGGCTTACTTGGGGTAGGCTTTTTGATGAAATTTTTCAAAGAAAATTGAAGTACAGCCGATAATTGTTTATTTTAAATTAAATAGTATAACTATGCTCCAAGCTGTGTTTTGTTTCATCTTGACGTAAACAATTGCACAAATAAATGCAAGTGCTTGATCACAACGTAAAAAAAATAGTTAAAATGGTTCTGAAAATAATTTTGAATCTATAAGGCCCTAAACTTGTCCTCTAGAATCAACATTTATATCTGAGTAACAAGTTTCTCTGCACTCTAACCAATATTGGATGGCAGTCGCAATAAATATGAGACAGTTTATACTACATACAATACATGTGATAAGGATTAAGCATGATTTTTTCCTGTTAGATTGAAAGGTTTTGAATCTAGAATGCTCTAAACATGTCACCTAGAATCTGTATAGCATTCAGACACGGAATTTCATGTGAGGTTAGACAAACACTGAATAACAATGTTTCATTCAGTGTGCCCCTTCTTGATTTGACATGCTTTCCTAGTTCCTTTTTCATTAGTTTGGTGTAGAAGATACGTGCACACATAACCATTTGAAGCTGATATTCTAAGCTTCAGTGCTTTCTTTACAGAGTGAAGTGAACTTATTAATAAGCCTGCCATAGACCACGCTTAAATTTCGATGCAAGATGCTGACAGTAACTTTAAATTGATTCCATAGTAAATGTAGCAATCCCGTAGTACTTTACATGAACACATAATGGGTTAAGAAAAACTGGACAGCTATGGAATCCTCCAGAAATACCTCTCTATCTACCACGAGAATGAATTTTCCATCGTATTAACTGACCACCCTAATACAAACAAACAAAATTATGGTAACTTTTTCATACACCACTTTCTTGTGATTACCATTACAAGCATCAGATACTGGCTAATGAAATAAATTTTATTTGTGTCATTACGAAGCACAAAACATGCTCACAAGTGTGGCATTTGTTTTAAATGTTTCGAATTTTTGAGCTATATCATTATATTCCCAAATTTTTTGTTACGTTCTAATAGTTTTTAACACAGCTTTAGATAACAAAGGGGAACATCACTTGAAAGCTACGCACACTATACGTCAAAGCTATTCAGTAAGCACCTGCAGGCCACATGTGGCCTGCAGGTGCTTACATCAGACTGACACGCAGAAAATACATTTAATCAGACTGTGTGCGTTATTAAGCGAATGAGGTAATTATCAAGAATAAGGGTGTTTCCAAAAAACAGCAAAATAATGCCTGAAAATTGTTTATATGGTCGTTAGTAATCACACTTAATGAAATGTGATAATGAGGGAGAATTATGAAGATGGGGGTGTTTTTGCGATAAAAATGGTAAATAATATATCAAATATATTTATATCGGGTCGCTGGACCGTGTTAAATGCAATAATACCTTTGGAAACCAAATATTAATTCACAAAACGTGATTTGCATTGTATTTTTATGTCGATGCGGTAAGGTTATGCAGGTCTAAACCACGGTATTCAAGCAGTGTTGGAATATAATTTGATTTCGTTTAATTTTTTAAGGCTAATCTTGTCTATATTCACAAGAGTATTGTACTACGTAACGTGGAAGTACTAGAAAAAATATACTTATAGTATATCATACAAAAAGACGTTCCCAGGCGTTCTTTATGAGCGGTTTACGTGTATCACCAGGATAAATTTCTTCAACAACAATGCACAACCAAGAAACAAATGCACATAGATTGTTGTCTTCCAGTTTAATTTCTACCTATTTCACGTGAAGGTTGTATTCTGGTAGCATGCGGAAGTTTAGTATACCGTCTGAATTTGACAGTGCGAAGGCTTGTGATCAACGAGTGCTATTCAGCATGTTTCGTTGCAATTCTATCCATTTGACGTGGTACATCTAATTATTGTGCGAAAGTAAGAGTGTTTCTTTGGAATTACGTCAATGTAATGTGTTTCATATAATTATTGTGCGGAAATACGAGTGTAGGTGTGGAGTTTCGACACATTAGAATAAATGGTAAATGTGTCTGCGTGATACCGAGGAGCTATTTTCGCCGCTTGCATGGATGAGTAATATAATTTATAGGGTAGTTTTTTCGTAGAAACTAAGTGTAGTAAATTCCACTGTTTAGTATTGCATTGAAGGGCTAATGTACTGCTGCCGCATAGTAATATATATTGCAGAATACCTAACCATATTAAACCTAATTTCACGATAGGTGAATCACAAGGTGTGGATGAACCGACCCACTTTTTATAAAACGCTCACACATGTCGGTACTCTCTACCCCTTTAATCACCTATTATGAAGTTATGCCACGTTATGTTAGGTCTTCTTGCATTTAAGATGGTTAAACAACCCAAATTAATTAGAATTGACATAAATGTTACGTGTTTTACACCACAATTTCCCTGATCTTCATAGCCCTTCCCACTATTGCATTCGGTAGTATGTACTGCGAATATCGTGATGCGCCTAGTAAATTCGTGTCCTGTGTGGTAAGTAATGTCGATTTATACCATTTCCCAGATTTTTATTTATTTTTTTTGGAAAAGACAATATTCTTTATAATTACCGTCTTAACGTGTAACAAAAAGTGTTGGGTAAACATATATAAGTAAATACTGAAATGGCTTATTTTGATTTATTAATTTTTTAATTCATATGAATGTAAAAATTAGCAGATTTGTAAAAGATTTGCTTTTCTAATAATTTTACAGTTTCACTTGACAGATGCATGAATAAAGTGCTTGAGTACACAATGTACATATAAGGAGGCCTTAGACGGGGCTTTGAAAAGTACTCATTTTACCTTGAACAGCCTACAAATATTTCTAAGTGGCCTGATGGGAAAACTAATTAATAGCCCTGCATCAGTGATTCACATGTATCGGCAGTATATGCAGCATCTCCCATGAAAGTATCGCATGGGCAGTATATGCAAAATGTGGTTCTAACTCATTTCTATTAATTATCCAACCATATGAATATACGTATTTATATGTAGTGCCTCAACTTGTGTTAGAAAATTAAAGGGGGGAATTTTACATTTGTACAAATCATGGGATACAAATGTATGATGGTAACTGATATTATAACCAATTTTATTAAAGAAAATGACCAAATGATCTGGAATACCTTGTGACTACGTAACACAAAAAAAAAACTTCGCACGTATTCGAAAACTAAACTGCTGTAATAAGAGAAAAAATACATATTTGCATAAACTGCGACATGACTACGAAAAACAAAACAGGGCCTACAAATACAAAACTGTTCTTAATAATCGTCAGCTAAAAAATCATGAATAAATACAACTTAACTGTCAAACAACCTACCAAGTACAATAGTATAAAGGCAGCTATCATTATGTTCCTTTAGTTTCTCCAATACTACTGGTTTTCTGCAACAAAATAAAATTAGTGCAAAATTTGGTTAAGATAGAATTACTAAACTTGTAATGGATTTAAAATCACTAGGGGGACATATTGAGTGCACAAATGAAAAATTTTGTTGAAAAATATGCTTGAATTATCTTGTCCTTCTAGCCAACAAGAATGGGATGTATTAGTAAACATGACCGCATTAAACCAGAGGGAAGTAATTCTGCTAAGAAACAGGGTAAAACCTCCCTCTAAAAATATAATATTCAGTAAAAATTGTATCAGCAAAATGTTAACTACCCGCACAAAATAGCCATTAGATCAGTGCACTTTGCACCTCCANGCAGTAAAAATTGTATCAGCAAAATGTTAACTACCCGCACAAAATAGCCATTAGATCAGTGCACTTTGCACCTCCACATGACAAAATTAAGTTTGTTAATGTGATATTTTCTCAACAAATGGCCATCTCCATTATTAATAGATTTAAATCAAATTTGGGTAGCTAAGGTTTGGTTTAACAACGGAAATATGCTATTCTGCTAACCAAAAACATGAACAACGTACTTTTTATGTGTCTTAGATGTGGCAATTGCATGCAGAACTTCATACAAAAAGGCTTGCCATATCACATTTCTGACCCAGAGTCAGTAGTAACAAATTTTAAGTAATATTTCTTCAGCATGACTTTATAATACCTATGGTGTACACATGCAGATAAAGCTTGCTTGCTTGCTTAAATTTTTTTCTATTTTGGTTATTATGTTGTACTTATGTACTTTTAGCAACAGAGAGTTTTCTATGTTTCATTAAGAATAACTTTCCACTTCGTACGTAAAAAGTAAGTGCTTATTATATAAATAAATGCTGATGAGAAAAGGCAGTACATAGGAATATGTCATGTTTAATAAAGAAAATATGGAGAAAAAAAAACCATAATAAGATGACAAAAATAAAAAAATTAATTTATGAATGCTGTTATTAAATGTGAAAAATTGTTATATTTCAAAACCTCCTAATAATAAACATTCTTACGCATTAGCTAAAAATATTTTATAAAATATTAATGTATTCAAGAAAGTAATTATGAAGAATTGCAGATGATCTGAAGGAAATGTCAGAGAAGTACGAATGTTTGCTTATGTAAAGCTTACAGTTTGAAATTTATTTTAAATGTACAAATTCTACACAGCATTTTAGTTCAAATACTTGCAGTGCCTTAATTATGCAAAAAAGTAACCAATGCCTTTAATAAAAAGAAAGCTAATACGTAATCTGAATGCTTGGAAAATGGTGAAAGGCCGGAGAATGCAAAATTTCTGTAACCAAATTTCTATAAGCTCACAAGATCCTGGCATTAAGTCCAGGGGCTTGTGAATGCTGTTTCTGAGACTGATGCAAGGTATTTCACTCCAGAAGCTATCGCATATATCACATGCTGACATGCTGAACATAGAGCCTGCATGTTCTTTTGTGCACTTAAAAGTAACAATAGAAGCTACGCAAATGTTGCGAACATTTATTAAACTGGCACTAAAATACTTTCTCGTAAAAGGTTACCCGTAGCTGATACAACTGCAACAATGATCTATACAGCAACAAATGTAGTATCATGAAAATGTTGTGTGATGTCTGTCTGTGTCTGAATTCAAACCAAACTGGCAATAAGATGCAGTTCACCAATAAGACAAATTAATGATTTGCTGGCCAGCAGTCTGTAACCAAAAAAAAGTCTGCAAAAACCACTTGTGTCATTGTATAAACGAAATCAGACATATTGTACATATTCGAAAGAGTAATAATTGTATCTAGCCATAAAATCCACAAATCGCAATAATTTCCTGTGAAATTGTACAATAACCACTGTTTCTTTACAGAAAAATACTAACAATTGGCCGGTCACTGGCATCATTGATACNTGTGAAATTGTACAATAACCACTGTTTCTTTACAGAAAAATACTAACAATTGGCCGGTCACTGGCATCATTGATACGTATAAAAAAATTCTGTGTTTTAGAAGATAATGCTACTAAATAGTTTAGAAGGTTGGGCTTGTGAAGAACGATATTTATTTCTGATTTTGGCAATGTATTTTAATTACATTTGTATTCTACTCTGACAATCTTACAGATGACTTTTTTACAGTATTTATTTATAAACATTAANTGTGAAATTGTACAATAACCACTGTTTCTTTACAGAAAAATACTAACAATTGGCCGGTCACTGGCATCATTGATACTTATAAAAAAATTCTGTGTTTTAGAAGATAATGCTACTAAATAGTTAAGAAGGTTGGGCTTGTGAAGAACGATATTTATTTCTGATTTTGGCAATGCATTTTAATTACATTTGTATTCTACTCTGACAATCTTACAGATGACTTTTTTACAGTATTTATTTATAAACATTAANTATTTTAATTACATTTGTATTCTACTCTGACAATCTTACAGATGACTTTTTTACAGTATTTATTTATAAACATTAAAGCAAGACACTTTCTTATCATTTGCAATTTATTTACCATGAGATATTAAGAAATGTAAAGAAAGCATATAAACAGGTGCGGTAGGGGGAGGGGTATAAGGAGTTTTTTTTGTAACTGCTTGGTTATGCTTTGAAGGTACAAAAAAAAAAGCAGTTTACTATAGATCTGCGGAATTAATTTGCAATTCATCTCGTTTGGGAATGAAAGGGTTAAGCGAAGTGACAGCTGGATAAACTTTGGAGGAGGAACTACTTAAGGTCTACTGCCGCATCCCCAGGGGGTCTAAATTCAGCAAAGACAGATCAAATAACGCGGTGAGCCAGCAACTAGACAGCTGGTTGCAGAGCAACAGCCGGGAGCGAATTTGGCCGGGCGGGCGGCGACTGGGGGCCTGTCTCGCTGATTGCTATTCGGGGCCCGCTGCCAGGGCAAGGAGCGGAGGGCGGACCAATCCCGCCAGCGAGGTCCTGCCCCGGGGATGTCGTGCCTTGTTTACTGCCTTCCTGCCGGCCTGGGCCGACGCTGCACGCGAGGATACGCCGCCCGCCCGCGTCCTTATCGGCCATCGTGTAGCCCCTTAATTAACCGCGACCAGCCCCCNCCCCCCCCTGCTACCCGCCGGCAGACCTTTCCCGACCGCCGGGGAAATAAAGGATCCTGGAATTAATTCACCTCCGGCATGTACCACGCTCTGCTACCAACTGCGGCGGGCCTGCCGCTTCGGTGGAACAACTGCGCACTCTGCTGGCTGCGCTGTGTCGCCGCCGAACAGCGCCACCGTCGTGTTTCCCTTAATTTACCAGCATTCCACTGCAGCTGTCTGGCGGGCTTCAGCAAGCACCTTCCTCCTAGACTGGTACTGCACACTGCCCAGCTCTTACTAGCTATGTCTCTCTCTCTCTCTCTCTCTCTCTCTCTCTCTCTTTGAATAACGTGAACACCGAATGCTGCAGAGTAAGGTAGGTAGGTGAGATTTGGACCTAGCATCTCGTCAATAGCGACGTCATTGGAGACGGAGCAAGTTGCTCACATAAGAAGCTGAGGATGAATTGGCCACGGCCTGTAGTTGCATTCGACTGGTTTGATTTAGGAAAACCATGGAAAAACAGAAATCAGTATGACCGGATCGGAAATCGAATCCGGGTCCTCCCAAATGCGAGTCCGTATGTTTGCCAATGCGCCACCTCGCTTGGTCTACGTTACAGTAAGGACTGTGTTGGTACCTTAACATATTTATTTTGTAACGATTTCACTGTCACTAATTCGATATGTTGCTAAAGTTCATTCACGGTTACTTCCAACTTTTCTGAAGCCCTGCTAAAGTTACACTTCCAGAATATTCATCCGCTTCATGCAAACAAAATTTAACCTAGTCTAGAAAATTACATCAAATGGACAACGCACCACATTCGTGCGCACTCAGTGTAATAATATTTTGCATAAGAACTAATTCTTACTAGACATTACCAACTCACCTATTTTCTTTCTATTTTGATTCATTTCAATCACAAATTAAATATTAAAATTTAATTAAATTGAACTAAAAGTTCAATTAAAAAAAATAAGATACTATTATGTTGGCACAAATACAAAACGCTTGTAATACATTACATATTTAGGACATAACCAAACACGTCATACACGGGGTGATTTTTCAAAGGTTTGATTCAAAAAGTGTGAAGAAACCGCGAATAGACTATACCAGTCACTAGTTACTTGGCAGAGTTTTTGAACATACCTACACTACGGAGAGAATAAGAAATTATACTGGGCTTTAAAAAGTCCGCTACTAACTGCTAACCAAACAGAGTTGCAATTTGATTTATTCTCCTCCCAGTCAGCCCAAGAGAGACGTTGCTGACGTGGGACTTTGCTTCCCCAGGCTGCAAAATTTACATATATATGTACGTGTATATGTGTATGATTATAAAGAGAAATTCTGCTCTCATAGATTGATGACTTAAGTTGAGAGATTTGGGCGACTCATAAAAAGGATTTCTTGAGAGCCGATGAGGGTAAAATGAGGTGAGAATGGAGCAGCGGTGGAATGCAAGGGCGGGAGAAATGAGAGATCCACGAGAAAATCCTCCGACCAGCGACATCGTCCGGCAAGATTTCCACTTGGGAAAATCCGAGAGTGACCAGGCCGGGGGTTGAACCCGGTTCGCCTTGGTGGGAGGCGAGCAGGCTAACCGCTCATCCACCGCGGCTGCCACGTAGATTGATCGTTTGCCGGATAAAATAATGACCAGTTACGTCACATTCCATGAGAAAGCCCGCAGGAAGTTCGCCTTAGTGTCAGTAAAAATTTTTTATTCTGTCGAATCTAAATCAATTTTATTCATGCATACTCGGCTTAGTTCATTACGTCGATAGGGAAATGAGACTCGGGAAACATGTGCGCGTGAACAGTTATAAATTCAATTGTTGCGTACTCTAAATTTTTGCACCTCGTTAATATTAATGTCGACTGTCAGAACCTATGGTAGTAAAAAAGTCACTTCATGCATTAATGTAGGTGGTTAATTGCCGAGGCCCCTGAACGTCTCTGCCTCTGCGTCGAAGACACCGAATTGCCCGCGACCGCATGAGTCCAAATGGTAATTGAGCTCGTTAAATGCGGTTCTGACTGGCTTGCTAGATATGCAACCCGAGATATAGTATTATCATGAGTTTTATTAATCGTGATTCAATTACCTAGCCCCGGTCAATGTCTCAAAAAAACTATTAGCCTTTCAATCAAAATCACCTTCAAAGATTACATCAACTGGTAGAGTGTTGTTGGGCTGCTGTCTACAAAATCGTGAAATAGGGCACCCGCATACAAATTCGTGTTGCCTCAACCACACATCCTTACACCGTAAAGGCGAGAAGGGTAAATTTATGTAAAAGTTGTATGGAGGTTCATAACTCAAAAACATTTTTGTCGGAATAGAACAAATTTTTTAAGTCGCTCCAAATAGTGTCTCAACCATTCAAAAATATTTGTATTTTATATTCACCAAACTGATTTTGTATTTGAGCGCACGGTCTTAACCAAGACTATTCAGCCACAGAACCAATGCCAACAAACTCTTGCCTTTGTTGTCGCGTCTTTCTGACAGAGAACTGCGAGGCCTTGCACGGTCGCACGTTACGCGAACAAGAAATTGTATGATGCGTGCTGCACTAAAGTCGACATCACGCGTGTTTCGTTGTCACAGCCTAGGAGCTGTATAAAGGCTTTGTGTTCGACTAGATTAACGTGAACCAATCACAACCTAGACCAGTAAGACTGTTTGCGAATCAGTTACCCACCGGTAAGATCATTGGCCATTATGCTTCGGAGTGTGCAGTATAGAGACCAAATATTACCTACATGTGCGTAAATTACACATCTGCGTGTTGTGGGTTAAGATGTCGCGTTACTTCGACTCGTTGTTCGAGTGGCGCACGCAACACTACCAGAAGCCAAGCACCGAATTTGTAGTCACGTAGTTCGAAGTTCACCGTGCAGTACTACTGGGTCCACCTACCTGTTCATCATTCCCGTCGAAATGTCCGGCAGGAAGGTGATGGAAAATATCATAAACAAACTCCGCGTGTGTTGTTTCCTCGGAATTTAAACGCTATCTCTAGGGTTGTAATACACTAAACTGTTCAGAAATGATACAACGTTGTCGCAATAGTTTAAAACACAGTTTTACAGAAGAATAAATATTGTGAACAGAGGGCTACTTACAAAGATTATTGCTGACTTTGACATTTTTCAACGACCACGTTTATGTTTCGGTAACCAAATTTATAAATTTTTAACAAAATATAGACTTTTATTTCCGTCATGAAAAAAATTTTTTTACGTTAAAATAGTTTATAGTTTTTTTAATTAGTATTGCAACTGATTGCAATGAGACTTATATGGCAACTAGGAAGGTTTCTTAATGGATATAAGGTTTATTTGCTTAGACCCGACCAACACTTACCATAAGCTAAAAAAAAAAAATACGAAACCATTATTATCCGTGCAAAGCATTTTGTTTTGTTTTCTTCTTAGATTCGTTTTGAATTATGCATATTTGCGAGCATTTTACATAGGCTACCACGCATCTATGGTTGTCTGCATTCATGCTCTTCTCTGCGTACTCTCATTCCATTCGGAAAAAAAATCTTTTATTTGCATGACTGTCAATAGAATTTAAAACACGCTAAGTTCAAATGTGTTTTGATTTTCATGTGCTATGGTTTTCATTTCAACAATATTAAATAAATTTTGGCTTGCCATTTTCACACATGGTGTACAAAATTATTCAAATTTTATGCCAATCGTCGCCTTTATTAACTATTCTACTCATATGGGTATCGAATCAAATAATTATCTTTTATGCGATCCGAGTTCACAAAAACATTTTGCACCTTCTGTTTGAGCTTGATTTTAAGCGGGTATTATAGTCTTGAATTATTGAACCGATAGACGCCCTTCTTTGTCGTCCTTGAAAAATAATACAACCAAAAACACCACAGTCTAGTATTTGCTTATGTGCTCTGTTCATTTCGGATATCATTAGGTTGTCCGTGGATAAGCATGTACGCGCCAGTTTTGCTTAAGAATAAGAGCTCTGTTCTTCCAAAAAAAAAGTGTTAAGACCTTTTTTGATTGCGCTCACTTTTATGCAGACATGCAGCTTGTCATTACTGTGCTGAATCGTGAATGATATCTTCAGAAGTAGACAGATAATCAGGTAGCATAAACTGCAATAAATTGTAAAAATTTGTTGCTGCAGACATCACATGACACGTTTAAGTTTGCCAGCGCCGCACTAAAGCTATTGGTGAGGCAAGACATCCTTAAGAATTATTTCCTTTTTATTTCTGAGCTGTTTGCGTACGAACTCCAGAACATTTGTGTTTTCCGCTCTTCGCAGTCGCATTAACCGCACATTCCCTGCATCACAGAAACACTACGCCTCGCTGAACTGTATGTTTTCCGTAACGATACACTGTAGTATTTCACACAAATAACGCCTCATCTGAAAGACACTTTATTTGCCTGTACGGTTTTTCTGCAAACTGAAGACACCAGTGACATAGGTAAATATGTAGTGGCATAATAACAGGGCAATAGGCATAGTGTGACGTGCTTTTTAATGGCCTGCACCAGCACCTGGGACAAACACAACGAAGTTCTAACCATTTTTACAGCACTTCCTAATAGTATTCTGTGAAACTCATAATGAAAGTCCCTATGGCTAGGTGCTTATTTAATACTTTGACGGACGTGGGTCAGGAGGGGTCATATGACCCCCCAATAATCTGCTGTAAGTGTCAATTTCTCAGAATAAATAATAATCCGCATTAAATTACGACTTTCGTTGTTAAATTAATACCGTACGTTAAGACAAATTTGGGCATAATTTTCAAATATTCTTCTAGTACAATGGTGCAATATTTCTAGAATGTGCATGATGCGACCTTTGTTTATAAACGATATCAGTTATGACGTTAACATAAAAAAAAGTGTTTATGTATGTATTATGTAAGTTTTGAGCAAGCCTCGATAAATTATAAAGAATTTTCTACGTTGTTGTATTACTGGCTAGGGTTAATTCGAATTTATATATATATTACAATACATGTATTTTAAGTCTTGGTGCTAGACCCCTAATTACTAACACATTCGCCGCTCCTGTGCATGTAGTTTTATCTCTAATTTAGTTTATGATATTTTTCGTGTTATTCGCAAGTACAGCTGATAAATCAAATCGATTAAACAACTGACGTAATTTTTATTTGTATTGTTGTCAACCATGAGCGTTATATATGAGGATGTAACTTGCAAAAACTTATGCAAATATGCCTACTACCTACTAAGTAGGAATAATCCATTCACTGTTACTCCACACTTTTCTGAAGCCCTGCTACAGTTCTACTTCCAGGAAAATCCTCCGCCTCTTGCAAACCAAGCTTAGCTAATTCTGGAAAATTACACCAAAGGACAACGCATAGCACTCGTGAGCACTCAGTTGTAATACTATTTTACATGAGAACTGTTTCTTACTACGCGTTACCAACACGCATGTTTTCTCACTGTTTTAAATAGCATTAATTGTAAATTAAATATTATAATTTTTACATAAAATACAAATAATATTTCAATTTAACCAAAAATAGTTACACTTTTATGAACACAAGTATAAAACGCTTGTGATACATAGCATATTTAGGAGATAACTAAACACGACATACATAGTGTGATTTTTCAAAGGTTTGTTTCAAAAAGTGCGAAGAACCCGCGAATAGATTATATAACCCCTACCCTAATATTTCCTGCAACGCGCGTGTTATTTTTGGACGGAATACATCATACTTCAACACATTTTTCAGTTTCAGGCGGTTTACTCACAACCTCAACTAGTTGGCGTTGTAACTTTTATTAAATAACGATTTCAAAACATTTCAGTTGCACATTTATTACTACCAAGCAATGCCAAGTCCGCCACTACCGAATTCTCTTAAAAATATCTTACTGTTGGAGGTAGCCTACTCTCAGTTGATTAAGGTGCTCAGGCGCTAGGGACAAGTGCAAATCAGGCTGATGGGTGCAATTTTAGCCTCGTTTAACGTTTAGTTTTCCCCCTACTTCTTGGTCTTCATAAAGATTCCTAACTTCAATTCCATACAAAATCTAGCAGTACCCGTCATTCCATGCCTTGAAATTTAACAAAAAAAAAAAANATTCCTAACTTCAATTCCATACAAAATCTAGCAGTACCCGTCATTCCATGCCTTGAAATTTAACAAAAAAAAAAAAATTACTGGAAACCAACTTTTTAGATTTTATACTTCACAACTGAAATGAAACTAAGCTGCAAAAGGCTTTTGGAGTACATCAATGAATTAATCACAAAAGTTTGTGCAACAGGTGTGGTTATGCTAAAGTGTTTCATCGGTTTAAATATAGTTTTATGAAATTAGTGACAGTTTTTTTAAGTTAACGGGCACATGGGTCTGCAAAATGAGATTTTGAAATGTCTAAAATGGAAAGTTTTGTTGTCGCTAAGAATCTGTCTCAGTTACGCGACGCTGCGTAATCTAGTTGTTTTCTCGCTTGCGATCTCTCTGCTTACGTCGTGCTTATGTGCAGTGTCCCTACGGTTCATTAATTCTTTATTAACTCAAATTCAATTAGAGTGAGTTATATTTCGACTCACTGCGACATTATTAGACCTAGTACTGTAGGTGAAAAAATGGTCCGTAATCTCCCAGAAAAATCTAAATAAATAATAAATACAATCAATTCTCCCTTTTTTTTTCAAGATCTGAGTTTCCTTTACGTTTTCGTGAGGCGTAGGGGAAAATAATTATTTTTTAAATGCACAATTAGCAGAAAAAAACACGCTTCTTATTACATGCTGGCTAAATCGTACCACCGACTTCCGGAAGATTTTTAACTACTTAACTCAGCTAATGTAAAAGGTGCCCTTCACAGGTTACTCTCTGCAATTTCGTTTACAAGGCATAACCGCACATAACTCGTACTTTTTTTTTTTGGAAAAGTGGCATTTAGAGCCTGCAAGCTAGGCAACTTAGTCAGTACTCGCCCTACAATAGTTGCCTATCTACCAGGGAAAGACACCCTCTGTCTGCTCTGTTTACTTGCACAAACATTGCCGCCCAAATTTCCTTATACTTTCATTTGCATCCATTAGTGCGCGTTAACGACCTCCCGCCGCGGCGTATTCGTCCCTCTCAGATTGGTTAACACATCAGCGAACAACACTGCTACACACCCGCTGCTCGTACCGAAACTTCCGAACGCGGTGGTGCAGTCGCAGCTCATACCGCTGCATTCCCATTCGGAATGACTCGAGTTCGAATCCCGGTCCGGCAATCATAATTTTTTTTTTCGTTTTTTTTTTTTTGTGGTTTCCTGATATCTCTCCAGGCGAAAGCTGGGATGGTTCCTTGCCATGGCCTATATCTTCCTCGTTCCCGCTTCTCTGAGCAATTTGCTCCGTCTCTGCAGTAGCCTCTAAAGACCTGGTTTCGATGAACCGTTAAACCGTATCAAATTCCACCTACAGGCTGGCATAATTTACAAGAGCACTTTTCAAAGTCTTGTTTAATATATGCCCTTAATCTCGTATTGCATCCCTCCACCATGCGTAAAATTTACATTGTCATTGCCCTATCACTTTATTCATGCGTCAGTCAAATGGAAACGTGAAGTTGTTTGGAAATTTAACGTTTTACTTACTGATATGCCAATTTGTACTCTTTCGTGTATAAAGTTTAAAAAAACCAATTAAATTTGTTACAAATTCAAATTTAACACTTGCAATATAACTTTAAGACTCGGAACTATTTCTCTTAATTCACTACCAACTTAATTGGGAACCTGCGTACCGGTAAGATTAATTCTACTCAGGTTGGGAAACTCAATGCTTTTGGTTTGGAAACTAAAATTTTTGGCCACTAGGCAAGCGTTAGAGACTCATGTGTGTCGGATTTTCTCTATTTTCTACGTTAAAATAATAATTGTCATAATCACAAATCAAATATAAAATAAATTTCTAACGAAGTAAAATCTTTCTTTTTTATTATTCACCTGCCTTAAAATTTTAATTAAAAGTGACCTCTTTGGATCACTGCGCACTTAGCAGCCGAAATTTTCCCTATGCCAAACTCTCCCATACGAAAACTCGTTTTGTTCCTAACCTAAGTAAAACTTACCTGTGTAACGGTGTGTATGGTACATATGTACAGTTAACTGACAGTGATTTTTTTTTNCTAACCTAAGTAAAACTTACCTGTGTAACGGTGTGTATGGTACATATGTACAGTTAACTGACAGTGATTTTTTTTTTAATGGGTGATTTTAAAAGTGCTTACTTCACCGTCAACAGCATACTTTTATCTCCAAAACATTTCAGCACCGATCCAGTGTTGTTGAAATGGCTATTTACACGCTATAATCACGGCTTGGCAGTGTATTTATCCTTTCTGTGCTTTCTGGGTAATTAAACTGTAGTACAGTTCACTTATAAAAATTGACAATNTTGGCAGTGTATTTATCCTTTCTGTGCTTTCTGGGTAATTAAACTGTAGTACAGTTCACTTATAAAAATTGACAATTTATTGTTTGGGTACAACACGTCCGTTCTTCCTTGACGGGTGTTGATAATGCAAATGCTATTGGCTGGTTTTTTATTAAATGCCACATGATAAAAGAGCCCTAACAGACTTATCCAAATGGGCGAGGAATAGGTATGTAGCGCACTTATCAAGGGACTGTACTAACATTCGTCTGTAATGAGGACGGAAAACTACTTGAAAGGAAAAAACTTAGTGCATCGTGTGATAATAAGATATGATTTAAGAAGTATGCTGATTGACTATATAATAACGCAAATTAGGGCTTTATGGTTGTCTCTGTCCCAAAAAAAAAACTGACAAAAATATCTTTAGTCTATTCGCGGTTTCTTCAAAAAAATGTGTTATGAAACCTTTGAAAATTCACCCCTTGTACGACGTGTTTGGTTTTTTTCTAAATATGAACGAAAACAGTATGAAAATATGTGTGTTGGTAATGTCTAGTTAGAAATAGTTCTTATGCAAAATATTATTAAATTTAATGCGCACAAATATTGTGCGCTGTCCCATTGGAATAGTTTCCAAGACTTCGGTNTATGCAAAATATTATTAAATTTAATGCGCACAAATATTGTGCGCTGTCCCATTGGAATAGTTTCCAAGACTTCGGTGATCGTTGTTTGCATGGGGCAGAGTAATAGCTTGAAAGCAGAACTTAAGCAGGGCTTCAGAAAAGTTTGAAGTAACATTGAATGGACTATGCAAGGTAGATTGATTGTCATTACGGACCCTAAGCCCTTCAGTTTCAAGTTGGTAACTATGATGTATTTAACTGTCTTCCCACAGTACGTAGCCTAAAGTCTAACGTATCTCCCTCGCTTCACTAAAAATTAATTACATTTTTATTTACTTTGCCAAGATGAAATTTGGCTTTTCNTATGCAAAATATTATTAAATTTAATGCGCACAAATATTGTGCGCTGTCCCATTGGAATAGTTTCCAAGACTTCGGTAATCGTTGTTTGCATGGGGCAGAGTAATAGCTTGAAAGTAGAACTTAAGCAGGGCTTCAGAAAAGTTTGAAGTAACATTGAATGGACTATGCAAGGTAGATTGATTGTCATTACGGACCCTAAGCCCTTCAGTTTCAAGTTGGTAACTATGATGTATTTAACTGTCTTCCCACAGTACGTAGCCTAAAGCCTAACGTATCTCCCTCGCTTCACTAAAAATTAATTACATTTTTATTTACTTTGCCAAGATGAAATTTGGCTTTTCGAGTGCAAAATTTCGTGTCTCCAAAGCGTATCAGATTATGACTGTTCAACAAAACAAATGGCAGAAACTGGTNCGAGTGCAAAATTTCGTGTCTCCAAAGCGTATCAGATTATGACTGTTCAACAAAACAAATGGCAGAAACTGGTAACTTTTTGAAAGCTGCCAATTTTTTCGATTATATCTTTACTTGCAGGATTAAAACCAATATTCATAGAAACTTTAACATTGTCACTCGTTATACAACAAACTGAAACGAAAAAAAAAAATGAGTACAAGCAGTAGTATCATTACACTGGAAATATTATTTCCAGATGGAAAAAAATACAGCTGTAATAGCTAAATTAATAAAAAATTGAGAAAATAAATATGACCAGTTTATAATAAAATGCCGATAGCTAAACACACTTCAGGAACCAAGAAAGCCATCGCTGTGGCGGTTTGGCCTAACCATGCATTGGAGGCTAACGCGTCTGGATGCTAATTATAAGTTTCTCGGCCAGGATTTCTTGGCATGTGCCACAATATCAATATCCGTTCGCGTGGTTATTGGCTGAGAAAAATGGTGACACAGTGATGGTTAACGTGTGTTACTTGGCAGTTGGTCGGCAGGGTCTTGAAGCTCTCTGCAAGCTTAGGGTCCAGCCTCGCACTTATTCTCCGGTCATTTCGTCGTGTGGCCTTTTTGAAAAAAATTCGCTTGTAATTTGATACACTTTACTATCGCCCTATATACCAGGAATGTCGCCAGCCATGGTCAAAGCTAATGCTTACCAGTGTAGCGGCGTACACGTCCGAGGGCTGACTCGCTGCTCCTCAAAGGGGAAAAAATATTCGTCATCTTGGATTTACGTATTTTCCTACATAACTTAATNGGGCTGACTCGCTGCTCCTCAAAGGGGAAAAAATATTCGTCATCTTGGATTTACGTATTTTCCTACATAACTTAATTTTCGGAGTCAATATTTAAAAACCAAGCTAGTCAGGGCACAGGGAACATTTTAACAGTTATTTATAAATCCAAATTATTTTTCTTACGTGATAAGTTTCACATCTGTAACAGTAATCAAATAATACCAAATTATTTTATGTCAGTCCCACGTGGTAAAATGCAGGTATAATTAAAAACATACAAATTTCAAAAAAAATTATTATGTAATCATTTATGTCATGTCTAGCTTTGATTTTTCTAATGTCTGGTAATAAATTTTCATTACAAATATTTGTAAGAAAAATCGAATATGAAATGGATACTACCCCGTTAAATACCCAGNGCAGGGTCACAGGGGTGGCTTCAGTATTCATACCTTCCCTGCAGCACGAGCCAAGCACCGAGTGCACGTTACTGGCAAGAGCGCCGTGAAACTCTTTCTGACGTTTTAGGATGTGATGGGATGGCCGGGATGTATACCAAGCCGGGCGCAAAAGTGGTGGGCCGCTACGCGAAGCCCCGCAGGCAGGCAGGGCGAGTAGACCAATACACGCTACAGCCACGTGAACGGGCAAACCCGTTCCAACATGTTTAATTCAGCCATCTCAGTTCAGTCAGTGAGAATTTAAGACAATTAATTTGTTATAGGCTATTCACGGTAAAGTGAGCACTTTTCGAACCCCTCTCATTTGGAGTAATAGTTAATAAACATATTTAATTGCAGCCTTAGACGTTAACTTTCGAGTCCAATGAAATAGTCTATATAAACTCTGTTTAGTACTTACATGACAATATTTATTTAAAAAAGCTGTAGAAGAATAAAAATAAATCACTGGTATGAAAAAAGTTACAAGAACATCAAAGGTGCACACTTTACCGTGAACACCATATAATTGGACGTATTCCACTGTTTCATTACGTACTGTCTCACTGTATATTTGGAAAGTAATTCTGGCTGACAGAGTCAATGCAAATTGGTCACGTCAGTAAGTATTCATTGTATATATTTTAAAGTAATATTGTAAGTATTCTAATATTAGTCAAGTCATGATTATTAGATAATTCTAGTCTTAGTATGGGAGCACTTGTTCAACAAGAATAATAAAATTCTCTTATTCAAATGTAGGGCATTCTCATCCGAACATTGGAAGCTACGTGATAATTATCTGCACACTGCACCAACAATACAAAACATGTAATCTATATAACATATGTACATTTTTCATTCATAGTGGTCATAGGAAGCCGTAATTTGGCCGAATTTCCTGCTAAAAGGCTGTTCTGTCCATTTTCTGTTTAAACAGACGTCTATTAGCAGGAAATTCTACAATGCCCTACTGGAAGTTATTGGCGTCTGCTGCACGGTAAAGTTTGTTTTGTATAGGTGTAAAGTCTCCCTTAAACATTTTTAGTAAATGATGTTCACGTTGTTACTCAACATGTTTCCTGGGAGTTTCAATATCCAACTCTAATAATCTCGGAAAATTCAATAAAACTAGTGGAGACTGAAATACTGAGGACATCAGAATCAAAGAGAATTACTTCATTGACTCGGTTTCCCGCAATTACCAGTCATTGGCATTGATTGGCAATGGTCTCTGATTTCAACTGCTCCAAGTCACTTGAACTAGTTCATTTAATTAATTTGGGGATCAAAAAGGAGATTTCAAATAATTAAATAAGTACTGTTTCAATATATCGACTTAAGATTAGAGAGACTTTAAGAAACGTTTTCTGTAGTTTTTAACAAAGTTAATTATGTTAAAAGTGATCACCAGTTTTTGGTTTATAACTTATATCAAATAAATTTCTGGCATACTTATTTAAATTTGTTTTGGTATTATACAGTAGTTTCTTAGCTATTATGATTGTAGGCCTGACCAAAAATTATTATATTTCTCTAGAAACAGCTTGTTTGTAATTGTGGCTCCTATTCAAGATGAAAACAGGACGACTAGTATCTTGAAACGCACAAATATTAAAGCTGTATCAAGGACAAGTGTCGTTGCCATAAATGCAATATCTCGTTGCGAAATAATAAACTTTCTAACACCATCGCCACAAAACAGGCAACGCGCTTGAAGTGCTTGCAGATGATCCTGCGTGACAAACGAACCGCTTGCCATAGCTGCCATTATAACAATCGTCGTTGATTTTTAAACTCGTTTATGATGCATTGATGGGCTGCACTAACAGTAAAATGAAGTAATATAATTTCTTTTTCATTTCAGTGCGCTTATTGTAAAGCCCGTTTTTTTTTTTTTTTTTGCTGAAATGCTAGTCGGGACGCAGATTGAAATGAGCTATTACAAGTCCCCGGTAGTCGACATTTGGATTAGTCCGATAAGTTAAACATGCTTACTTTCGACCTTACTGGCTTTATATTGTTTTCAAGTATAGTTTAGCTGTGACCAACATCTCTGATAGCAGAAAATAAAAAAATAAACAGGAAAGTGGAAATGCATTAACTTTTTGTACAGATGGGTTCACTATAAAAGTGATATAGCAGCTCGCATTAATTTCCCATAAGATTACAAAGTAATCGACGTGTGGCCCGTGGCCACCTTACCAGGTTTTTACAACTGTACGAAAATTTGTCGGCATTCAGGTAAGTGTGCTTCTTTTTGCAACTGCCCAGGACTCACTATGTTCGTGTAAAACTCACACATTGCCTACAGCAACACAGTACTTAGCACGTAAGCAATGTTCATACTTCCTGCAGGAAATCACACGCGGACTGTCGCCAAAAACAAACATGCGGCTTCAGTGCCTACTGTAATCTGATTAATGTATGGTACATGTTTTTCACAGTAAGTGTTCAAATGTACTCCACCATCGCAGCGTGCAGTAAGCTTAGCAGCAGAATCATAACGCATGTGCGTAGTACTGCCTACGTGCTAGGCGCTGAATCGTCGCAGCTGAAGCTGCGAGTGCGTTTTACACGAAAACTGTGGGCCCTGCGCAATTGCAACAAGAGAGCTATTTTTGTTAATTATACCATACTGCTCAATACATCATCATAAAACATTCATAAATCTTAGCCTTAAATTAAAGCTTAAAAAATAAGTTTCCCATATATTACCTACTCAATTTTGCATAGGAATTCCCTCACGAATTTTGTCGGTTGAACTCAGTTCCATACCGTATATTTAAATGGTGTTTTTACTTCAGAAAGTTTTTGCTACTGTTATAAATGGATCTAAAAGAAATAGAATATTTCTTTAACTTACTTCATATAACTTGACATCTGAAAGAAATTAATCAACATAATTTATATTCCTAAATGTTTCCAGTTTAAAGTAGGCCTATAGTATTCTATTGGTGTTTAAATAAGCAGTTCGTAGGCTTATATATATATNAATGTTTCCAGTTTAAAGTAGGCCTATAGTATTCTATTGGTGTTTAAATAAGCAGTTCGTAGGCTTATATATATATATGACAATTTACATAACAAATAATATGATTATATTCACAGTCTTATTGCTGCACGCCCACTTTTTTTAAAAGTATATAATTTTTTTTTAGTTCTTCTTCCTTGTCCCAAACGACTGTCACAAATGCACCAGAACAAGTTCTGTATCATACTGTAGCTTTGCCATCGTCTGCTTACTCGCCTCTGATTGACTGGTCACTCTTTCGCTCTATCGCTGTGGCATTACCGACGATTGTAACAAGCCAGTTCAGATATCGGCTGCGCAGTTCACCTAAACATGATGAAACTGCACGATGGTGCCAGCAGCAGGCACACTGAGAGAAATGATTGTTACAGCAACTAAATACCTGTTTTTATAAGACCATATATATATATATTTAGGAGGCCCAACAAAATATTTTGTTTCGTAAACAAAACTTAAAAAGCCACAAAATTGATTTTTTTAATCTAATATCTATGTTGGGCAGAAACAAATCAAACCATTAACAAGCTATTTATATGAATCAACTGTATATTTTTTGTTTGGCTACTCATTTCGTTGCCTTCGTTCGAAAATGCAGCTCGAAAGTTCATTTGTAATTTTTATGACACCTAGGATAGTAACCGTGTTTGTAAGTGCATTTATTGATGCCTAATAATAGTATAGAAAGCCCACCAAAATAAGTCAAACAGGAAACTAAAATGTAAAGCTGAAAAACTTGAAATATTTTTTACGCACGTTGTCCAGTATTTCAATTCATACATATATTTTTAGAAGCATCCCTGTTTCGTCAGTATTCACTTTAGCTAGCGTTCGTAGGGCGCAGAGTTTGGGCGTAAGCGATCTGGGTTCAAAACTCAGTCGGGTCTTTATTAGTTTTTCTTTTTACTAGCGGAAATAGAGCCTAACATATCTTAAGTTGCGCCAACCAAATCTTATAGTTTGAGGCAACCAAATAAGGACAACAAAATAATTTTGGTTTCAACGACAGAAAATTCAATTTTTCGTATACATACAATTCATTTGGTTGCGCCAAACCAACTTTGTTCTATTCAACGGAACGGTTTTGTCAGTGAACGGCAATATGGCGGCAGGCGGGTGAACTACCACGGCGCAGCTAGGTTGGGACTGCGGAGTGGTACCAAGATGTCAATACTACACTCCTTTCTAGTTTACTTCCAATTTTCTGAAGCCCTGCTTAAGTTCCGCTTCCGGGATATTCCTCCTTCTCGTGCAAACAAAGCTTAGAAAATAACACCTGAAGGCCAACGCACTGCATTTGTGCGCACTCAGTTCAGGCTAACAATATTTCCCGTAAGAATTATTTCTTACTAGTCATTACCAAAGGGCATATTTTCTCTCTGGCTTTATTGCATTAGTCATAAATGAAATATTATAATTTAAAAGGTAAAATATAGGTTAAAAAAAAATTTAACCAAACATTAAGCACTTTAATTTTAACACAGTAATTATTAACGCTTGTGATGCATGATACTTTAAGGAAATAACTAAACACTTCATACAGAAGGTGTTTTTTCAAAGGTATGATTCAAAATATGTGAAGAAACA
>NQII01003625.1:124728-151372 GCA_002778355.1 Clitarchus hookeri | reverse complement strand
GGTACTGTGTAATTACTGTGTAATTACTGGAAACCCCCTCCCCCGCCGCGGACACGATGGAGGAAGGCCCATTACGAGATCTCCAGTTTAGATAGTCCCCTCACACGAGACCCGAGCACAGCTGTGCCACCGTCTGCTATCCGCCGATACACTTCTAAGAGGGGCGGCCCACGGTGGAGGGGTGGGTTTCACAGACAAAATGGCGCCGGCGTGTCTGACCCTATCATGAATAATGGCGACAAGCTGGAGGGTAAACAATGGTTAGAGGTACGTGAATCTCGGCGGAAATTATTTTGGCAGCAACCAGGGACCCTATTCTGTAACTGTTTACTGTCGTTATACAGAGACATTCACCGCTTTACTATCTTTACGAGGCGAGGTGGTAATCTGTAACTCAGTATGTCGCCATGACGGTCTTTCGAATGCCTCGGGGCAGTCTTTATATCAAGATAGTCCAATGAGGGGTCTTTATGAACGAACGCGGAAAAAAAATGTCCTACACATTTATGTTAATTCTAGGAAATATGTTCCACAGAAAAAAAAAACTACTCTTTTTAAATGCCCCAAAAATGAGAAATGTTATTTTTTGTTACACTTTTGAACCAGAAAACAGAATATGGAATATATTTAAGGAGTATATTTTATAACTCGCTAGGGATAATCTGCATCAATTGGCTTTAACGTAGATAGTTGATTTCAGAACACAGCCCTATGCGTTGCCAAACGTAGGCCATACATATTTGCAAAAAGATGTCAATAAAGATGTAACTGACAAAATACCACATAAAGATGCTAACGAGTAACAATCATTATGGCCCTCTTTATCAAAAAGACAATCATGGTGAATGTCTTCAAGCAGACTCAAGTTAAAGAATAGTGTCCCTGGACTTCTCCCTTATTTAAATGTTTGTACCACAACTGTTTATTCAACCACTGCTATCATGGTGAGAGGATTCTCTGTGTTAGCCTACTTTACAAATGAAAGAAAGGCTTATGAGATCACTTTCCCGGCTGTGTTTTTATGTGTGTGTGTATTTAAATGTGAGAGGCTGTGTGTGTGTACGTGTAGGCCCATGTGTCTCCCGCTTCAATTTTTAAACGCGAGAACAGAATTTCACCAAACTCGGTACACGTGTAGTACAAAGTAAGGACACCTGACTTTTATAGTTATTGAACAAACCTGGCACTTACTTTCAAAATGGCCGCCATAAAAATTTAGGGCTATATGAAATATCTCTGAAACATCTCTATCGATTTTAATCAAATTTTGTACGCTGACAGATCTAGTTGTAAGCATTAAATTCAGAGGTAAATATTGTTGTTGGAAAGCCATTTGTAAGATAGCGCCACACGAAAATAAAATTTTTAGATTATATCTCGAAAACTACTCAACCTGTTTTTGCCAATTTTGGCACATAATAAATACTATGATAGGTCAGGTAAAAATTATCAATTAAACTTCATTACGTATTTATTTTCAAAATGGCGGCCATACAAATATTTTAGGTTTATTTGATATAACGACCATAATATTCGAATTTCAACCAAATTTTGTACTCTGGCAGTATCTAATACCCACATAAAATATGCCAAGAAACAAAAACGTTTGTCAGACATTTTATAAGATAGCATTAAATTAATTAAGTTTTTGTGTAACTTCTCGGGAAACAACTGACAGATTCCTACGTAATTTGGCAATGAAGTCGTACTGCCACAATGATATGTACCAAAATGTTTAAAGCATGTCAGACACTTATTTTCAAAATGGTGGTCATTTGGCTATTTTATCATAGTATTCTATATCTTCAAAACCATTTCATCAATTCTAACTTCACTTTGTATGCTGGGAGTATATATAACAAACATCAAATGCATCTACACGCAGCCACTTTTGTCCTCCATTTTGGAAGACAGTGCCAAACGAATAAATAAAGTTTGGGAGTCATATCTCGGGAAACAATTTTCCGATTCCTACCAAATATTGCAAACAAGTAGTACTGCGTTAGGTAATGTTAACTGATATATTTAAGGTATGTAAGACACTTTTTTTTCAAAAGGGTGGCCATATAGCTATTTTGGTTTTGTATGTTATATCGTCGAAACCATTAATTAATTCTAACGAAACTTTGTATGGTGGCTATATATATTACAACAATCAAATCAGCACACTCAAAATCTATTTTGTCTGCCATTTTGTAAAATAGTATTACATGACAAATTAAAATTGTGATCTCCGAAATAACGACCGATTTCTACCAAATTTGGCAAACAATTTTCACTAAGGACGCTATGTAAACCGATAAATTTTGAGTGTGTCAGACACACAATTTTTTTTTAAATGGCACCCATTTATAAACATTTTAGCTCAGAATTCTTTATCTGTGAAACTGCAAAACAAATTTCAACTTAACTTTGTATACTGATAGTATCAGTTATCTACTATATAAAAATAAGTCGGGTTTTCCTTCCTGACGCTATAACTCCAGAACGCACGAACCGATTTNATGAATAATGGCGACAAGCTGGAGGGTAAACAATGGTTAGAGGTACGTGAATCTCGGCGGAAATTATTTTGGCAGCGACCAGGGACCCTATTCTGTAACTGTTTACTGTCGTTATAGAGAGACATTCACCGCTTTACTATCTTTACGAGGGGAGGGGGTAATCTGTAACTCAGTATGTCGCCATGACAGTCTTTCGAATGCCTCGTGGCAGTCTTTATATCAAGATAGTCCAATGAAGGGCCTTTATGAACGAACGCGGAAAAAAAATGTCCTACACATTTATGTTAATTCTAGGAAATATGTTCCACGGAAAAAAAAACTACTCTTTTTAAATGCCCCAAAAATGAGAAATGTTATTTTTTGTTATACTTTTGAACCAGAAAACAGAATATGGAATATATTTAAGGAGTATATTTTATAACTCGCTAGGGATAATCTGCATCAACTGGCTTTAACGTAGATAGTTGATTTCAGAACACAGCCCTGTGCGTTGCCAAACGTAGGCCATACATATTTGCACAAAGATATCAATAAAGATGTAACTGACATAATACCACATAAAGATGCTAACGAGTAACAATCATTATGGCCCTCTTTATCAAAAAGACAATCATGGTGAATGTCTTCAAGCAGACTCAAGTTAAAGAATAGTGTCCCTGGACTTCTCGCTTATTTAAATGTTTGTACCACAACTGTTTATTCAACCACTGCTGCCATGGTGAGAGGATTCTCTGTGTTAGCCTACTTTACAAATGAAAGAAAGGCTTATGAGATCACTTTCCCGGCTGTGCTTTTATGGGTGTGTGTATTTAAATGTGAGAGGCTGTGTGTGTGTATTTGTAGGCCCATGTGTCTCCGCTTCAATTTTTAAACGTGAGAACAGAATTTCACCAAACTCGGTACACGTGTAGTACAAAGTAAGGACACCTGACTTTTATAGTTATTGAACAAACCTGGCACTTACTTTCAAAATGGCCGCCATAAAAATTTAGGGCTATATGAAATATCTCTGAAACATCTCTATCGATTTTAATCAAATTTTGTACACTGACAGATCTAGTTGTAAGCAT
This sequence comes from Clitarchus hookeri, assembly GCA_002778355.1. NCBI lineage: Eukaryota > Metazoa > Arthropoda > Insecta > Phasmatodea > Phasmatidae > Clitarchus > Clitarchus hookeri. Next base: position 147,798 of record NQII01003625.1, on the reverse strand, counting down.
TAAATTCAGAGGTAAATATTGTTGTTGGAAAGCCATTTGTAAGATAGCGCCACACGAAAATAAAATTTTTAGATTATATCTCGAAAACTACTCAACCTGTTTTTGCCAATTTTGGCACATAATAAATACTATGATAGGTCAGGTAAAAATTATCAATTAAACTTCATTACGTATTTATTTTCAAAATGGCGGCCATACAAATATTTTAGGTTTATTTGATATAACGACCATAATATTCGAATTTCAACCAAATTTTGTACTCTGGCAGTATCTAATACCCACATAAAATATGCCAAGAAACAAAAACGTTTGTCAGACATTTTATAAGATAGCATTACATTAACTAAGTTTTTGTGTAACTTCTCGGGAAACAACTGACAGATTCCTACGTAATTTGGCAATGAAGTCGTACTGCCACAATGATATGTACCAAAATGTTTAAAGCATGTCAGACACTTATTTTCAAAATGGCGGTCATTTGGCTATTTTATCATAGTATGCTATATCTTTAAAACCATTTCATCAATTCTAACTTCACTTTGTATGCTGGGAGTATATATAACAAACATCAAATGCGTCTACACGCAGCCACTTTTGTCCTCCATTTTGGAAGACAGTGCCAAACGAATAAATAAAGTTTGGGAGTCATATCTCGGGAAACAATTTTCCGATTCCTACCAAATATTGCAAACAAGTAGTACTGCGTTAGGTAATGTTAACTGATATATTTAAGGTATGTAAGACACTTTTTTTTTCAAAAGGGTGGCCATATAGCTATTTTGGTTTTGTATGTTATATCGTTGAAACCATTAATTAATTCTAACGAAACTTTGTATGGTGGCTATATATATTACAACAATCAAATCAGTTCACACAAAATCTATTTTGTCTGCCATTTTGTAAAATAGTATTACATGACAAATTAAAATTGTGATCTCCGAAATAACGACCGATTTCTACCAAATTTGGCAAACAATTTTCACTGAGGACGCTATGTAAACCGATAAATTTTGAGTGTGTCAGACACACAATTTTTTTTCAAATGGCACCCATTTATAAACATTTTAGCTCAGAATTCTTTATCTGTGAAACTGCAAAACAAATTTCAACTTAACTTTGTATACTGATAGCATCAGTTATATCCATCATAATTGTCTATGCAAAGCCTCATTTTTCCGCCATTTTTTAGGATAGTCCCACATGAAATAATATAGTTTTTATGTCTATTTCGGGTAACAAACAACCTTTTTTTTTTTTTTTTTCAAATTTGACAAAGAAGTTTTACTGTGGTAGGCTATATAAATGTATATGTTTTAAGTATTTAATTCTCTTATTTTATTAATGGCGCGTATACAAAAATTTTATCTTAGTGTGCTATATCTACGGCACTATGTAACAGATTTTATTTGAAATTTGTAAATTTTATCTATGACAATAATCAAATGTGCTAATAAAAACACTTTTTTCCCAGTATGTGTGAAAATCGTCACTTGATCAACGGAGGTTTTATGCCATATCTCGAGCACCAATCAATCGATATGCATACAGAGATACTCCTTTACCGGATTTTTTTTAGCAAAGAAATTATAGGTGAGTAAACTGAACATTTTGTCGTATTTGCGGAATAATTACACTAATTTCTACAAAATTTTGTAAAGTTATATAATTGAAATGGGGTCAGACAACGATTTTAAAAATGGCGGACATATAAATATTTTTATATTTTTGGCATATATATTTAATAATCTAACCATTCCAATTACAAAGAATTACAAATACTCGTGTACAGAGCCAGAGCCTCTTTTTAAGCAATTTTGCAAAATATCCCTATTTAAGAAAAGAAGGTTTTTATGCCATATCTCGGAGACCAATCAATCGAATACAATCAAATTTTACACACAAGTAGCGTTATGGTTGGCCAAGTAAACTTATGTGTTTTAGTCACTCAGATAACTTATTTTCAAAATGATGGCCAAGTAAATATTTAAGGTAAGTGAACCCTATCATTAAAAACATTACACTGATTTCATCCTAATTTGATGCTCCGAATCCTACCTCCGTGATTCAGTTTATTGCAAGCTAGCTTAATTTTCAAAGTTTTTCTGAATTCAAATCCCGGGTAAGTCACTCGTGTATTTCAATCGTCTTTGTACTATTTCACATGTCTCTGGTTTAATCTCCAATGAAAATGCTGTCAATGAGACGTCAACGCCTACCTACCATCTAAGCTTTCAAGAACTTCACTATAATTTATTGGCACCCATGTAGAGGAAAGTAGGCTCATTAGTTGTAAGTAATTTCTTGTTTTTTATTCGAATCGGTTGAATGTGAACACGGTCGCAACTCTTCCTCTCTATAACAAGGTGTGTCCAAGCAACTGTGATTTAATCGTGAAAGGCTCAGACGAGTATCTGTTTTCGTGAAGTCTAACATGTAACCGAAAGGATTTGCAACATTTGCGGAACCATAACAATAGTTAGAGACGGTGTTCTATCGTGGGGAATGTTGACTCCTAGTTTCCAAAGTACTGTGCACATGTCAGAAAATCTTTCATCATTGGTTGTCGTGTGTGTATGAAGATACTTTCCCATTTCTCTGGAACAATTAGAATTCTGACGCTCTAAGTTTGAGTCTTTATACTTGGTCTACAAAGGGACGAAATTGAGTGAAAATACATCATCCATTCATAAATGATTAGAACGCTAGTGTTTTGAAATAGTTGGCTAAAATTTGTTTTCGCTATTTTTCAGTATCTTTGTCAATGCTGCAGTATATATTATTAACCGCCTCTTTCATTGGTGTGAATTGCTAAACACGTAAATAACACCCTCTAGAATAAAAATTCTTTATTTTTTAAATTCTGACGCTTGCCAAAAAAAATTGGAAAACTCGCCATAGGTTTGCGAAATACTAATTAAGTGATACAGAGCCGTACATTCTGAACATGTGCTTCTTTATAAAGGTTTTTTTTAAAGATTGGACATAAAAAACTTATTCTAGCATACAGCATACAATAGCATATTTAAACATTTATGAAGTGGGAATGAACGTGACTTCCAACCTTATTTTCGAGTGCTATTAAGACAACAATAAATAATAAATTACTTTCGACTTTCTGATGGATGTTACAGAAGTTACGACGACAAAAAATTACTAACTTCAAAATATCTTAGCCTTCTTTTTTATTTTTTAATATTGAATCATAAATCATGTTGGGTTAAGATTTAAAATTTATTATACTCATCTCCAAAAAAAAATCATAAAACATTCGGCGTCTACTAATAGCACAGTAAAATAAATTGTGTAATTTCACACTAAATGTATGTGGCACTGATATCGGAGTAATTTTACACCTACATATCTCAATGTTTTTTTTTTTACTCTACTTCCGTGTAAATTTATCCTACAAATTAGTTCAATAACATATACTTTGTACAATTAAAATTGCTATTACACTGTAGCAGAAAATTAACTGAAACATTTGTGTATTTTCTCTCCACGGCAAGTAAATTTAGACAGACATCGAAATTGTAATTAAACCACTGTGTATGTATATTTTCTCACTAACAAAAAGTAAAATAGCAGATTCACTGTAATTGTAATTACACATTTTCTGTAATTTTTTCACTGTTTTACAAAACAATTTCACCGTCAGCATGTTCATTTACAACTATGTCATGTTAATTCACATACTTTGTATGTGAATTTTTATAATTTTCATCGTTATGTTACTCCGTTTTGTGACTTGGTAGTTTATCATAATTATAAAAGTTATCTCCAAAATGTGGGTAACAATTGACTTCAGATATAGAATAGGTAGTTATATACAAAAGCCAGCATATTCCATCAGCGGGAGTTTACATTTCCTTTTGAAGAAACAAAAGGAGTTTAAAGTAGTTCTACTCCCTACCGCTATATCTCATGTTTTAAACAAATACTTGTAGTTATATTTGAATTCACAGGAACGTTAGTGTAAAATTACAAATACTGTAAGCCTACTCGTTTTAGCAAATTACACATAAAAATTTTAAATTACCGAACATTTGTATGTGTAAATATACGTTCACAGATACTTCACAATGTAATGCAAGTTTATACACACACGGTCATTGTAAAATTATATAATTGGTTATGTATAACTATATTGACATGGGTGTTAAAACAACGAATATATAGCAGTAAAAATACACAACTTAAGGTACTAATAGAGTAAGCGGGTGTATTTTGACACGTACTTAAAAATGTGTAAACTAACCTCAACATTGGGTTTATTAAGCCATACATTCGTGTATTTTTACCAATGACATTTAGTACCAATTGGACTGTTAAGAACATTTGTGTAAAATTTCACGTACTGTAGTTGTTTTTACAAATCACACATACAAAATGTAAAATTGCCAAACATTTGGAAAATGTAAATTTACGCTAATTTTTACAGTGAACGGTTGATTACAGGCCTATCTTAGTGCTATCCAGATTTCACTGCTGTGTTATGAAACGTTTCAAGGTCATATTTGTTGCTGAGTGTTTGCAATTTGCAAAATTTTAATTAATCCTCTGAAAATGTAATATAATATTTATATAATTACGCCATGCGTACATACAAACAGCTGGGTATTTTTGTATTGATTAGTTTAAACTCCTTACATATACGGGTTCGACTACGGGAGTATAAACAAAATATATGAGTTAATTACTCGCTGGAGTAAGCATTTTTTCCACACTTCATTTTCTAAACATCTTGGTTAAGCTCTTAAGAAGGCATATCAGATATGCCGTACTCTATGTATTGTTCTATTACCTCAAACAAGAAACCTAAGTATATTATTTCGCTTTCTAAAGGAAAAACCCGGCCCCAGTTAAACAGAAGTGCCATCTTGAAATGTGGGATAGATTGGATGCGATAGGTTGATGTTAAAATACGTTTTGCATTCAAGTAGACATGGTTACATTCGCTGCCACCTGCCTTTTCCAATGTTTTACAATAAGGTAAATTGTAGAGGTAGCATTCAAATTTTATTGTTGTCGGGGAGTTGGATTATCAGAGAAAATTTTATAAATCGTTACCTCCTCTTAACCATTCCTTGGTACCNTATGAGTTAATTACTCGCTGGAGTAAGCATTTTTTCCACACTTCATTTTCTAAACATCTTGGTTAAGCTCTTAAGACGGCATATCAGATATGCCGTACTCTATGTATTGTTCTATTACCTCAAACAAGAAACCTAAGTATATTATTTCGCTTTCTAAAGGAAAAACCCGGCCCCAGTTAATCAGAAGTGACATCTTGAAATGTGGGATAGATTGGATGCGATAGGTTGATGTTAATATACGTTTTGCATTCAAGTAGACATGGTTACATTCGCTGCCACCTGCCTTTTCCAATGTTTTACAATAAGGTAAATTGTAGAGGTAGCATTCAAATTATATTGTTGTCGGGGAGTTGGATTATCAGAGAAAATTTTATAAATCGTTACCTCCTCTTAACCATTCCTTGGTACCNATATTGTTGTCGGGGAGTTGGATTATCAGAGAAAATTTTATAAATCGTTACCTCCTCTTAACCATTCCTTGGTACCGTGTACTGCCTTCTTTAGTCTCCTTGATCATGGAATTGGGGTTGAGGGTCGAACGTGATGGCTGGATGAGCGAGTCGTATTTTGCAGAATCATTGGTCAAAATTGATTCCATTATTTTAAAACATTTACTAAGTGTTTACTTTTATAACATTTATATTTTGAAACTTGTAAACAAACATGAATTCCGACATTGTAGAAATACAGAGAAAGCAAGTATTCGTATTAATACGAGAAAATGTAGGAATTTGTTTGCCTAAAAAGGTCCAATTTTTAACGATGATTTTTGTAGGTCTTAATTTTGTGTACAATTATAACTCGTGGAATTAGTGATGGATAACTCATTATTTTTGTTACTATAATTAAATGATATGTTAATAACAATCAACATCCTGTCTCAGCGCTCTTCTTGCACGTTTGTCAGTCATAGAGATTTTGAGTAAATTTGACTGTGGCAAGACAATTCCTGCTAGTGCAGTTCACTTCTACGTCAATCAGGAAATAAAAATTACTGAATTTATTGTGACAGTGTTACCACCGAATTCCACATCTGATTTGCATTAACTGTAAGTAGGTAGAGGAGATTGAAATAAGATTCGCGTGAGCTGCGTTGCAGCATGTTTGGAATACGGGGTTTTCTAAGACTGTATTAAACGTGCTGTTAACATTTTTGCCTATGAAAAGGAAACGTACGCTCAACGAGGACAGAACAGTACTCCCAAGATATCACGCATGCTATAAATATTACTTTAGGGTCCTCCATAACAGTAAAAAATAGATTTTTCAGACTGAAATATCATTAAAACACACCACCTGGACACGAACGAAACTATACAATAGTAGTCTGTATTAAATTGTGATACAAACTTTTCCCTCAATGAAATGATAGTTACTGCTTAGGAAAGTCGCATAGGTATAAACTATTCACGGTAAAGTGAGCACTTTAGAAAGCCCTCTCATCTGGAATAATAGTCAAAAAACATATTGTATTTTAACCTTAGACGTTAACTTCCGAATGTGGCGGAATGTAAAACTGTGTTTATGACATACATGGCAATATGTATTAATTTAAAAAGGTTGTTAAAGGATAACAAAATGGCTGAAAGTAAAAAGTAACTAAGGTTTCAAAAGGGCTCACTTTACAGTGAGCAACCAGTACCCACAAAACGACAAAACACCGCACACCAATTCATAGCCTTGCGTGCAGTGGCAATGGCACACGTGATGTGCGTGTCAGTGTCGCTCTTATCACTCCCGTGCCTCTTTGCCTCGAACGCGAATATAGCTTCATGCAGGTGGCCGGCAGATAAGGCGCCACGACGAAGGAAGCCGGGGGTGCCCCCGGCCAGAATTGTGCAGACCATAGCTCAGAAATTAGTACCATAGGAATCCCTATGACACCACTCTCATCCTTCCTCCNGGCCAGAATTGTGCAGACCATAGCTCAGAAATTAGTACCATAGGAATCCCTATGACACCACTCTCATCCTTCCTCCTCCCTGGTTGGAGCGCACAATCCACTGACAAGACACAAAATCGGGCACAAGAAAAAAAACGCCTGTTTCACAGGGGAACTCCCCAATTCTCTCCCGAGAAATTGCTGACAAAGTTAGCTTCAATATAGCGATGAACGAGTTAAAACACGAGCACAGCCGAGACGGAGGGGAGTTGTTCAGTGGCCTCGCCACGAGGCGGAGGTCACTTAGTTGTTGTATCTTCAGGCGGAGAGACGCGAGGCAGCCGGGTGAGTCAGTCAACCGAGGACGGGGTTCGGACCCCGGCAGAGGCAGAGTAAGTGACGCAGTGTCATTTGTAACCCGCACCGAGAGGTGACAGAGAGGAGCGATGCCGAGACGCGAGATTAGTCTGTTTTGTGACGGGAACAGAATAATCGTATCAGCAAGTCGGGACGCGAAGCGCGAGCCAGGGAGTCGAGTGGCGTCCTCACGAGAGGCCCCACACCGAGAGGAAGTAGACGGCGCCGGATGGCGATGGTCAGGTGGGGGCTCGCAAGGAGCACCACATCGGGACGCAGGGTGCGATATCGAGAACGGAAGTCAGGACGCAGAGTGCGATACCGAGAACGGAAGTCGAGTGGTAGCCTGAACGAAGGGCACCACGCCAAGAGAAGAGTGAGTCAGTCGTATCGTGGAGTAGAAGAGGAGACGCACTAAGGTCTCCGACGGGAACCACCAGCCGAGAGCGCAGAGACACCACAAGTCCCGGATAACCAACCGCGGACTTCCAAGAAGGGACGTCGAGCTGACCCAGCTAGTGTAAAAACATAAGTCGAAAAAAATAACCTAGAATGTACTAATGCTTACTTAACCATTTTAATTCTACGTTAAGACATAAAATTACTTTCTCTCCCCTGTTACCAACTTTATTGGGCGCACATCGGTCAGTTTGACCGTTAAAATATCATGCAAATAGGGAGAGCGACATTTTTCAAAAGTTTATTTCAAAAGTGCTTAATTAACCGTGAATAGCTTACAGTTAATTTTTTCTTCCAATTGTACATTATTCTGCTTCATAAAAAAACAACTGCCGTTAGTACTCATACGTCGATCACATGACACTGCAAACTTGTTAGAAGCACTAATGTTTTACTACGACTCATGACGTTTCTATAATGTGTACAAATAACGATTAGTGAAATGCTGTGGCATCCAATGTGAAAACTACATTTCTTATGAATCTGCAAGAAATATCACTACTTTTCGTAGCTCCCTACCAATGTTTACATTTGACTCTGTNTTACCAACTTTATTGGGCGCACATCGGTCAGTTTGACCGTTAAAATATCATGCAAATAGGGAGAGCGACATTTTTCCAAAGTTTATTTCAAAAGTGCTTAATTAACCGTGAATAGCTTACAGTTAATTTTTTCTTCCAATTGTACATTATTCTGCTTCATAAAAAAACAACTGCCGTTAGTACTCATACGTCGATCACATGACACTGCAAACTTGTTAGAAGCACTAATGTTTTACTACGACTCATAACGTTTCTATAATGTGTACAAATAACGATTAGTGAAATGCTGTAGCATCCAATGTGAAAGCTACATTTCTTATGAATCTGCAAGAAATATCACTACTTTTCGTAGCTCCCTACCAATGTTTACATTTGACTCTGTAGATAGTAACTTTACAGTGTTCAAGTGTAAAACCAGGGAGATGTTTTTAACTTCCGCATTATACCGATATTCTTGTCAGTGTGTGCGTTAAAATTTAAAAGGAATATTATATTTAAAAACGTAATTTTAAAAGTACCCATTGGTGCACTCTAAAATCAGCATTGTTAAAACTGCTTCGAAATAGGCGAATTCGACTGCAAGATGTGTTGAAACTGCTCCATTGGAATCTGTAAATGTCCACTAGTTATATTTAAGTTGCCGATATACACTAATTCAAAAGCGATTTTTTCTAATGACATCGTGAATTACTCTAGCCTGGCACTAAAACCCCAGTGCATTCCACTCATTCGCTAATAGGTGGCAATTCGTTAAATAAAGTTTTAGTAAGAATAATTTCACTCATTCAGATTTAGAGTGAAAAACGGCTATACTGTATTATCGGCGAGTCATTGGTTTGGAACAGTTTTCGTTGAGTCGTCTCAATAAGAATGCAGAAAAACAGACCTAAAATCAGTTCCACGCACTAAATAGGCACACGGAGATCCAACTTCAAACTGCAGTAAGCATGTATCACACACACCAATACGTTTCGCAAGTGTTAGTTTAAGAGTACACTCTAGAAACTTTTCATTTGCTGTAACACATGACTTGTTGCCACAAAGAAATTTATAGTTAAATATGAACCACTTCAAGTTACGTTTGCCACAGCCAAGTTTTTGTTGGATCTATATATAAATGGCAATGATATACTTGCATTGTCGTGAATAATTCAGCAGTATTCTTTCTGATATGGTTAGGTACGCCTTCTATATTTTGATGGTTAAACCATTGTGTTGATAGTTTAACGTATTTGTTATTTGGTANATATGGTTAGGTACGCCTTCTATATTTTGATGGTTAAACCATTGTGTTGATAGTTTAACGTATTTGTTATTTGGTAACGCAACATTTAGCAAGCTGCATTACGTACTAAAATCTATAATGTACGATATATATTGTTACAAGACTCCAGAGGGGTGTATCTGAGTTCATGAGAGATCGAGATCTTAATAAAAAAAAGGAACTAAGTTTTATTTTTAATTTATTAACGCAGCTATTATTTGCAACATTAAATTATCTATATATATTATTACTCTTTTTATTTCTCAGTTAGCGCAATATTGAGTGCCTATCTCAACTCTAATTAAAGTCCTTCTCAATGTCTCTCCTTGGTTACAGTCAATTAACACACACTCTTCATTAAAATATGTTCAGTCTGTCTGTTGCCACAATTTAAAATGCCTTTAACTCAGGCATACAGTCCAATATTCCAGCATTCCAGTCGCACTCTTCACTGCACCGATGCTCGGAGTAGCAGAGTTTCCTCCCGCTGTTTGCATTCGACGCCACTCGTTGCTCTTTTGGCTCGTAGTCTATCGAACAACAAAACTAAATTTCTTTAAATTTCTTTTTGAATAAAAGCTACATATATTTGGTTACAGTAAACAAGACAGTCTCACAGAAAAGTTTTTCTTTGTCATACAGAAAGCTTTCAACGTATTTCTTTTTACAGTGATATGCTTACGGAGCCGTGGCACGGAAGAAGTGAGAGTGCAAAAGCGAAATTGGGTAGCGGTTCCTTTGAAAATAGGCGCAGTGATTCATTGATTTACAACTGGACCCTTGCGTCTGATTGGCTAAGCCGTGTGGTGGCGTGTAAGGTTGTCTTGTCGGTTCACCCGGTACCTGATATATAAAAGGCGTAGCCAAGTGGGTGATATTGGTGTATTTACTCGCACGCCTTCCTTTTGCCACTAAGGTTGTCAACAATTAGTATCAAATTTATTACTAAAACTTTAACTGGAATGAAAATATGTAAATGATGCATTTAATTATAGGTATATTATGAAAGAATTCTTCTCCTAGTATTTGCCCTAATTAAAACTTTCGTCAGGGCTGCTTATCCTTGGTTACATGTAGTCTCCCTCTCTTCGCTTCAGTCAGTGTAACTTTCCCCAACTCCATGGNCAGGGCTGCTTATCCTTGGTTACATGTAGTCTCCCTCTCTTCGCTTCAGTCAGTGTAACTTTCCCCAACTCCATGGGGGGATTATCTGTCTTCACCGCTGCGTTAGGCACCTTCTTGTTTCGCTCCTACAATTCTCGCAGTTTCACACGACGGACGCATGACAAAGATATTATTATTCTTATTTTCGTAAGGGGAAAGGGCCTAAATGGACAGTAACGTAGCTNCAGGGCTGCTTATCCTTGGTTACATGTAGTCTCCCTCTCTTCGCTTCAGTCAGTGTAACTTTCCCCAACTCCATGGAGGGATTTCTGGCTTCACCACTGCGTTAGGAACCTTTTTGTTCCGCTCATACAATTCTTGCAGTTTCACAAGACGGACGCATGACAAAGATATTATTATTCTTATTTTCGTAAGGGGAAAGGGCCTAAATGGACAGTAACGTAGCTGATAGGCGGGGGTTTTTTCCAGAAGAGCTTGACTAACCGCGGAAGGCTTTTGCATAAGTTCGCCTCCAGTGCTGACTGGCGAATGATAACGTCGCCGTATTGCCGGCACGTAACGACAAGAGGTACGTGAATTTCGGTACATACCAGTTTTTCTCTGGAGTGGACCTCGGTCGTTTCGTAACGTCCTCTTCAACTCTTTGGCCAGAAATAAACAGGAGAAATTAATGTGACTGTATTGTGTGCGACGAAGGTGAATGGAAAAAAAAAAAAACTTGCCTAATGGCAGCAGCAACCAATGAATTAACAGTTGCTGCCTGGGTACGTGAATGTCTGAGAAGTATCCATTATATGATACCACCATTACATCGTTCCCTTGCCTGTATCTTTCAAACCAGCATATTTTATAAAATCTTATCACTTGAAGAATGTATACAAAGAAAACCCGCCTCTTAGACTAATGTGAAAAAAAAAAATCCATTTTCTGAACAGTTGCAGAAATGGTTGTCAGAAACAAGCAGGATGAACAATTAAATATCACATTTCCATAAATCGCGCATTCGGTGAAGTACATCGCAATGTCTTTTTCCCCTTATGAGAGTGTGTCGCAAATCCTATCCTCCCTGTGTACCCACCACACGTCAAGTGTATAATGTATATAGGGGAGAGCAGGGTAAAGTGGTCACTGTAAGGTAAATTATGTTTAAATCGTTACTGTAAGTAACAAAAAAATAGAAAATGACCCTTCACAAATTTTTTTTATTGTTAAAACAACTTAATATATCATTCGTTGATATTGTGAATTATTATAATTTTTATTGAATTTTAAAGGATAGTTAATCAAATAGCCAATTTGCCCTTGCTATGTCAGGTAGCCACTTACACTCATCGCATTTAACAGTTTGTCCCATTATATATATATATATATATCTGCATCAATCAGCTTGGGAACGAATTGAATACTAGTAAGACGCGAAAACCAATACAAACACTCTTCGGTCATTGTCGAGCATTTGGAAAACACATTTAGCCTGTTATTTCGGCTGTCTGCTAGAAGCGACGGTGCTGTTCCTAGCGTTACTTTTCATGTCGAATAGTATTACGTCTGCTTTTGCTAACTGTGGCCATTGCACTCTCAAGTGGCGAATGTTTCAAACCTGCAACATAATATTTTAGTGGTATTAGAGTAAATAAAATCAACAGTATGCATCACTTACAGTAAGCTACGTTACAGCAGGCATGAACAAAACCACAAAAACTTTAATAAAACCAATAACTGGTCAGTTGACCAGCTCAGATGCTCTCGGAACACAAATGGCTTTACTCTTGACTGTTTTAAATACTCGCCACCAGGCTACAGCACTCTTCAGCTCAGCAACAGTTGATGGCCACATTTCTCTGTTCTCCCCAAGGTGTTCAGATCACATTTTGGACAGCAGTTAATAATTTCGTGCGTCATTTTGAATGGAGTGTGAGTTGGGAATGGATACATATGCAAGCTGCACAGAACCAGTATTTGAGTTGCAGTATTTATTTATTTATTTTTGCAAACATTACTGCATGAACTATAAACTTTCGAATCGCCTATAGAACTGACAAAATCACATGTTATAACAATGGCGATGACGTTTATTTGATTTCGGTTTTCCTACAAATTGGAGCTTTTTCTCATGAAAATAATATTTAACTTAACTTGAATATCTTCCAGTGGTGCAAAAACCAGAAATTCTGATGAGACAGACCCCTGTTTATCGAGTCTTTATTCTATATTTTTTAATGGGAATCAATTAATAGTTTTAAAAAATATAGCCAGTAAATAGGATGTTATCGTAATTTGGCAAAGTTAATAATATTATTAATTCTCAACGCAGTTTACTTTAAGATATTCAATGGTGTATAAATTATGTTGGAGTGTTCTCATCACATTTTTTCCCCGTCTGTCTCCAAATTTCGATTCCACATTGCTGTGTCGTAATATTTCGTCTGCGCAGTGAAACTGTTTTCTTACATTCGCAGCCAGTATCAGCACTTTGATGATTGCCAGAGGAATCCCACGCCCGCAGCTGACGTATCAACGGAATCAGCGAAAGATGCAAGTTCGCCTTGGAGTGCTCCCTCCTATCTACCAGAACTTAGTGTGTTCTAAAAGTGCTCGTGGATGTGGTATAGCCGCACACTGAAGTGGCCGCTGCAGTAGCGAGCGGCGCGTGTACCTTGTCGCAGGCCGGCCATTGTTCCGGTCGGTGTTCGTGACCGGTGCAGGCTGTAAAGTGCCCACGGGGATAGGAAGGGCGGTCCGCAGAGAGGAAGTGGGCTCCACGGGCTGGCGGGGGATAGACGCGGCCCGCGGGGAGGGATGGTAACTCCCCGCAGTGTTCGTGACAAGATACCTCGGCCTTGATTATTCACCGACCGTGGCGGGGTGCGCGCCGAGCGGACAAAACACGCCCAACTCCAGCTGCCGCGATCGCATTTCGTCGACCTGCTGCTGGCTACTACTGCCCGTAGTTCACGTCGTCCATCACTCGCTTTCGTCGTCTATCCGCGACTTCCTCGCACTTTTTTTTTTACCTGGACATTCGGAAAAATTACCCCATGAGTGTCGTGTTTGGTTGCTTCCTGACTATGTTACGTATCACAGGCGTTTTATACTTCACCAAAAAAATACTTTGCGGCTGCCACAAAATGTTTTGTTTGTATACCCACTGCCAAATAATTCTGTGGTGAGCACAACATATTTTGTAGCCACCACAAAATAAATTTCTAGAGGCCACACATGTTTAGTGGTGACATGTTTAGAGGTGTGTTCACCACAAGATAATTTGGTTGTGTGTATGCCAACAGAACATTTTGTAGCAGCCACAAAGGTATTTTTTTCAGTAATTGCGTTAACATAAAATAACACAAAAGTGCCTTGTTTTCGTTTACATTAGAATTTTATTTATATTTTATCTACACAAAGTAATATACCATTTATAATTAATTTGACTAAAAATAGTGAGAAAATAGATGTGTTTGTAATGCCTAATAACTCATAGTGCTTATGCAAAATATTATTACACTGAGTGCGCATGAATTCAGTGCGTTGTTCCTTCGGTGTAAATTTCTGTACTCGGTTAAGTTTTGTTTGCACGAGGCGAAAATATCCTGGAAATAGAACTTTAGCATGAATTTAGAAAAGTTGGATGTAACCGTGAATGGACTATATATGCTGTTCACGGTAAAGTAAGCACTTTCACAACCAACCTTTGAAAAATAAATATTGCCCGTTAAATATGTATTGGTATGTTACCGTAAGTTATACAACGGCATGCAGTCTCCCCCTTAACTTAAGTTGGCAGTGAATTAAGAAAAACTGATCCGTAGCTTGACATTGTTTTGCCAACGTAATGTTTAAATATAAGCCCATTGCTAATCAAGTAGTTTTTTTTTCTGCTTTGTACAGATTTAAAACACGAATTGGCGTATTAGTAACACATTTGGTTTCCAAACAATTTTATCACATTTTAACTTGACTGACGCACGAATAAAGACATTAGGCCATTGGCAAAGTAAATTTTACACATTACAGAAACATAAAGAAGAAATTACTGATATAACTAACAAGCCTACTTTCCTCTACACGAGTAAAATTAATTTTTAAATAATTTCTTAGAAGGTGAGTCGGTAGGAAGGACTTGACTTCTCTTTGAAAGCGATAACTTTGCAAATGAAACCAGAAACTTATACAACTGTAGTGAGACAATTACAAATATACCTGCACGTCCTTGCACGGGACTTGAACCCAGGAAAACTCGTACTTTAAGCTAGCGTGCAATACACTGAATTGCGGAGGTCAGATTCGGAGCATCAACTTCTGATTTAATCAGTTTGTTTCAAAAGATACATTTTATTAACCTAAAGTATTTACAGGGCCTTTATTTTGAAAATAAGTGACTGAGCGACATAAAACATGCAAGTTTGCATTGTCTACCGTAGCACTACCTACTTGTGTGAAGAATTGGATGGAAATCGGTTGTTTGGTCCCTGAGATATGACAAAAATCTTATTTAATGCTATCGTGCAAAATTGTCAGAAAAAGAGGCCCTAAATACGATGACCATCATTTATACTGTCTACATTCAAATTTCGTCGAATTTGGTTAAATTGTTTATATATGTCAAACTTTTATAAATTATTTATGAAGTTGCCATTTTGAACATCATTTTCTGGCCCTTTTAAATAATAAAAGTTTACATGGCCATCTGTAGCATATATGGTGTGCACAATATGGTCCAAATTTAATAGAAATTTTCCAGTGTTAACATTAGGTGGGAACCGGTTGATTGGTCCTCGAGACATGTCATAAAACTTCCATAATTTTCATGTGGCGATATTCATAAATGGAGGACAAAAAAAAATGTAGTAGCAATTTCGATGATTTTATACTGCCAAAATACAAAGTTAAATTAAAATTGATTTCATTATTTCTTAGATATCGCCCACAAAACTGAAATGATTTTATAGCCAATATTCTAAAAATAAGTGTGTCCTACAAAAAAAAAAAAAAAGTCTATTATAACCTACCACAGCACAACATCTTCGCCAAATTTTGTAATAATAGGTTGATTGTTTCCTACGATACTAGATAAAATCAGTATCTTACAAAATGGTGAATAAATTAGGCTGTGCCTAGACTAATTTGATTGTTTTAATTGATACTGCCATCATTCAAAGTTAAGTTGGAATTTGTTACGTTAATAGAATATACTGTGTTAAAATATTTATGTAGCCACCATTTTAAAATTAATTGCCTCATAAACTTACCAGTTTAAACCGCCTGCTGCAGTACTATTTGTTTGCCAAATTTGGAAGAAATCTGTCAATTGTTTCCCGAGATATGACAAAAAAAAATTCATTTACTCGCATGGTGTTATCTTACAAAATGGAGGACAAAAGATACTCTATGTATAAACAGTTAAAAGTTATAATATCTACAGCCAGCAAACAAAGTTTAGTTGAAATTGATTACACAGTTTCAACGATATAAAATTCTAAGCTAAAAATGGCTAAGTTATATATATGGCCGTCATGTAGAAAATATGTGTCTGGCATGCTTAGAACATACCACTTGACATCTTCCGCCTCAGTATTCCCGAGATATGCCATAAAAACTTAATTTTATTTGCATGACACTATCTTACAAACTGGAGTAGAAGAGATTCTCCATGTAGATACATTTTATAGTTGTAATGTCTACTGCCAGCATACAAAGTAATGTTGGAATTGATTACATATTTTCAACGATATAGCATTCTAAGCTAAAATGGCTATAGGTATTCCGCCGTTTTGAAAATATGTGTTTTACATTCTTAAAACATATTAGTTAACACCATCTGCATCAGTTAACACCATCTGCATTTGTTTGGTATATTTGGTAGGAATCGGTTGATTATTTACTGATTTATGACATAATAACTGTATTTATTCGTATGGTGATATCTTCCAAAATGGCCGACAAAAGTGATTATTTGTTGGTATAAAGGCATATGATGCTTGTAATATATACTTTCAGTATACAAAATTTGACTGAAATTGCTGAAATGGTATAGCAGATATACTAAATAAACTTAAAACCTTTGTATTGCCACCATTTTAAAATAAGTAAAAAATCAAGTTCAATCACTTACGTTTGCATGGCCTACCATAGTATAACTTGCATGCCAAATTGGGCGAGAGTTGGTTGAATAGTTTTCGAGATATAATGTAAAATCTTTCCTTTTCAATTGGTGTTATTCTACAAAATGGCGGACCAACAATATTCATCTCAAAATTTAGTGCTTACACAATGGTCTGCCAGCCTACAAATTTCGGTTTAAGTCGATTGAATGGTTCCCGAGATATAAAATATCACCCAGAATTTTAAAATGGCCGCCAATTTTTAAGTGCCCGATTTGGTCGAAAACTATAAAAGTCAGGTGTGTTTACTAAGTAAAATATGTGTACGAAGTTTGGTCAAATTTGATTGAACCATTCGAAAATTGAAAAGGCGGAACACACGCGACAGACTCACGCACTTTTACACACACACTTCCATACACACACAGACACACTGACACAGAGATAGGAAAGTGGTATCATAAGCCTTTCTTTCATTCGGAAAGTAGGCTTAAAATGAAGAGAAAAATAGATCTTAAGCAGTGCTTTCAAAAGTGCTCAATTAACCGTGAATGGGCTATAATTTCCACTGCACAACTTTTGTTACCTTGAAATTTTTGTGCCACTATTTCTTTTTCAGAATAATTTGCGACAATCCTGTTCTGTAAATTAATGGGGTTATAAGAACACACATATATAATAATTGCTAGGAAGCATTTAATAATTCACCCGCATTGATCCCGCATTACAAAAATAACGTATTCACAGCGCCAAAATATACAACTGCTTTCATCTTCAATTGATTTTTTGAAGTTATACTTCTCTTGGTGCGTTGAGGGTAAAAGTTTAGTGTACGACGGAAGTTGCGCGCGCACAGTGTAACGAAATTAGACAGTGAACGTGGTAGGGATGTTTTTCTCGTATCTCGGAAAACAATCAACCCATTCTTACAAAATTTGGCGAAGATTATGTACTGTGATAGGCCATAACAATAGATGTATTTTATTTTAGTCACGCCAAATAAGTATAACTTCTAACGCGCGTAGATAAGTACACGCACCCATTGTTTTTTAACCATAACTTCCATCTCAGATTATATTTGAAAATTAGGCTTAACACTACTATTAATTGACTGAGCCTTATTTTCTATATTAAATATTAATACATTTTATGTCTTAAAATTCTATAAAACCTCAGGTAGCCAACTTGGCGCAACCGAGGCACAAAAGAAAGAAAATCCACAAAGTTGACATTGGTAAGCACATCAAGTAGCTGATCGCTTCTGTACGAGCGAAGCGTTGAACACGAATGCGATATTTTCGTCTTGCGGCGTGTAACGTCTCAAGTTTTTCAGTTCAATAAATATCAAACGCCAACCTAGAGAACGTGCTTTTAGACGTCATCATTTTATATGAGAGAGGCAACTTCTTCTAACATAATCGGTCAGACGATGCTGTAAAGGATTAGCGAAACTACCGTAGCGAGTTCACCTATAGGTTAGTTCTGCAGTGAGTGGAATGGTAGGACCACTGTGTAAACAAGGTCTCGACCCAATTCTGTTGATACTACTTTCGATGTTAACAATACCTACTTACACTAGAGAGCCAAAAAACTGGCATAGGCGTGCGTATGCAAATAACAGAGGTATGGAACCAATCAGAGTAACGCGATGCGGTCGGCAGCGCCTATATAATACAATAAGCGTCCGGCAAAGTTGATAGGTCGGTTACTGCTGCTATAATGGCAGGTTATCAAGATTTAAGTAAGTTTTAACGTAGTGTTACAGTCGGCGCACGAGAGATGGGACATAGCATCTCCGAGGTAGCAATAACATTTGGATTTTCGCGTACGACCATTTCACGAGTGTGCCGTGAATATCGGGAATCCGGTAAAACATCAAATTTTCGACATCGCTGCGGCCGGAAAAAGATCATGAACGAACGGGACAAACGACGACTGACGAAAATCATTAAACGTGACAGACGTGCAACCCTTTCTCAAATTGGCGCACATTTCAATGCCTCCTGAATACCTTCAGACATTAGTCCAGTCCATGCCACGTCGTCTTGCGGCACTTCTGCGTGCTCGCGGGGGCCCTGCACGATATAAGACAGGTGTACCAGTTTTTTTGGCTCTTCAGTGTATATGGTAACTAGAACCCGTCAGATAGCTGTCCCTATTTTAACAGTTTAGATACCTACAACCATATTTTTTTCGGCTAATGACCTCTGTGAGGCACCACTTGACTCATGTGGACATAGAATCGTCTACTTTAAGGTACTGCTTACGGTCAGTTAGACATTAATTACTAAGACCTAATGCAATGCAAAGAAGTAAAGTTAGATAAGAGATGACTAGAGACCTGAACAATTGGCTTATTCAATTCGGGAGAAACTAACATTCAAACTTCAAACACTTAGGTGCTTATATTAGTTTCACGATTGGTTCACACATTATTCCACACCTGCTCGGGAACCCTGAGCCAACAATAGGCTAAATAATATAAGGCCTCCATATAAGACTTGGTAGTTTAGCCTAGACGTCGCCGCACTCGCGAATTTTTCATGTCTCTAGAGTGGAGTGATTTGGGTGGCTCTTAATTAACACAGATGTCTTGAGGGCCGATGAGGGTGAAGCGAGAGGAGTATACAAAGTAGCAGCACTGGATAGAAAGGGCGGAGTAAATGGGAGCTCCCTGAGAATACCGGCCGATTAGTGATATCGTTCGGCACGATTCCCACGTGCGAAAACCGGGAGTCCCCCGCCGGCAATAAAATTCGGTTCGCCTTAGTGGAACCCGAGCGCTCTAGCCGCTGCGTCACCGCATGTCTCTGTTAGAGATGGCAGTTTGTTCAAAGGCAAGTTAGGATCTAGGGCATTGAATGCTTCATTGGAATCGATCGCAGTTAAAATTGTTGGCTTCCTAACTTGTTATCAGTTTCCTTTCTCATGTCGTCTGTGATTAGCGTCACTGCTGTAGTATGCTTAGCTTGAAAACGAGAGTGATATGGAGATAATAAAAACTTAGCAATAATACAATAGCTGCGCCTTTTGCGAGTCTAGAAAGAATAGACCCAATGAAAACACTGAAATCACTGGATCTCACGAGAATGTGTAATGCCAGTAAAGTGAGTCATTTCCGCAAGATGAGACATATTTGTCCATAAAAAAAATTTACAAATGTTTAGGTGACTGTAGTATGGCCTATTATATTTCAAATAAAAGAATAACGTATAAACTGAATTAATATTTTAATGAAAGTTTATTATTGAGCAAATATTCAAGATTTAAACTAACTTAATATAAAAAGTAGGTTTTAAATAACTAGCGAAACTACATTTAAGAGCGGAATTCACTCATAAACGCCAATTTTTTTCTCTCAAAAGTAATTTACTGCCAAGTGTTCCAAAACTATCTATTCACTGACGAATAATAATATTTCCTGGTTACTGATAACTGTTCCCTTACTGATGACGAACACTGACAGCAATTTCAGTGCTCATCAGTAGTAACCACAGACTAAAGATGAAGCAGACTGGTTATTCGTCTTCTGCGCACGTACCCAACACTGACCTACCCTAAAAGAACACAACTGTCAAATTCACATGGTCAATGTTGATGAACGTGTTTGTTTATATCTTAATTTTGAAAAGACAAGTACTTTTAAATGAATAAAACACTTTCACCAATTCTAATTTAAACCAACTGCGTTACAAATTGGGTAGAGAAAGTATGCAAACATCTCAAAGCACTTGTTTACTAAACAGTGCTCTAACCCCAAATCCAATCCACGCCGTTTTTGTTAGTCATATTGGCAGAAAAGCAGTTCAATGTTGGGACACGGAGATTGGTTGTGCGCACTCAGCGAGATCGGCCTGCCTCATCTTTTGTCTATGGCAGTAACCGAAGGCGGCCTGTGTCTGTGCGAGCATTGTGACGTCACGTGCTCGTGGATACTCCGAGACCATGTCCGTCTTCTAACGATCCAGCCTTTCCCACTGTGCGCCAAAATACGCACCACCAGCTTGACCAAGAAAGCCCGCTCACTGTCGTGGTGGAGAAGCGTCTTTGTCTCGCACCTTAGCAGGTGTGCCCAGCTTTTCTTGGAAACGATCCCCCCCTGCGCGGGCAGTTGTTTTCACTGTCCATCCCCTCTTGATACGAACACCGGTTGCTGGGTCGGCCTCTTTGATTAAACCTCCCGGGCGAGGAGGATCGCCTCAAGACAAGTCACCACGAACACGCCTTGCAAACACTGAACAAGGGTTTTTCCACAGCCCACTGTTTGACAGACAGCCCAACTGACGTCAGGCATGACGAGGCAGTGGAAAGAACGTTGAAGGACCCGCCTGCCTGGAGCTTTTTTCCGCGTCTTGAGGCCGAGAAGTGCGGGATCTATAAGGGCTACACTCGCACGCGCTACAAGTGCGCCGTTGCTTCTACGCGCAGGTCTCTGAACTGGCGTGCAGTGTTCTCTCCGTTCTGCGTGTACCTAAGGGATTTAAAGCTGCCTGTAAAGTCTGTAGCCTAAATTACTGGTCTAATTCCATTTGGATTTTTATATTTACACCTGTGGCTGTGCGGGCGCCACAGCCCCGCAGGACAACACATATCAATTTAATTATTATAACGCCCTTCCCCTTTACTCACGATTACCGCTTCCCTTCGATTAGACATACACTAACACCTATGTTTGTGCGGGCACCACATCCCCGCAGGGTACAACACCTACTACAACTCCTTAATTACACCCACGACATTCCTTTCTCCTTACGTTTTATGTTTACCTCGTATATTCACTTCCCTGAAATATATCATTATTACTTTGTGTTGTTTACCCTTTCACTGGCTGTCCTTTTTGTTTTCGTTGAGTGTCCATAGGTTTTATTGCCCCTGGTTCTTACCTTTGGGATTCCCATTGGTTTTTATTTCGCCTTTCCCCTTTGATGTTTCATTTTCCGAATCGTCAATTTTTGGGGGTTTTGGATAATTTTTCTCCCTATGCAGTACCTAATCCTTGTTTTATTTTCTACAGTTTCTATTGGTGTTCCACTGCTACCCGCTACTGTGAAAGAGAACTTACCGTGCTGGCACTCATGTATTCGTTATTTATGTTCCCAAGTTATTTCTTATGTACAGTGCCATTGTTGTCAATAAAAACATATAAAATCAAAATCAAATCTGTAGCCTTGTGTTAGTCCAGCAATGATGCAGGATGTCGGTTCACGCCGGACACGCTGACGTCCATCCGTTCTATGCAGCTGAAAATGTGACTCGTCGGAGAAGGCTACCCGTCGCCAATCAGCAGCGGTCCAGTCGCCATACTGTCGAGCAAATTCCAGTCGTTTACGTCGATGCACCTGTGTTAGCATGGGTGCAGTCACCATCCGTCTACTCCGGAGCCCCATTCGCAGAAGGGTTCGCTGAACCGTTGCAGTAGACACGTGTCTGGATGCTCCCTAGTTCATTTGGACTGTGAGCTGTTCCACTGTAGCCTGTCGGTTGGCCTTCACGCACCGTCGTAGTCGACGTTCACCTCGGACATCAATGGCGAGTCGAGCTCTGGAGTTTCCACGACGGTTATTCCCAATGGTGCCATTCGCCCACTCACGATACACCCTTACNGAGTCGAGCTCTGGAGTTTCCACGACGGTTATTCCCAATGGTGCCATTCGCCCACTCACGATACACCCTTACCACAGAGGCACGTGAATAGTTCACAAACGTCGCTGTTTCCGAAATGCTGCCTCCCTTGGCTCATAAGCCGATGATCATCCCTTTTTTGCAACTTGGCTAAATCGCTTTCCTTACCCATGACAGCAAGAAACGGTCGCACATTATATACCCGCTTCACCAGCCCACGTCATGGGCCATACGTCATGGACTACGCGTGGCAGATGGCACTTATATCAGGTGGTCATAATAATGTGATTAGACTGTATATATTTCACTGTACTCGAAAGTTAACGTCTAAGCCTACAATGAAATTAATTTATTGGCTTTAATTCCAGATGAGAGGGCTTCAGACAGTGCTCACTTGACCGTGAATAGCCATGAGGCGCTAGGAACGGGTGTAATCGCCCGTATCGCCCCCTCGCTTCTCGATCCTGTACGCGCAGCTACGTGCACGCGGCTCGCGGGAGGAGCGGAGGGCGAGGCCGCAGTGGCGACACGGCGCCTGTCACCTGGCTTGCTGGCGTGTCACCGTGCGCCGTGCGCCGCTGCGCATCCCGGTCGCGACGTGCCCATTGGCCGGCTGCCGTCACCC
>NQII01003625.1:98410-124673 GCA_002778355.1 Clitarchus hookeri | reverse complement strand
GACACCGCGCCGCAGTGTCACCGCCAGTGTCGCCCGCCGCGGCGCGGGGAGGGCGGAGGCCTGCGTCTCCTCCTCCTCTTCCACCTCCACCGTGCACCGCCACCGGAGGGGAAGCTCCAATACAGATTTCCCCCTTCCTCCTTTACGGTCAACCCTTCCTACCATTATACACCGTTCATGGTAAAGTAAGCACATTTGAAAGCCATCTCATTTGGAGTAATAGTCAATAAATATGTTTTATCGTACCCTTAGACGTTAATTTCCATGTGTGGTGGAATAAACACACTGTATTTATTACTTACATGGCAATGTATATTTAAAAAGGTTGTTAAATGTAAAAAAAAATGACTGAATGAAAAAAGTAACTATGGTCTTAAAAGTGCACACATTAACATGAACGTACTATATATATATATATATATATATATAATTTATTCACTGTATTTACTAGATGGCAATTGGCTAAATAATACAAATAAGCTGAAAGGAACTTTTAAGCACGGCTTTCCAAAATTCTCCATATACCGTGAACAGCCTATACCATACTTGAGTCCAATAAACACTACCCTCAGTTTTATACTGCATTACTTCCTCAAGACGTGTAGGCGTAAAGGCTGGTGAGCAATGAATTCGTAGGTATATTTCATTCACAGTAACTTCCAACTTTTAAAGCCCTGCTAAAGTTTTACTTATAGTATATTCCTCCACCTAATGCAAACAAAGCTTAACCGAGTCTAGAAAATTACACCAATGGGACAGCGCACCGTATTCATGCTCACTCAGTTTAATAATATTTTACATTAGAACAATTTATTACTAGGCACTGCTAACACTCCTATTTTCTCCCTATTAGGAGTATTCATATTATTTATAAATTAAATATTAAAATCTATTGATAAAATAGGTCATAAATAATAAGGTACCTGCGCCCGGGCCCCCAAGATGGCCCACTGTTGAAATAGTGACGTAGCTGTTACGACAGCCGAGAAAGCGCATCATGTGTCGATAAACTTGTGCACCGCCTAGCGCCACGCGTAAGAACAAAACTGTGAGACAATCGTCCTCCTGCCTGCAGCGATATAAAGTTCGATTAGTGGGTGTAAAGAAGTCTGTTAGTGGAACATTGTGAGCGATTATGTTTTCATTTTAATAACAATATTACAGGTACGTAGAAGCTATTATACTCAGAAAGACTCCTTTTTTAACGAGTTTTCATAATATGTGTACAGCTTAAGAAAATTACAAACGTGAAGACTTATAATAACCGAAGTACATGAAAAAATATCATGTCCCTAAGGTGGCCCATAGTGGGCCACCTTAGGATCCGTATGGGCCACCTTAGGAATCTGTCACCGATTTTAACCTTAAAATATTTTCTTTCTGCGGATTTATAATAAAGTCGATACAAAGCTGTCACTTAGTTATTTTTCGTTTGTCGTCGATTGCTGTAGTCGCTCTAACTCACCAGGAGTCTTTGTTAACTACTATCATAAATATTCTTGAACTAATATAATATTGCCCCATGCACTTTCAGAACCTTTTAAACGCTCTTCGTTTCTCTCNATCATAAATATTCTTGAACTAATATAATATTGCCCCATGCACTTTCAGAACCTTTTAAACGCTCTTCGTTTCTCTCATCCTTTGTTACTGTAGTCGTTATTAAAATATACTGAAAAAATACTAATATTTGTTGCAGGCCATAGATTATGGGCAGAAAACTTGGGAAATGGACACGGCAACAATTATCTGGTGCGGTGGCAGCTGTCAATGCAGGTCGTTCTGTAAAGGAGACAGCTAGGACGTTGCGCAACCATAACAACAGTGGCAGTACTGGAAATGTAACTAGGAGAAAACCTTTGTTAACTAGGGAGCAGGAAGAGGAATGATATGCTAGAATATTTCGCTTACAGGATGTAGGGATGCCAATCACTGGAAAGGTAGTGAAGAGTACTGAACGATCAGCAGGCAAGAAGTGGCTGAACATGTTTTTTACAAAGACATCCTGAGGTAGCGAAAGAAGGACCCGAACTCTTAATCATGTTAGAGCTTGTAAATTTAATAAGTTAATCACCGAGGATTACTTTAATAAACTGCATAGTGTAATGCAAGAGTTAGACGTGATGCAGCAACCACAGTTGATCTAAAATGTATATGTAAAAGGCTTCCGTCTTTGCCTAAATGATAGTCAAACAGTTGTAGCTCGTGCTGGTTCGATAAAAGTGCATCTTGTCGGCCCGGAACATGACGATAATGCGACTGCTGTTTCTTGTGGTAATGTCTTAGGGCAGGTGATCCCACCTATGATTTTGTTGAAAGGGAAAACGATGAAACCCAAATGGCAAGATGATCTGCCACCAGGTTTAAAAAATGTTATATTTTTATGTTAACTAGCTTTTGATACATGACATATTGAGGAAACAGCCAAGAACGTCATGCATGTGATTTTTCAATGGTTTGATTAAAAAAACTGTAAAGAAACCGCGAATAAACTATATCTAGTAACAGTCTTGGACACGTTGCAGTGGTATTCGAAATGCAATAGGCCTACGAAAAGCTATATAGGTCTACAATACCTTGTTTGTAAGTATTTGTAAGAACCAACTACAAACCAATGTGTATTATTACAGATTTATTTACATTGTTAATTTATGTAAGGTAATTAGCCTACATACATTGTGATGTAACACATGATTTTCAAAATAGTTATGGACTCTACCTATTCCATGGTAAAATAAAAGTTGATCAAGTAAGACGTTCTGAAATAAAACCAATTGTGTTATGTTTTATAAAGTGTTAGAACACATGTGATCAGTCCACGTAGATGATTAGATATTAACAGCAATAATCTATATTATGAAATTATACTCTCGAACCACCTCACAAAATACACTGCAAACAACCAATATATTTGGGGAAACATTTCTAGTACTGCTCTAGTATGGAGCCTAGCTTATGCTCAACAGATGTACATTCTTGGTGTTGTGAAAGATGCCTATGTACTGAATTTCATGGGTCTTTCCAAATGGTTAAAAAATTATAACCCACTATGTTTATAAATCATTGTAAGGTTTATTGTGTCACATGTACATTCTCATGATCGAAAATTATGCCTATGTACTGAATTTTAAGGGCGTAGCCAAAAATTGTTCGCAATTGGTGGCCAACTATACCTATAAAACCATTGCAGGTTGTATTGTGTTATACCTACAATCTTGGGGTGGGAAAAGATTGCTATATACTGTATTTCGAGGGTATAGCCCTACTAGTTCGTAGATTATAGTCAACTATGTTTATAAAATCTGTAAGACTTATCGTGTCATTCCTGCATTCGTGTGGTTGCAAACAATACCTATGTATTGAATTTCAGAGGCCCAGCCCAAACG
This sequence comes from Clitarchus hookeri, assembly GCA_002778355.1. NCBI lineage: Eukaryota > Metazoa > Arthropoda > Insecta > Phasmatodea > Phasmatidae > Clitarchus > Clitarchus hookeri. The sequence continues at coordinate 121,287 of NQII01003625.1, read as the reverse complement.
GTTCGCAAATAGTAGCAAACTATGCCTATACAAATACATGGGGTATAACATGTCATAATTCATACTCTGAGTGGGAAGTTATGCCTACATACTGAATTTCGAGGACCTGAACCTAAACGGATCGAAAGTTATGTCCAGCTATGCTTATAAAGGCAGTAGGACCTAACATTATATACGTTTTTGGGGTAGCGAGTGTTACTTGTTATATTAATTTGGTGGTTACAATTTCAATGGATTGGAAGTGGTGGGCTATATAGGAGTGGAAGGGGCTGGAGAGGGGGTGGGTGAAGTTCGAGCAGTTGCAACAGACTTTGAAGTAAGCTGCTGAGGTGGTAGAAATTGCAGGTTGTAATTTTTGTGGTTGAGAAGGGAGGGGATGAGGTGAAATGGTGAAAGTTCGAGCTACAGAGTAGATAAGTACACAGAAATGAAGTGGTTCCTTTGATGTGAGCAAACTCGGTCGATCATTGGGCATGAGGCTCTGAGAATGGTCCTTGTATCTGGTTAGCTGAGCTGCCAAATGACAAATAGTTTACCAGGCACTGATTAGCGAATGTTGTTCCAAAATATTGCTGGTCATGGATACCGCTTTGCTGGCACGTGTGGCTGCAGTTTGTGGTAAAAGTGGCTGGTTCATTTCTGTATTTTCAAGTACTCTGTCGTCGATCTGAACCTGATAGGATCTGCTTAAGTGCAGTACATTGAAAAAAAAAAGCGAGAGAGATCCAACAAAATTTCTGCATGTCTGCCCTGCTTTACCACACCATAAGTATGTCTCTAGGAGCAACAAATAGCAGATGGCCTACGGTATTCGAATTTGCCTTTAATTGGGTAAAAATTTTAGATTTTATTTGAAAATTTTTAAAATGAAACTATTTATTTAATTTATGGAACATTAGCATTAAAAATTGAATGTTTAATTGGGATCGAGGTTAGTGGATATTCGATTGCCATTAATTAAAAAAAAGGAATTTTTAAAATTAGACCAACTTTTTTATATTAAGTTTGAAAATTTTTAGGTAATAGGATTAAGAAAATAATATATTTAATTGGATTATGTAGTACTGTGTAATCGAGATTACTGTTCATTACAAAATATTAAAAATATCATGTATTGAAACTTTTTAGTAAAATTATAGATTTAATGTGTTTCCAAGTAAAGAATGATAAATATTTAATATTTTATGCTCTTCATTTAAACTTTAGCATTACAGCATGTCTTGATAGCTCAATTGGCGAGGGCACATGCCTACCAAAACAAGGTCCTTGTGTTCGGGGTTCCGCCCCTCTTGAGAATTTTTAAAATTACGTTAAAATACATCTGTCGGTAGAGACGTCCTTTTCAGATCAAGTGCGAATTCTCTCAGTCCTGCGATCCATGGTGGGTCTGGGGTTGTCACTCACTCCACATTCATCGTCCGCCCTCTGTCTTCCAATGGGCAGTTCGGTGATGGGATTGCTGGGCGGGCAACCGGCCTGTAATGGGTGTAAGGCTTATACCCGGCTAGTCTTTAAAGTGTCCTCAACCAAAACCGGAGTGTGTTGGAAGGGGTGGGCTGGGCGCACATCTTGGTGCGCTAACGGATGGAAGGGGCTGCCTCTATAAAGCCCGGTGCTCACCATAGGTGGAGTGGTCGGTTTCTGAAAACCTACTAGTGCCATGGAAAATAAATGGGAGCGCGGGCTGATCGGTTCGGGTATCACCAGAGGTTCTCTCTTGTGTTCCGATCATATCGAGGTTGGACTCGCGCTGGTAGTGTTCAACTCTGTATGCTGGTGGTGGTCTGTAAATATTCCCCTCTCTTAAAGAAAGACTGGGTGGCGAGTGGCATCCAACTCCGGTTGTCTCATGAAGAGTCACAGTGGTATGGATAGAACCCCTATGAGACCACACAGTTGGTATCTGAGTACGAGGGTCTCGGAACCTTGTGGTGGTGTGTTCTCGTGCTGTACCTGTGAATCAGTTTGGTTTTTTTTTTTTTTGGATCTGGTCAACTTATGTGCTAAACTGGGACACCTGCGATGAGAGGGTGTGATCCCTCTCTCCCACAGATTGGGCAGTTATAGTGACGGAATGGCCTTATTTGGCTAAGAGTGCCGTATTAAAAATACAAAAGTACAACGGCTGAGAAGCCCTAACTATATGTAGGTAGAGACGAAAGTTTTATGTATGGAAAATTACATTTCGCCATTGAATTCAGGATGAAAAAAATATATGCCCTAGCACCGCCGAGCAGAAGAAATTGGAATAAAAGATGTGGCCACCAGTGGCACATTTTAACAGAGAGAGAAAAAAAATAAGGAAAAAAATATGTTGGAATAAAGTCAAGGTAAAAGTCGAATCAGAGATGGCGGCCAGCTGACTTTAATGACAGAGCCGGAAAAAGCAAGCGCGGGTGAACCAGTAATCTGGTTGAGCTAGTCACTTGGTCCCCCACCAGCCACCAGTTGCCCTAGAACCAGCTAAATCACACTATTTGGCTGTATTTCTAAACAGTTTATTTCGGATCTGCTTGAGAGATACGTTCGTTATAGGTACTTGCCCGCGAATTACATGCGTTAATTATTGAAATGAACAATGCCTGGTATGCTCAGAAGAACCTTATTATAAAGACACCGGCCAATAAACAAAATAAAGCTTTGGATTTGCATAAAGGATACCGACGTCCACACTCTTAAGAAATTGTTTCCCGATTTACCAGAATATTGCATATGACTAGTAAGGTTGTATGAACGGTAAAGTTTATTAACCATACATTCTTTGAGGATTTCCTATATTTGTTCAAGGAAGAGTAGAGTACGTTAATGACGGATTTTCGTATGTGGGAATCATGCCGGACGATTTCGCTTGTCAGTGGGTTATCTCGGGGTTTTTCACGTTTCCGCCACCCTATAATTCCGGTGCTGTTCCACAGGCCTTCTCATCTCGCTTCATCCTCATCAGTTCTCAAAACGTCAATGTTAAGAGCCGCCCAAACTCTCCACTCCACTTTACTCCACTCCACATACTGAGAATAACCTAGCAGTTTATGTCATAAGTGAGTATAATGATAGCAGTTTAAGCATGTAAGCTGACGGAGTCATCGCATAGCCGTAAGGAGGTTGCCCCAGACCTGCGCATAACCAGCTTCCGGCCCACGAGTTGTCGTCCGGGATCCCCCTTCCCCATTCTCCCGCATTATTACCTCGTAATGAGTAACTTCGGGGGCGAGGCTACTTGCCACGGGTACTCGACAAACTTTACTCCCCCATCCNATCATAAATATTCTTGAACTAATATAATATTGCCCCATGCACTTTCAGAACCTTTTAAACGCTCTTCGTTTCTCTCGTCCTTTGTTACTGTAGTCGTTATTAAAATATACTGAAAAAATACTAATATTTGTTGCAGGCCATAGATTATAGGCAGAAAACTTGGGAAATGGACACGGCAACAATTATCTGGTGCGGTGGCAGCTGTCAATGCAGGTCGTTCTGTAAAGGAGACAGCTAGGACGTTGCGCAACCATACATAACAACAATGGCAGTACTGGAAATGTAACTAGGAGAAAACCTTTGTTAACTAGGGACCAGGAAGAGCAATGATATGCTAGAATATTTCGCTTACAGGATGTAGGGATGCCAATCACTGGAAAGGTAGTGAAGAGTACTGAACGATCAGCAGGCAAGAAGTGGCTGAACATGTTTTTTACAAAGACATCCTGAGGTAGCGAAAGAAGGACCCGAACTCTTAATCATGTTAGAGCTTGTAAATTTAATAAGTTAATCACCGAGGATTACTTTAATAAACTGCATAGTGTAATGCAAGAGTTAGACGTGATGCANCCTGCCAGAGCTTGTAAATTTAATAAGTTAATCACTGAGGATTACTTTTGCAAAGTGTAATGCAAGAGTTAGACGTGATGCAGCAACCACAGTTGATCTAAAATGTATATGTAAAAGGCTTCCGTCTTTGCCTAAATGATAGTCAAACAGTTGTAGCTCGTGCTGGTTCGATAAAAGTGCATCTTGTCGGCCCGGAACATGACGATAATGCGACTGCTGTTTCTTGTGGTAATGCCTTAGGGCAGGTGATCCCACCCATGATTTTGTTCAAAGGGTAAAGGATGAAACCCGAATGGCAAGATGATCTGCCACCAGGTTTAAAAAATGTTAGATTTTTATTTTAACTAGCTTTTGATACATGACATATTGAGGAAACAGCCAAGAACGTCATACATGTGATTTTTCAATGGTTTGATTAAAAAAACTGTGAAGAAACCGCTAATAAACTATATCTAGTAACAGTCTTGGACACGTCGCAGTGGTATTCGAAATGCAATAGGCCTACGAAAAGCTATATAGGTCTACAATACCTTGTTTGTAAGTATTTGTAAGAACCAATTACAAACCAATGTGTGGAGAAATCATAAAATAATATATTGTAACTATATTTTCATTTTATCACATATTTATTTACATTGTTAATTTATGTAAGGTAATTAGCCTACATACATTGTGATGTAACACATGATTTTCAAAATAGTTATGGACTCTACCTATTCCATGGTAAAATAAAAGTTGATCAAGTAAGACGTTCTGAAATAAAACCAATTGTGTTATGTTTTATAAAGTGTTAGAACACATGTGATCAGTCCACGTAGATGATTAGATATTAACAGCAATAATCTATATTATGAAATTATACTCTCGAACCATCTCACAAAATACACTGCAAAGAACCACTCTATTTGGGGAAACATTTTTAGTACTACTCTAGTATGGAGCCTAGCTTATGCTAAAGAGATGTACATTCTTGGTGTTGTGAAAGATGCCTATGTACTGAATTTCATGGGTCTTTCCAAATGGTTAAAAAATTATAACCCACTATGTTTATAAATCATTGTAAGGTTTATTGTGTCACATGTACATTCTCATGATCGAAAATTATGCCTATGTACTGAATTTTAAGGGCCTAGCCAAAAATTGTTCGCAATTGGTGGCCAAATATACCTATAAAACCATTGCAGGTTGTATTGTGTTATACCTACAATCTTGGAGTGGGAAATGGTTACTATATACTGTATTTCGAGGGTATAGCCCTACTAGTTCGTAGATTATAGTCAACTATGTTTATAAAATCTGTAAGACTTATCGTGTCATTCCTGCATTCGTGTGGTTGCAAACAATACCTATGTATTGAATTTCAGAGGCCCAGCCCAAACGGTTCGCAAATAGTAGCAAACTATGCCTATACAAATACATGGGGTATAACATGTCATAATTCATACTCTGAGTGGGAAGTTATGCCTACATACTGAATTTCGAGGACCTGAACCTAAACGGATCGAAAGTTATGTCCAGCTATGCTTATAAAGGCAGTAGGACCTAACATTATATACGTTTTCGGGGTAGCGAGTGTTACTTGTTATATTAATTTGGTGGTTACAATTTCAATGGATGGGAAGTGGTGGGCTATACGGGAGTGGAAGGGGCTGGAGAGGGGTGGGCGAAGTTCGAGCAGTTGCAACATACTTTGAAGTATCTTGCTGAGGTGGTAAAAATTACAGGTTGTAATTTTTGTGGTTGAGAAGGGAGGAGATGAGGTGAAATGGTGAAAGTTCAAGCTACAGAGTAGATAAGTACACAGAAATGAAGTGGTTCCTTTGATGTGAGCAAACTCGGTCGATCATTGGGCATGAGGCTCTGAGAATGGTCCTTGTATCTGGTTAACTGAGCTGCCAAATGACAAATAGTTTACCAGGCACTGATTAGCGAATGTTGTTCCAAAATATTGCTGGTCATGGATACCGCTTTGCTGGCACGTGTGGCTGCAGTTTGTGGTAAAAGTGGCTGGTTCATTTCTGTATTTTCAAGTACTCTGTCGTCGATCTGAACCTGATAGGATCTGCTTAAGTGCAGTACATTGAAAAATAAAAGCGAGAGAGATCCAACAAAATTTCTGCATGTCTGGCCCTGCTTTACCACACCATAAGTATGTCTCTAGGAGCAACAAATAGCAGATGGCTCACGGTATTCGAAATTGCCTTTAATTGGGTAAAAATTTTAAATTTTATTTGAAAATTTTTAAAATGAAACTATTTATTTAATTTAGGGAACATTAGCATTAACAATTGAATGTTTAATTGGGATCTAGGTTAGTGGATATTCGATTGCCATTAATTAAATAAAGGAATTTTTAAAATTAGAACAACTTTTTTATATTAAGTTTGAAAATTTTTAGGTAATAGTATTAAGAAAAAAATATATTTAATTGGATTATGTAGTACTGTGTAATCTAGATTACTGTTCATTAGAAAATATTAAAAATATCATGTATTGAAACTTTTTAGTAAAATTATAGATTTAATGTGTTTCCAAGTAAAGAATGATAAATATTTAATATTTTATGCTCTTAATTTAAACTTTAGCATTACAGCATGTCTTGATAGCTCAATTGGCGAGGGCACATGCCTACCAAAACAAGGTCCTTGTGTTCGGGGTTCCGCCCCTCTTGAGAATTTTTAAAATTACGTTAAAATACATCTGTCGGTAGATACGTCCTTTTCAGATCAAGTGCGAATTCTCTCAGTCCTGCGATCCATGGTGGGTCTGGGGTTGTCACTCACTCCACATTCGTCATCCAACATCTGTCTTCTAGTGGGCAGTTCGGTGATGGGATTGCTGGGTGGGCAACCGGCCTATAATGGGTTTAAGGCTTATGCTCGGCTAGTCTTTAAAGTGTCCTCAACCAAAACCGGAGTGTGTTGGAAGGGGTGGGCTGGGCTCACATCTTGGTGCTCTAACGGATGGAAGGGGCTGCCTCTATAAAGCCCGGTGGAGTGGTTGGTCTCAGAAAACCTACTAGTGCCATGGAAAATAAATGGGAGCACGGGCTGATCGGTTTGGGTATCACCAGAGGTTCTCTCTTGTGTTCCGATCATATTGAGGTTGGACTCACGCTGGTAGTGTTTAATTCTGTATGCTGGTGGTGGTCTGTAAAGATTCCCCTCTCTTAAAGAAAGACTGGGTGGCGAGTGGCATCCAACTCCGGTTGTCTCATGAAGAGTCACTGTGGTATGGATAGAACCCCTATGAGACCACACAGTTGGTATCTGAGTACGAGGGTCTCGGAACCTTGTGGTGGGGTGTTCTCGTGCTGTACCTGTGAATCAGTTTGGTTTTTTTTTTTTTTGGATCTGGTCAACTTATGTGCTAAACTGGGACACCTGCGATGAGAGGGTGTGATCCCTCTCTCCCACAGATTGGGCAGTTATAGTGACGGAATGGCCTTATTTGGCTAAGAGTGCTGTATAAAAATTTCAAAAGTACAACGGCTGAGAAGCCCTAACTGTATGTAGGTAGAGACGAAAGTTTTATGTATGGAAAATTACATTTAGCCATTGAATTCAGGATGAAAAAAATATATGCGCTAGCACCGCCGAGCAGAAGAAATCGGAATCAAAGATGGCGGCCACCAGTAGCGCATTTTAACAGACAGAAAAAAAAATTAGGAAAAAAATATGTTGGAATAAATTCAAGGTCAAAGTCGAATCAGAGATGGCGGCCAGCTGACTTTAATAACAGAGCCGGAAAAAGCAAGCGCGGGTGAACCAGTGATCTGGTTGAGCTAGTCACTTGGTCCCCCACCAGCCACCAGTTGTCCTAGAACCAGCAAAATCACACTATTTGGCTGTATTTCTAAACAGTTTATTTCGGATATGCTTGAGAGATACGTTCGTTATAGGTACTTGCACGCGAATTACATGCGTTAATTATTGAAATGAACAAAGTCTGGTATGCTCAGAAGAACCTTATTATAAAGACACCGGTCAGTAACCAAAATAAAGCTTTGGATTTGCATATAGGATACCGACGTCCACACTCTTAAGAAATAGTTTCCCGATTTACCAGAATATTGTATATTACTAGTAAGGATGTATGAACGGTAAAGTTTATTAACCATACATTCTTTGAGGATTTCCTATATTTGTTCATGGAAGAGTCGAGTACGTTAATGACGGATTGTCGTATGTGCGAGTCATGCCAGACGATGCCGCTGGTCAGTAGGTTTTCTCGGGGTTTTACCCGTTTACCCCACCCTATAATTCCGGTGCTGTTCCACAGGCCTTCTCATCTCGCTTCATCCTCATCGGTTCTCAAAACTTCCATCTTAAGAGCCGCCCAAACTCTCCACTCCACTTACTGAGAATAACCTAGCAGTTTATGTCATAAGTGAGCATCATGATAGCAGTTTAAGCATGTAGGCTGGCGGAGTCATCGAATATCCGTAAGGAGGTTGCCCCAGACCTGCGCATAACCAGCTTCCGACCCACGAGTTGTCGTCCGGGGATCCCCCTGCCCCATTCTCCCGTATTATTACCTCCTAATGAGTAACTTCGGGGGCGAGGCTACTTGCCACGGGTACTCGACAAACTTTACTCCCCCATCCCTTAGCCACTCCCCTGGCCGTAAAGCTTGCGCGCGCGGGAGCCGACCCCCACCAAGTTATTAAAAGTTGGTTCCGCGGACGGTGCGGCACTCAAGAAGGAAGCACACGGGAGCCGGCCGGAAACGTTCTGAAATGCCGCGGGGATGGCGGCGTGGCAGGGATGACGGACAAGAGGAGGGATTGCAAGAAGCAACTACCGCTCCTTCATGTGCTGGGCGAACATCGCCTGCGAGCTCGTTGTCTTTCAAGAGCTGCCGGTCTCTATATTGCCCCGTGCCGCACTCGCCCGGCTCCGCGAAACTTTCGCATCTCTAACACCGCCCCCACGGCGCTTTCTCATCCTGCGCTCTCAGGGTTCCATTTCTGGAAACATCTCGTTGCGTTGCTTCCCCCAGTCGCAACAATTTTGGTCCTACATACTGCTAAAAAAAATTCCTTCGCATTTCGTATTTTTCGCTTCTTATTATTCGCAGAATAATCTGAGTGATGGTTTGTTTACAATTTACTATATATTATACAATATCCCTCCTAAGAGGGATACATTCCGACCTTTTTTTTTGACGTATATTCCTCCATTGCTTAATTCCCGGATTCAATATTTGAAAACTACGCTTATCAAAAGACAGAACGTCTTAAGTAATTTCGAAATCCAATTTATTTTTCTAGAGTGATTCGTTTCACATCTGTAACCGCAATTGAGGGTTCCCTCGATTGTTAATATTATCTGCCGCACATGGAAGAGTATTGATATATCTGAAGCAGTACAGACTGTACTGCAACAAGATTATCGGTGAAAAGGTTAGTTGTGTTTCATTGCTCACTAACATGCACTTAAAGTATGGCACATGCCCTTTATTTTACCTATTTGACGTTTAAAATGTACGTTTTACAAGAAGAGAAAAGGCTGTGTGAATCAAGGGAGCGTGAGTTGCCGCCAATGTGCCATATTGAGTGTCCATCAAAGGGCCACTGGCTCAATGATGGAAACTCTGTAGTCTCACATTTGCAGCGAGTATTTTCCGCTGGATTAGACATAATTGTGTTCTCTTATTTAATGTTAGAGTTAATGAAGCATTGGTTGGCCTATATGCTTGCCGAAATAAGACATGAACATGTTTTCTATTGTAGATGGCTGCAGGGGTGAAATACAGTCAGTGGGAGTTCGGCCAGTCAGTAGAGACGTGATTCAAGATTATAATTTTGTAGCAGCAATTCAATTTGAAACAGATGCGATCTCGTTATAGAAGGACCAGAAACAGTTGTATCAATCAACGGGCACATTAAGTCCACAGATGTCAAAGATTTATCATCTAAAGAATCTTTGCCTTCCCCCAGTACCAATGATCCTGTATATCATCCATTATGTAAAACACTGGCATCAAAAGTGCAAGTCGCCTCAGGGAAAGTCTCTCCGCTTCCACAAAAAAACTTATTCTGAACGAGGCTCGAATAAAAAGGCACAGAAAGTGATAGTCATTACAAACANCCAAACCACAGCTCGGGGTGATCTCAAAGTCCCTCCGCTTCCACAAAAAAACTTATTCTGAACGAGGCTCGAATAAAAAGGCACAGAAAGTGATAGTCATTACAAACAGTCCTCACAGGCAGAACTGTAAGATACTCAAATCAAGAAACAAATGCCCAAGATAAAACAGACAGTCAAGAAAATGTTTCCAAAATCTTACTTAAGCGAAATCGGCAAGGACCAAACTGTATTTTCCTTCGGGTGTTTCAGCAAAGTCTCATTCTAAAGAAGTGTGTTATGATTTTGTCACCTGTTCTCATGAAATTAATTAAGATATGATTCTTTCTTTATTGTGGAAGGAGTGGGCGCCTAAAACATTTTCTGGTGTTGAGAATAGTTTTTTTTTGTCAAAACTGCGACTAATTTGTAAAAGAACGTCGCCTTTTTAATAATCGTTTAAACTTGTGTGCTACCTATACTGTGTCTACAAATTCATTAACATATCCATTTTAGTGTGAGTTTCAATGGTAATTAGCTTATGTTTTGATAATACTTTCAAAAGTAACAATGGCCTTGTACGGGGTCCAATCGATTAGCCATGGTCCTATATGTGACTGTGAATATTGACAGTAATTATCTCGTGCATTGTGTTAAACATTTGTCTTACAGCAGCTCATTCATGNGTTGAGAATAGTTTTTTTTTTGTCAAAACTGCGACTAATTTGTAAAAGAACGTCGCCTTTTTAATAATCGTTTAAACTTGTATGCTAACTATACTGTGTCTACAAATTCATTAACATATCCATTTTAGTGTGAGTTTCAATGGTAATTAGCTTATGTTTTGATAATACTTTCAAAAGTAACAATGGCCTTGTACGTGGTCCAATCGATTAGCCATGGTCCCATATGTGACTGTGAATATTGACAGTAATTATCTCGTGCATTGTGTTAAACATTTGTCTTACAGCAGCTCATTCATGGCAACTGCCTGGAACAATGAAGAATACTGGTTCCCTTCACTAAGCCGTTCATACTTTTTTAAATTTTTTTTCTGTTAACTTTAGATCCTATTGGCATACCTTTTATATATATATATATATAAAGTGACTATCAATAGGTAATGTACACATTTAGCTACAAACACAGTAAATGTCATTAAATTTTAAGGAGTTTTTAGGTGTTTTGCTTAAGTGGCCCCTTCCCCTATTATCTTTTTCGGACAAAAGCCCGTGTCAGTCACGAGAGACGATGCATCGCTATTCCTTAGGCGTTCATGCCACTCTACTATGACAGAACTGGTAACGAAATCGCTGTAGTCAGGTTGTCAACGTAAGATGGCGTAACGGACGCCGAGAACGAAAGTCTTCTTGTGCAAGTTACCTCGCAGTAATGCACATGGAACTCAGGGTCACTAATTTTTGGCAGCCAATGTGTCTGAAATGTGGAAACAGACACTCGCTGGTGATTGAGTTCGCGCCTATTGGAAGATAAACTGTTTCTATCTTCTGCTGGTCATTCTGGGCTGACCAGAGCCTCTCCGACGCGTATGTATTCCATATGTTCTCAATGCTCACAACACAGTCGCACAGCTTGGTTGCATTGGTCCAGGTGGCGGTCATTTCAACGGAACGTCCACACTGCCACCAAGGGGCTCTATCGTGAACTGTCGTAGGACAAAGCTGTGTGCAGTAGAGGCCTATCTTCTACAACACTTACACGTATGGCTTTAAGGCACCTGATAACCTTGGGTTACACGGAAACCACATTCTCCCTAATTAAAATCGTTATTTCCTACTGTGCGTGCGGGCTTTTTTCTCCTGTCCTATAGCACTGGCGGGAGTAGCTATACTCTCCGCAGCTGCTCTGGTGCCTCCAGGGGACAAGGTAACCAGGCCTTAGGTGGCTGTAAGGCATGTGCATAGCCGGCTGTGTGGCTGTATTTGGTGAGAATACTTCAACTACGGAAAGGGCATCTCTCTATACAAGGCCTTAATTGGCTGTAAAATTGCACACAGTTTGGTTGTGATACAAAAACCTGGTGGGAATAGCCTTGACTACGGAAGGGACCTTCCATTACCGATCTAGGAGGGCCAGTTCAGTTCTCTAGTGGTGTCTCAATGGCGAAGGACCAGGCCGTAATGGCCGTAAGGTTGTGCCACTCCAGGGCATTCTCGGGGGCGGTCATCACACGGGGGAAGTTTGTCTCTTCCCGTGCCCCCCCCCCACCCGGAGTGCCCTGGACCTGTGTCACAAAAACCTGATGGGGACATCCTTGACTACGAAAGGGGCTTCACTTCTCGGTTTGCCAGCACCACCTTAGAGGCAGAGAGAATCCTGCTAACTGATAATTTTGTCGGAGGTATTGCCACCCCTACTGCCATAGGTGGCAGGAAACTTAGCTACAGGTAGAACTCGCCAAGGGTAAGTTATAGCCTCTGCCAGTCCAAGGGAATTCACACCTCCTCGTGGTACCTCTGGGCAATCCCATGGTTGGGATTGGTAAACGTGGAAAACTCCCGGGCGTGCCCTATGCCAGGTTTTGCTAATAGGGGTATCCGCCTCCTTGGCAATAGTTAGTTCGTGGGCAGTCACGACAGAGGCGCCAGGTCAGGTCAGGTCAGAGGGGCCCAAAGGCTGAATTTCAATGCGAATAAATTCAAGATAATGGAAAGGGACCATCTTCGGGTTTGGGTGTTAGCCCTCCGAAATGGAGAACCCACGAAGAAAAGGAAGGAGAAGAACGGGCTGACCTCACTATTTTAGAGGTTCCCTCAGCGGAAGATCAGGGGACACGGCTCTCATGGGGCTTGTGTTAATTCACCAAACATGATTTTCCCTGCGCCCGGAGATCAGATTGAGTATGGACTCGTGCTCGCAGTGGTTTGTAAATCGCAACCGGCAATGCCTCAATCGTCAAAAGACGATCGGGGCATTAATATAACATCGTGACAACGTGAAATGGCCGTTCTGCCCTCACCTGGCGTGCTGGGTGCGGCACCCGAAAGGAGGATTCACACCTTTGTAGGCTGGGAGGGGAAACTAGCATAATAAGCCGGTATGATGGCAGGTAGTGAACATAAAAACTTTCACAATCAAATAATACACAATAGGGGACTTGGTGATAAAATCACAGCCATACGCCCAGTGGGGCGGAAGTGGACGGAAACTGCGAGAGGTGCGGGGACGGAATCATGGCCGGTCACTTCCTCCGCATCCAGAGATGCTCGTAGCCATGGAAGCTCCATGAGGCTGGTAGAACTAGTATTAGTTCAATAGTATAAAGTTAAACTGGATTCGACAATGCAAATGACCCTAAGTATAGTACATAGCTCATAGCGTAGCGTCGTAACTCCAGCGATGGCTTTGCAGCTGGGGACTGGAGCAATATAAGCCTTGTTGTTGTCCTACAGCACTGCATTTTTATGCTGTTTATAATTTACGATTGTGTCTTCACAACATTCGTACCTATTGCATCAAGGTGCCTTATAAATCTTGTGATACACGAGAAATCTATGTCCTCCTTGATTGTAACTTTTATTTCCAATTGCGAGCACCTGCTTATTTACTTTTTGTATGCACGTGACTGACCGCCATGTATCTCCACAGCACTTATATCCATGGTATTTTGGTTCCTAATAATCTTGTGTCACATACATATTGTACCCTCCCTATTTGTATTATTTAATTACGGCTGCGTACAAATGTTTATTTTATCTACTATGTCACGATATTTGAAAGTTGCATATTGTTTTCACGTACCTTTTCTATGTCTATCCTGTATGTGTTTCCAATTAGATATATATTGTTTTCACTACTTGTTTAATGTCTCTGTTTTGGCTAGTATTCTCATGTCCTATACATTTCGTTTGTATGTTACAGTTGTTGCCGGGTCATCTGTCATTTGTGTTTTAATTGTCTCATGAACGGCGGTAGGGCCGCATAAGAAGAACTGGCATGTTGTAAAAACTATGTTAATTTTTTTTACTTGTCCATGTTCTCTTTGTAAACTTTTCCTTTAATAAATAAACATTATAAAAAAATATTTAAAAAATCAGCGTGCGTGTGGAGTGAAAGTTGAAGAGTAACCAACACGCATCGAGAACGCAGTCGATAAAGATGGTAGAGGTTGAAACTACACATGCTGGAATGAAGAGAGGAATTAAGAGATTTGTACGGCTTTTTTACATCGAGGTCCGAGAGCCAATGAGGGTGAAGCGTGGCGAGTATGCAGCAGCACCGGAATGCAAGGGCGGCGGAAACGGGAAATCTCCGGGAAAACCCGCCGACCAGCGGCATCGTCCGGCACGATTCCCACATGCGAAAATCCGGGAGCCACCCCACTGGAAATCGAGCCCGGTTCATCTTGGTGGGAAGCGAGTAGTCTAACCACTAAATCACCGCGGCCCCTCCGAATACTGGAGAAGAACTCTCCTGGACAGGCACAGGAGGTGACGATAGCATCCCGGCCAGAAAATGGGTTCTTGTGAGGCCTGGAAGTCTCAGACTGTGTTCGGTTTAAACATTTATTAAATTAGTATTTTACTATTTAGTAGCTTTCCATTTGGACGCCGCGCCGTCGATATTCTCTTGTTCAGCGATGGGTTGCGATTTGGTTATTTAGTATTTTTGTTAAGTTTCGTTATATGCTAGAAACTAAATACTCAAATACCAAATTCATCATCATTTTGTTAGGCTAATTCGGGTTACGAGACTTTTTAGTAAACTGAAAGCGACAATTCGAACACGGCCTCAGTAAACTGGCATATTACGCTGATTGAGGATATCTCCGTAAGATTTTAACCTCAACTATATAGAGTAAGCAAAATTTACCATACTATAAACATTTGGGGACTTCGCAAGGCATTAGACTATTTACTGAAACAATGTAAATCTGCCTTGAATGAATGGTGGAAAAAAATTATCATTCGTTTTTTCTCAGTACGCGTATACAACAATGTGGCAGATTTGCGAAAAATCTTTTAGAATAAGCCTATGAAAATGTTTTCCCCCAACTTGGTCTGCGCTTTCATAAAAAATAACTGTGAAATTGTACGCTCAATAACATAGTCTTTTCAAATCAAGTCAAAATCGACATTGCACTTTTGTTGCAGGTCACTTACTACCTTCGGGGAAACTAATTCTTATAAGTGAGGTAAACCTACTATACTAGAAACCGAGTCTGGACTTGACAGTAGTAGCAGTTAGTTAATAATGCCATAATTATTTTCTGTGCCCTTTTGCCGCTCTTGTAAATGTACAAAAGTGACATGCTACATGAAATTGTTTGCAAATTTGAAAACTTCTGTACTATAATGAAATAATAACAGCTCGATTTACAATTATTTTTAAATTTATAGTTACTGCACTTGCTCTCCAAGCCCCTCATGACATGTCTAAATCGTGATCGAGAAGAATACTAGCTTCTATAGTCTAAGCATATAATTATATGCGAGCTAGTATTTTTGCTCGTACGGGATCTACGTGGTAGAACACGGTAACGGGAAAAGGGCAATATTACGCACGCGATGATTCCGAGCGATGTAGAAGCAATCACCATTACCAACCTGTTCCAAGAGCTTCCTCACGACCATCCAGGTCACAGCGAGGTGGTATAGTAGAGGCAATAATTGCCTACAGGAAAATTGTACGACTTAGATAACTGAGAGCTGAAACATACAGTTCTGGGCTTATCGAGCCTCACGACACGAAAACGGCAACAACACGACGAAAACGCTTATAATGCGACTGCTTGAATTTACATAAAGACAGTTTACATGAAGGTTAGGATTTTTGGTAGCATTTACAAAGCACTTAACAGAATAAGCTAGTTCGAAAGGTGGTGGACAGAAGGAAAATTCTATTATCACACGGTGCTGTCAAAGAGTGCAGATTTTATCGTAATGCGCTGCGTGGTATAAATGTTAATTTTATGAGTTATCCGGCAGGCACAAATGCGTTTTTGCTTGTAAAATGCAAAATTTACACTGAAGGGAATGATAGTCGAACTATTTCGTTTTATGACTTTCTACGCCCCGTCTACAGTGCTGTACGACGCGACACAGGCGTAAATGTAGATCGTCTTCTATTCAGACCTACTGGTTGTTGTGCTGACAGCGTAAGTGCTTGGTGCTTGATATACTGTTCAATTTTGATTGTGTCGCTCGTGTCATTTCGTGCTTGTCAGGAACATGCGAAATGTGGTTCTGGCATTACCGACATTGTCGTAGCATGTTGCATCGCATTCGGCGCTTGCTTCATTCTGGGTCTGATATTGACTTAGGATTGTCCAGGGGCTTTTTCACAAACTGTCATCAACTGCAAAGCTGACTCAAGTGTAAACGTATTTGATACCTAACTCGTTATGAAATGGACTCGCCAACATTCCCTGTCCCAATCAGCGGTCGTAAAACTACTGAATAATAATCAAAACATCGTATACAGATAATTGGCAGGTTTATTTCTTTACTATCTGCCGCAAGCACAAATACATTTCCAAATTTCAGAGGCACATGCGTGACACTTATTAAGATAGCAAAACCATTTAAAACACGTCATCCAATCGTAAAAAGGAAACAAAGTTACATTTGTTATGCCATCCCGAAACCATTTCACGAATGAGTTAGTTATATTTTGACCCTTGTCACTAACTTCCATATTCCAACGAACGTTAAAATGCATTTTCCTGGTGTTTTTTTTTCCATACTTTGGTTACCTTGTCGAGATTGTAAACCTTAAGATTGGAGGTCAACAAGATATGAACAACAAGCAAACTCAGCACTGCCAGTAAGATAAAGATAGATGCTGCTCTATCACAGTACGTAAAATGTTTTCCCTGAGCTACGCCTTAACTTAAATACGCTAGCAACACAAGGAAACAAATAAAATTGGCAAAAATGACACCAAAATCAGGAATGTTACTCTTTTAATCGCTCCCGCCATCTTCCCTAGTGCACTGGAGAAGTTTTTAGCCTAAAATGAGCGTTTAACTAAGATAGCCAAACTATTTACAGCTATATAGGCCTCTCCCGTTCCTCGAACATATGTACCAATTTTATTTCGTCCAATGTCTGATCAGGTCAGAACAATTTACTTTCGGGTAGCTTAATTCCGGGAGAACAGGCAATCGCTCCCGGATTTTTGCAATGTAGGAATCGTGCCGGACGATGCCGCTGGTTCTTTTCTCCCGCTCCTTCATTACGGCGCTGCTCCATACTCACATATTTTCACCCTCATCAGCTCTCAAGATCTCGATGTTAAGAGTCGCCCAAATCTCTTCACTCTTCACTCACTTTGACGAACGTTGCCAGTAAACAAACGACCTCTGCTAGAGTATGTAAAGAGCAGGGAAGTCTGGCATAGTGCCGTATTAAAACACGAAGTTTTAGCGTCTGTACTAATGGCAGTTCAAGAATGCACGATGTCGCTCTTCAACTTGTTCCTCGTAACGACGAGAAAGTGTTATCAAGTTGAGAGTAAATAAAATGCGACTCCTTGTGGAGGTGCCGTTCTCCCCGCCGGTGTTCTGATACGCGTCAAGGAAAGACAGAGTCGCTAACACGAACTACGATAAAGTAATTTCCCCGACTTCTCCAACTGCTCTCACGATCCGAGCGAGTAAGTGAAGAGATTAGGGCCGCCCTTAACGTCGAGGTCTTGAGAGCCGATGAGGGTGAAGCGAGGTGAGTACGGAGCAGTGCCGGAATGCAAGGACGGAGGAAACCGGAGATCCCCGAGAAAAACCCGCAGACCAACGGCATCGTCCGGCACGACTCACACATGCGAAAATCCTGGAGCGAGCCCGTCGGGAGTCTGGCCCGTTTCGCCTTGGTGGAAGGTGTGTAGTCTAACCACTACACCGCCGTGGCCCCCTCACGATCCGAATCACGAAGTTTAAGACAGTGCAGGTTTGACAGCAGGATTACCAAATTAGTTTTCCGATTTAATCTTTAGGGTGGGAATCATACCTACTTCCTAGTAAAATTGTTGACTAAAGAGCAGACCAGAACAGAGGTGCAACAACTATGGGGAAGAGGACAGTGTATAGGCCTACATTGCCCCTTCCTAATTTAGTAATGTCCCCAGAATGAGTGTAAGTGGAAACTCAGACTATTTTTGTTCACAGAGATGCATTGATATATCGTATGCCCAAAATCTGTAATGAGTTCTTATAGAGTATTTCAGATAGGGACTACTTATGTACATATTCGCTTCTGGATTACATATTTTCTCTATCTTTTATGCGCACTATAATGTAGGTTCTGATCACACAGAAAGTGGAATTTATAAGAGAAACAAGAATGACTTATTACGAGGGCACCTATAAAAGTCGTGCCCTCTCCTAAGTTGGAGACGTTGGTTGTTTCGCTGATGGAGCTGACACGTTTTGTATATTAATAACAACGAGCCATTAGGGGCCCATTTGACTGACAGCTCTGTTGGCTATGCGAGGGCCCACGCTTGGGGAGACATGCGCGGAAGACTGGCCAATGGCGAGCGGCAACTTGAGACGCGGGTCCTCACGTGACCTGACACGTCACGCGAGGTCGTGGGCCGTCATGGCGACCGGATCAGGTGTTGTTGGAGGGAGCGGTGGGTCGGCTCTTGCCCTGGGGTGAGAATATGTTCGTGCCTGCGAGATAACGACCCGGCCCACCCCCGCAGCCAGATAGGACAGCAGATAGACGACCGGGGGAGGGGGGACTGCGTGTCCTGCCAGCCCACCCCTAAACCTCTCCCCCCCAACCCTCTTAGACATGAATTTCGCATGCGACACGCAACGAGGAGGCCGGCGCCCGCGTGCAACACGGCCACAAGGCACGTCCTTAGCCTGCGACACAAAATGGCCGCTACACTCTCCGTGCGAGCCTCGGTTCTTACGCCCATGCCTACCAGCTTTTACACAAATAATTCCCGAGTTTGGTAACTGTTAATAAAACATCGCCGTAAAGTATAAACCTGCGTCTTCCGAACAAAATTAGTTCTTATCGATCCTGTTATTCGAAGTCTTTTTTTTTTATTTGCACACTAAAAATTAAATAGACTCAGTAATAATTTCTTTAAAAACCCTCATATAACTGCTTTTTCAGCTGATTTATATTCAATTTCACTGTTCCGAGGTAGTTGTGTGCAAACCATTTCACTTACTTGCCAGTTGATGGCATCTTATTTGGTAAAATTTTAGCGTAGATAGAATTTTACCGCCTGAAATCAGTGATTAAGTTTTGCAATATAAGCTATTCAAAATGCTTGATCTATAAATAGGCGGAATGTCTTTGAGGGAGATATAGCTAGAGGACATGATTCTTTTACACTTGCATGTCTTTTATGAGGTATTAACCATGATTCACGGGAAGGCTAGCAGTGTCTAGTTCTACAGATTCATTGACATTTGGTCATTCCCGGGTAGTTTACCAGTACTTACCATTTGAAAGGAATTTTCTCTAAAAGTGTTACTACACAACAAACCTTGAGCTATACTACACTGGCTATGCGTACCTCACACGAGAAGCTTGCTTTGAAGTCCACCTTTACTTCAGAATGAGCAGTAGGTGTTTTGTTTTTCATCGATATTGCATATTGAAATAGTACTGATTTAGTACTAAACTTAATATTATGCTAGTTTATTTATTTATTATTAGTGCTTCTAAGAATTCGATAGTATTATCCATTATTAAAAAAAATTATTACGGCTTCGAACAAATATTCTGAGCTAAGTGTTTGATTGCGGGAAAGAAACAACATTCTCCTGTAAACTAGCAGTTTCCATGGCCATATATTAATTATTTCATTTTAAAACAATAAAACTTTCGCATGACACCATCACGCCACAGTTAGATACTGCTCGCGTGAATATGTCGCGGAACCCGCAAAGAAGACACTGCGATAGCTGTAGAGATAATATTCGCCCTTCGTAGGATAACTAGCTTAAAGTAATGGAGTACGTAGTGATGTCTGGAAGGGGGGGTTGATCTAACACCAGCAGAGTGCAACAAATCTTTAGACATTTCAGTAGCCGTAGTACTACACAGGTAGCCTCACAGAGGAGGCAAGAATAAACTGAACACTTGCGTTTATTTGAATTTCACTACTAGGCTACCGGAAGTGCAGTGGGAATAGCGCTTACGTCGTGCTTTTACGCTGCGCCCTAGCGATTCACCCAAAAAAAACCAAGTAAATTAAACTTGATATGGTTGAGACGCTCTGAGATGAAACCATGACGTAGTGAGGAAACAGCATTAAGAAGAAGGTTTTGTTGAACCAAACAAAATTAGTTTGGCGCAACAAAATTAATTTTTTGTAAAGGATCAATGCAATTTTATGTTGTTGAAACAAAATTATTTTGGTACACTTATTTTGGTTGCACCGAACAACGATTTTGTTGGTGAGACTAAAGACTTGTTTAATTCTACACACCTACTTTAAACAGTTTCAGTTAACGTAAAGAAAATATAGGGAACCCGTTCGAGGTTCGAATCTTTATCACCTGTGCCCTACTTAGCTCAGTTATCGTGACTACTATCAAATATTGGACAACGTGCGAAAATAAATATTTCTAGTTTTAAAGCCTTTCTTTCTACTTTCCTGTTTCGCAGATTTCAGCTCCCGAAACGTTACAATTTTTCGACAACAACTAACTCAGGCTCGTTCATTGCTGTTTATTTCATTACTGCCATTTAAGTTATTTTATTTTACGAACCAGGTTTTTCTGACACTAACAAAAAACAGTCATTCATTTTGCAAAAGCCTACGTTGTTTTCAGCATAATCACTAAAAAGAGTTTTTTTTGTTTTTACTTGCAAAATTCGTACAATTTACTAACTCGCTACAAAATTTTCAGCTATGTATCAAGACATTTGTATTTGATAACAGGCTCGTGATACTAACCATACCTATTACACTTATTTCTCTGTTTGTCTCTCAATCATAATTACGTAATTAGTTATCTAATCAAGAAATACTGGAAGTTAATTGAATTCACGCGGCGTGTTATCTTTAATATTCGTCACTGTCATATATTGTACAGTGGTTTATTAAAAAAATTCCAGTCGGGAAAGCACCTCAGAAGTGATGGACTTCGGAGATGGGGCCAGTGGGTGCCCGTTGTAGCTGGACATGACATGATATCAGGTCCTAGGCTGGAGCGACGCTGAAATACAAGGGTAGGGGAAACAGGAGTAGGTACCCTGAGAAAACTCGCCAGCCAGGGGCATCACCAAGCACGATTCCATTGCTTTTTCTGACAACCACAAGCATCAACAATTGCTACGTCAAGCAACTTACCAAGTGAATTTAGCCACGAGTAACAATACAATAAACTGTGATTTGATATTGCGATTGCCAATAAATGCACTAGATTATTAGATAATGTTTTTTGTTGTAGTTATCATACACACAATTAATTGATTATCTTAAAATGTATGAAATTGATTTTATGAAGTACCGCTGCAAATAGATTTTGTTTTTCATAAAAAATTCATCACGTGTTGTCAGAATACTTTTTCAGTACAGCACTGAAAGTCAAAATGTTATCTTGCGCAAATATATATTAAATTATACCAAATTTTCAAGTTAATAATATGTGACAGTAATAAATGTAATATTACTGATTATTCTCATCAGAATAAATATTTAAATTAATTAGTGTTAGTTAGAATTTTCCCCAATCAATTGTACTGAAGTCCAATTACATTTCCACTGTATTTTTGTCTACTTTTCAAAACCACGTCGATACTTTTTCTATTCAGGCGGATTGTACCTGTATAATTTTTCGCTCTCAGCAGCAATGCCGACCGGTTCCGTTCGGAGCTGACGGCAGAAGGCCGAGTCGGCCTGAGCCGTGCCGCTGTAGCGCGCGGGCTGTCATATGAAAACATGCTTTATTTGTTTACGTCGAAAGGTCGGTTCCGAGCGGAGCCGATCCCAGCCGAACAAGTGGTTGTCGAGAGGAGGAGGACACCCGGTGGCTTCACAACGCGGTCTCCAGCAGTGACAAGGAGCACACGCCCGCCGCAGCTTCCCTTTGAGGAGCCGCTCTGCGCGGCCTCTCCCTGCTACACCCCCCTCCCTGCCATACTGCGCAACGAACCTACCTCGAGGTCTTGTACCGTCGCCTGCGCTAATGCACCTGCAAGAAAACTCCTGCCATGTCATTCCCTTATTGCAGGCTGTTTATGGTTAACCAATCACTTTTGAAACCAACGTTTGAAAGATGTCACTGTTCCTACCTGCGTATATATTTAACAGGCCCACTGAGTAGCGCGTGCCCAGTTAAGTTGGTAATGACGGAAAAGTAGCAGTTCCGTGTCTTAACCTTATTGTGTACAAGCCAGCGTCTTACAGAAAGCTCTTCCAGGACATGGTTACTTTTTGACGAAAGTCCTGCTAGCATGACGTAAAAGGCTTCGTCCGATCTATGCAAATTTCCTTCCAGTAGGACGTAGTCCTTCTGGCAGTACTGGCATGTATGTGGCGCATATTATATGGTTCGGTAAATAAATCAGTAGTATACATAATACATTCATTAATTACTCATGTACATCATATCGTTTTGTAATGGATAACAAGATGTCACATTAGAAAGCAAACAACTAAATACAGATTCGTAATAAAAATTAAATTAACCAAAACAAACAATATATATGAAGAAAGAAGCATACATACAGTACTCATTAATAAAAGTTTATTTATGAAAGGGGAAATAGTTTACCTAAATGCACTCTAAACTTGAATCAGTGAGAATCGAGCCAAACCAGTGTAAACAGTGAACATTGAGCAACTGATAATCAGTGCCAGATAACTAATTTAACGCTACTGTCACCTGAGTTATACAGGATGGTGGATAGTAGGGTACTAAGGTACTGTACTTTGGTGCAGACTAGGGCACCTGTAGTCGTTGCATAAGGGGCAAACAAATACTCTTATTCTCAATTAGTTAACAAACGTCTTTTATTTGACTAACATGCGTATTTGCACACACACACG
>NQII01003625.1:36796-98351 GCA_002778355.1 Clitarchus hookeri | reverse complement strand
GTTGCTTGAATGGAGACGTTTTTACGTATCCGTGACTGTGGCTTTTGGTGAGATGCCTTCGTTGGTTGGTGTAGCTCGGTCAGCCCGGCATCCCTTCTCGGAAGTCCAGGGTTGGTTTTCCGGGACTTGTGATGTCTCTGTGACATCGGCTGGCTGTTCCTGTCGGAGACCTAGCATCTCCTCTCCTGCGTCGACCTCCGCCCTCGCGTTTACAACTTCTCTGCCTCGGAAACTATCACTACTTTCCCGAGAATATGCTTGCTCATAAGTTCTCTGCACTTCTACACAGATTCTCCTGGAAATTTACACATACTGCCTTGGCTGTTCCTGGGTTCTTTCCCCGGTGACGTCACAATGACTCACTGACTGACTGACTGGTTCCCACTGGTATCGCACCCTGCGTCCTGCCGTGGTACTTCGTCGCCATCCGGCGCACGACTACTTCCTCTCGTCGTGGTGCCTCCTCATTATGAGGCTGCCACTCATCTCGCACTTCGCGTTCCGACTTGGTTTGTCCCGGAACTCTACACATACTGTCTCAGGCTAACTGACTGTACATCACTGGTTCTGCCGGGGTCCGAACCCTGGCCTTTGTTTACTGACTGACTCCTACATCACTCTCGGCGCAGGGAGCTCAATGCTCCGCCTCCCGGCAAAGTTACTGAACCGCTCACTACTGTCTCGGCTGCGCCCGTGATTTAACGCGTTTGTCACTATATTCAAGCTACCTATGTCAGCACTTCTCGTGAGAGAATTGGGGAGTTCCCCTATGTAACTCTGGCATTTTTGTTCCTGATTTTGTGTCTCGTCAGTGGCTTGTGCGTTCCAACTAGGGTGGAGGATGAGTGATGGTGGTGTGACGGGGATTCCTACGGTACTAATTTCGTAGCTGCGGTCTGCACCAATTCTAGTCGGGGCACTCCATGTTTCCTTCGGCTTGTGGCTTATCTGGCTTAAGGTTCTTCCCCGAGCAGCTATACGCCTTGGGACATCCCCTGTGTCCTTTGTCGTCTCGGTTTATCCCCGGGGGTGAATCCCCGGGTTGAAAGTTTCGTGGACAGCTGCCTGCCCTAGATATGTATTAATAATATGGCAGGGTGTGGTAACAGCGCTAGGCCTATACAAGTATGTGACATGCGTCAAATTAATATAGTGGCGGAATTTAATTAATTAATTTGTTTCCCACTGAATGTCAAGAATTCCAATGCTATAAATCAATTGTTCCCAGTGGATTTTCTTGATTCGCCGGTCAGCAATAGCTTATCAACTGACTTTCAGAGAATGTTATTTCACGGATTTATATCACTGATTCGGATTTAGAGTGTGGAATTCCTCACGTTTGGTTGGGAAGCTGCACAAAACTACTAAAGGACCACACAGTGTGCTATAGAAGCTTGCTTTGTGTTGCAAGCGTCTCACTAGTGAACAAGTAACACACGTTCTCTGTACCCTTTCCCTGTCTTCGTCTTTTGAGAGTGCTTGAAGGACGTGGTTTCTTGGTAGTGAAATTTCACAAGGGGTATTGGCTGTCGACAGTAATTAAGTTTTAATTTGACCAATTTTTTTAAAAACACAATAAGAAGTAAATAAATATATAAATATAATTGTTACTTCAAAATCCATTGTTTAAAGAGGATAACTGACAAAAGAATATACTAGGAGCTCCAATCAGTATTACAGGGCTGGAGTTCGTTATCGGAAATTTATCGGTGGCCGTTTTTTTATGGCTCCAGTTGTAGTTATAATAAAATGCATCTTTCCTGAGTGGATATTACATGATATAATAATATCCGACAGAAGGCGAGAGACTATTCACATTTACTGCGTATAAAAATAACATGTTAGTAATCATCATATTCGCTTACTTTGAGGATCAGACTGAATCAGTGCGAGGCACAATGTAACAAAGTCGCGCCGATGCTGCTTCCCCAACATGGAGAAGGACATCTCCCTAGAGCTTTGACGAGGTATGATCTATTTCTCACTTCACTGTAACCAAACACCCACATGGGGCTTTCAAATTACCATATTATTTAGCCGCATTATATCAATAACAGAAACTGGTCTTACTACACTGCCGAGTGCGTCTAAATATTTCACATAAACATGGACACTATTACCTTCAGCAAAACTTCACGCCATTTTTGAACAAACAATTCTTCAATGTGAGGAAACAGGATTTCTTGCGCTTCAGAAAGGTCGACATCTCAGTCCTGCCAGCAGTACAGAAAGTACTCATATTCGCCATATAACAACGTCCTACCGGTAGGATGTTTTTTCCTACCCGGTGGGATTCTGTAGAATCTTAATTTAACATTGAATCTAAAACGTTAGGTAAAGACAAGACTGATTAAATGCATATAATTGTAATAATAAGCCAGTTTGTGAAATATATTTTTTTCATAATTTTGAAGTTTTACTTGACCGACGCATAAATAAAGTGATCATACACATGGCAATGTTAATTTTCCATACGGTGGAAGAATATCCAATGTGCATATGAGTATATCATAAGCAAGACTTTCAAAAGTGCTCAGTTTACCGTGAACAGTTTATAAAAATATTCTTGAGTGCATAAGGAAACGGAACAGTGCGCCTATTTCGCAATTCTTTGAAGCAAACAAGTAACCGAAAACCATACAATTCCCAGACAATTAAAAACAAATAATTAAGAACTATAGAGAACCTAGAAACCAGTACAACCTGAAGCGACGGACAACAGGCAACAAACTGGGCAAGAAAAATTGACGAAAAACAACAATGACCACAACGACCAACTGCAGTAATGAATCGAAGAAAAAAAAATCAGATCACGCGGTGGAAAAGTTGTTCAGTATCTAGGATTTTTCTAGTTTTCCGTTTCTTCGTTTTGTTCATAGGATTATTTTCGGCAGTGGATACGGTCAATTTAAATGATTACAGATATCTTGCAACTCCATTGCCGTTAAACTTTAAAAGACAAAGTCGACAGTTCTGTACATACCCCAGGCGCTCTCATGTGTTCATTGACTCGTGACTTCATCATGAGCTCATTAACCTGTGTGCTAGGTCGTATACGTGATTCGCTCGGTCTCTTATGTGTGTTCCTGGTACACAGTGGTTCAATGCGGGTCGGGGCGTGACGGGACGCGAGTGGCCCAATCGCAGAAGGAACTAGAAAAAACGAGTGCTTTAAGTCCGTCCCAGCCCCACTTGAACTCACGAAATTCCCCAGTTTCTACACCACAAATTCGAATCAATGTGAAACCACTGATTCGCAGTGAAATTCAACTACTCGAATTGGTGAAAATGGTTCACTTACCGTAGAACTGGTAGAAAACAACTGGGCTTTTCAGTGAAACCATTTCACCGTTAGCCAACTGGGTGCGGTGATTTAAAAATAGCTTTTATTGAATTCAGCAAAATCACTACGAGAAATAAATATATTTACGATAGCCACTGTTTATATTATGTAGTTGAACGTATTAAAAAAATTAACAATAAATCGCGGTGTTGAGGATTTTAACTTACAGTGATCTGCTTCCAGAACGCTACCTAATTAATCGAGCTACCAAACCAACGTTTACTGCAACGGGGAAAAAATATGTATTATATTTCTTTGTTGAAAATATGTAACTTTAAAACACATATAATTTCTTTTCGTTTTTACTTTGATTAGTAAAATTAGGACTTTTAAAACAAATAGTACGTATGAATACACTCACTTCACCACCTCTATCTTACAAAATGGCGGAGAAATGAGGCTCTGCACAGGTAAATGTTATGTTTATAATACCTAGATTCTGCCTGCGTACAAAGTCAAGTTGGTATTTGTATCGTAGTTAAGTAGATATTATATAATCACCAAAATTTTTATTTGTCCACCATTTTGAAAATAAGTGTCAGACCCATTCAAAAAAACCTATCAATATACATGGCCTGCCGTAGTGCTACTTGTTTGCCAGATTTGGGAGAAATCTGTTGGGTTTTTCCGGAGGTATGAGATAAAAATTTTAATTCGTTATGTAATGTTATGTTACAAAATAATGGACAAAAGAGACTTTTTGTTGGACACATTTTATGGTTGTAATATATAATACAAGCATTCAAAGTGATATCGGAATTCGTTAAATGGTTTAGACCAGTCATGGGCAAAGTGCGGCCCTTCGGGCTAGTCAATCCGGCACGCCACATGGTTTTGAATAACCCCTACAATTACACATACGACAAAATGTATTTTCTGCGTAGCTAGAATAGAATAACGGTTTCCTTCTCATTATGTTTTACGTACGGTATTATTGCATCTAATATTAACTAAGTTTGTGTAGTGCCGTAGTAGATGTCTAGATCGGTAGCATGGCGATGTGGAGTACAATGCGTGTGTTGCTCGGCTAAGTTCGGAACTAATCGGGCGCTACCATTTTCATTTCGTCTGTTCTTGAGAACCTTGAGGTCAGTGTAGTTCGGACAGTCACGTAGTGAGTGTCAAGTCACCTCTACGGCTGTGTGTCTGGCTTGTGTTTCTATAGTTTTGCTTTGTTGGTAGTGTTTGTTGACATTTTTGATCGTTACAATGACAAGTAAAAAACGTAAATTTGATTCAGAATGTCGTGTTTTTAAAGATGAGTGGGCTTGGAAATACTTTTTCACGCCTATTAAGGATAAACCTGTGTGCCTCATTTTCAATGAAGCTGTAGCCGTATTCAAGGAATTCAAGCTCTCACGACACTTCATGACAAAACATAACAACGCCACTTATGAAACTATGACAGAAGAAGAACGGAAGCAAAAAGCAGGAGCTCTACGTAAAAAACTGCCAGGTCAGCAAAATATTTTTAAAAAATAAAGCTGTTCTCAAAATCTAGCTACACATACCAGTTACGTTGTAACATACAATATTGCAAAAAGTAACAAAGCATTTTCTGATGGCGAATTTGTAAAAACTTGTATGCTCCAAGTATGTGACATTTTGTGTCCTGACAAAACAAAGGATTTTGAGACAGTAAGTTTGTCTCGAAGAACAATTACTTCTAGAATTGAAGTAATTGATAATCAGTTTGTCTCACAACTAGAGTCAAAGATAAGCGAGTTTAAATTCCGTTCTTTTGCGTTGGATGAAAGTACGGACATAACTGACACAGCTCAGTTACTGATATTATAAGAGGAATTGATGACAACTTTTGTTTTACTGAAGAATTAGCTTGCATGCGTTCATTAAAGAGAACGACAAAAGCATCTGTCATTTTTCAAGAATTTCAAGAAACCATCACGTCTTTGAAAGTACCTTGACCAATATTTGTAACATTACTTCTGATGGAGTACCGAATATGGCAGGAATGAAATCTGGTTTTGTAGTCATGTTTAAGGAATCATTTCCTGGGATGGAAGTTGTGTTTCTTCATTGTGTCATACATAAAGAAGCTCTGTGTAAGTCTGCTCTAGACATGAAACATGTGCTTGATGTTGTTATTAAGCTTGTTAATAGCATTCGTTCACGAGCACTCAATCATAGACAACTTCGATAGTTTCTTGACTCATTGCAGTCTGAATATTCTGATGTACTTTGCTACACTAAAGTAAGGTGGCTCAGTGCAGGACGGGTTTTCGAACGAGTTTGGGATCTAAAAGACGAAACAATCTCTTTCATGGAAGAAAAAGGAATGGACGAGTGTGAACATCTGAAAGATATTGTATGGCTTTCGGACTTTGCATTTTTTACAGATCTTCTCTGTCACATCAATAAATTGAACCTTAAACTCCAGGAAAGAAATCAATTAATCCATGATATTTGGAGTCATGTCAAGGGTTTCAAAATTCAATTGAATCTATTTTCCAAACAAATAGTCAAGAATGACTTTACTCATTTTCCAAGACTAAAAACTATTTCAGTTAGGGAAGACAAACTTAGGAGCTATGAGAAAAGCCTGAAATGTCTTCATGAAGAATTTGAACGAAGATTCCAAGACTTAAAAGTTATCGAACAGGACCTGGACATTTTTAACATGCGTTTAATGTGTATTGTGAATTAGTCAAACCAGAATTGCAGCTCGAACTGATTGTGTTGTATTGTAGCACTGAATTGAAGCAACCATTTCTCAACGTTTCTAAAATTGAGTTCTACAAGGCCCTGTAAAAATCAAGTTTCCCAAACCTGAAATTTCACGCTCAGAAAATAATTGCGATGTTTGAATCTTCCTACATCTGTGAACAGGTGTTTTCTACTATGAAGCTTCGCAAAAACAGCGTTAGAAACCGATTGACTGACCAGAATTTATCTTCACTACAGCTCATCCCAGTTTCTACCAGATTATGAACAACTTTTAGAAGCTCAGTCACAGTTTCATCTGTCACATTCGCCTTCATACTCTTCTAAAGAATAATCATTTTTTGTAACTTTTTCTAAGTT
This sequence comes from Clitarchus hookeri, assembly GCA_002778355.1. NCBI lineage: Eukaryota > Metazoa > Arthropoda > Insecta > Phasmatodea > Phasmatidae > Clitarchus > Clitarchus hookeri. The sequence goes on along the minus strand of NQII01003625.1, from coordinate 91,966 downwards.
TTTTTACCATTGCAGCATATAATATAAGTTGTGTGTGATGTAAAAAACAAAAATAAAGTTTATCACTTATAAGAATTTGTTTTGTTCAATTTTTTTTTCTGCCCGCTTAGATAATTTTTTATTTTATCTGGTCCTCCCCTTAAAAAGTTTGCCCATGTCTAGTTAAGACGATATAGTAAACGAAGATAAAGTAGCTACTTTGCCGCCATTTCGAAGATAAGCGTTTGACATACATAAAACATACTAGTTTACCCACATGCCGCAGTACTTCTTGTCTGCTATATTTGGTAGGAATTGGTTAATTGTTTTCTAAGATATGATATAGAAACTTCACTACAAACAAAATGGATGATAAAAGTGACTATTTGGTGGCATAAATGACGCTTGTAATATACACTTTCAGCATAAAAAATTTGCCCGTATTTGCTAAAACGGTATGGTAGATATACCAAATAAACCAAAAATATGTATGGCCGTGATTTTGAAAATAAGTGCCTCATCAATTATAAACGGATACTTTTACATGGTTTACCATGGAATTACTCACGTCACCAAATTTGGTGAGAATTGGTTTAGTATTTTTCGAGATATAACGTAAAAACTTTGTATATTCATGTAGTGCTAGCTTCTAAAATGGCTCTCCAACAACATTATTCATCTCTAAATTCAATTCTTACAAGATGCGCTGCCCAAATACAAACTTTTGTTTAAATCAGTTCAATGGTTCCCGGAATATGACATATCACCCACAATTTTAAAATGGCCAACATTTTGAAAGTGTGGTCAAAAACTTTAAAGTGAGGTGTGCTAACGAAGTACTATATGCGTACAGAATTTGGTGAAACTCAATCAAAGCGTTTAAAATTAAAAAAAAAAAAAGTGTGTTACGTGAAAAAAAACGAGGGGGGGGGGGGGAAANTATTTCCTTCGGAGAGTAGGCTAGTAAAAATGGTTCTCTTGTTGCAACAGCCCTCTATGTAAAACGCACAGGAAACTTTCGGCTAAAGCGATGCAGTGCCTAGCACTTAGGCAATACTACCTACATATGCGTATGGTATGCTACCGAGTCAACTGCAAAGACAATGGTGGAGAACATTTTTATTGATTACTGTAAACAGCATGTTCCATACATTAATAAGTTTACAGTACTAAAGCTGCCTGTTTTTTTTTTCTGGCGACACTGCGTGATTCCCTGCAGGAAGTGTTGGTCAAATTGCCTACGCGCCTGGAACTGTGTCGCTGCTGCCGAAAATTTCGTTCGAGGTTTAAACGAAAACTGTGGTTCCTGTGCAGTTGCCACAAGAGGACCTGGCTGCCTGCAAAAAGAGGGTGGCCACTCCTGCTATTTGCATTATGAGGGGAGTTAATAATAAGCGTCTGCTCTTGGGTTGAAGATCTCGATAACATAAAACAATGTTTGGAGAATGTTAGTTTGATTTCAATTCTTCCAGTATTTCGCAAAAAGATGCTGTTTAAAATATTGAGTTTCGAGGGCTCATATAACCCTTGGTATTCAATTTAGTCAGAAAGTGGTCTGTATATTTTTCTTTCGATATTGCATAAGGAATAACCTCGCGATGTTTGTCGGTTGAATTTCTCCCAATATTATTACTACAATCTGAAAATACTTCTTAACTATTTCATCATCAATAATATAATTTCACGAACCTGCAAATGTTTATACATTCATATGAAAGATTTTTTAGATTTTTTTAAGCCGTATTTAGATGTCTCGTGCTTCCGCAAGCATCTGTTCTGGCGGATTTTTTTTTTAGAATCTTTTGACACCTACTTTACAACGTCTCATTTCACAATTAAATTATTTACATCAAGAAATATACAAACAAAATTATGAGTAAAGTATTTTTTATCTTTTTAAAGTATTAAATTAGGTACCTACATAATTTCTCAAATTATAAGACACATTGAAGAGCATTTTATAATATATTCTACAGGCTAATCATGCAAGGTGAGGGCCAATAATTAAAGCATTCCAGAAATAAGAAACAGTATTCTACTTTAACATGCAGAATCGTACCAGTTTCGAAGGCAACTTCGTTTTTAAACAAGATAATTCTAACTTACACCTGTAGCTTGTTAAAGTAACTTCCTTAAAACAGTCATGACATGACGACTTACGCCCTAGCTAGAGATCATTCACTTTTAGTTAAATATTTATAGAATAAATATTAAAAATAAATTTTTAGGTACGACTTAAAAGCACATTTTGTAGAGAACTGCGAATTACTTATTCTAAATATAATAGTTTTTTTTATTTCGTTTCTACTGAAATCGAATTCCTTTCATTCCATACACATTACGGTGGAAATTATGGCGGAATGTTTTTCATCTGTCTTCATTCGTGTTTCACATGATGTTGGCGTAAAATTTCCTTTCATCTAAAAGTGTTTTATGTTACATTCACAGCCAGTGAGACAGGATATTTGCGAGAGGCAAACTGGAATCCTGCTCCAGTATGCAGTATTATGAAAGGACACCACAGATGCATCGCCTGGTTGTGACTGTACCCGTACAGCAGAAGTGCTTTGCTGGTTGCTTCAGACCAGATCTTGAGGACATGATATTGCGGCAAATCAATCAACCTTGCAGTATATTTATGATTGGCTGGAAATGATGTAATTGGTGTAGAGAGTTCTCGATAAGACTTGGTTACCCTCGTTCCCTGTTCCATGGAGATCTAGAAGCGGGGTTCGTGGGGATGGGGAAAGAGTGAAGAGTTTCGGGTGGCACTTTACATCCAGGTGAGTGTGGAGCAGCGCCGGAATGAAAGGGCGGGGAAAACGGGAGATCCTCGAGAAAACCCGCCAAACAGCGGTATCGTCTAGCAAGATTCCCACATGCAAAAATCCGAGAGTGGCTCCGTCGGGAATCGAACTCGGTTCGTATAGGTGGGAGGTTAGTAGTCTAACCACTACACCACCGTGGCCCCTGCAGGGAGGGCAATTAGAAGCGTATTAATACCGTGGGGAGAGCTCGATGGAGGTAAGACTCGGACAGACGGTCCGAGAGAGAGTCTGTCATGTTTATTCTGACGTAGTCCGTCGACTTCAGCTGAAAGACCGCTTTTCGGCGAGATGATGCCCTGAGTTCCTGTTGCTTGAGACGACGCTGCTGCGCTGAACGAGATGTGTTTGCTCACGAGTGGGTTATGACTGCCCGACACATTAAGTACAAGAGTAAGACTAATTATTTTGACGATAGTAATCGACACTTAGTCATGGGAAATTGGGGGTCTTCCAGTAATGATAATGCTACAGAAGTCATCCTTTGAGTAAGAAAAGCAACTCTAGTAGTTCAAGGCACGGCTGATAAAAGGTATCTCTCGGGGCAGAAACAGTAAAGTTGAGATACTGAGGTGGTTCTGGGACACTAGGGCATTGCGTCGTCCAGATAGGTGTTTCAAATGATGGAGTTCGGAGATTTATCTTAAGGAAGAAGGAGATTGTGAGTGAGAGGTGTAAACCATTGAGTACTACCAACATCTCAAGGTGTATGGTGAGAGGAGTGCCTTCGGATCTGAACTGATGAGTATTCTATGTAGGCTGTGGTGTGCGCGAAATATAAAATAACTTAAGAGTGGGATTTTAATGATTTGAGGAGACTCTCATCTTGAGCTGGCATATTTTCTTTCCTTTTTGCGCAATTATAGCAGTCGGAAATAATATTGTATTTTTTAGTGTACGTTTTATATCAATATATTGATGCAATTTTCGGTATTTTGAAAATATTTTAAACGTTATGTCGAGAATTGTTTTTAAAATCTAACAAAATTCAAGTGGCATATTTATAGAACTTGCAAACTTAGAGCCACAGTCATACGTAACAACTTTTATATTTTGAGTTGTTTATTTTAAGATGATTTTCCTCTCTGTGCCAAATCTGGAAACAAAATGGGGTCAATTTTTTTTTCCTTATTATATCTCTTGTTATTTTGGAACTGCATGATTCACATGCCTTCCTTAAACAGGTCCCTTGGGCGTTACTCGCAAAGGTTGAGTTGAGGGGATGTGGTGCATTCTGAGCTGTTGGGAAAAAGGCGATAATCCGCCACAAAATTAGGATGAAAGTAATATTTATTTTTCTCGCATATTACATGTTACTCAATCGGCACATTGAAACATGCCATTTGTTCCACTCCAAAGTTAATTTTTTCGTGTGTTGGAAGAATTGGAGGAGAGGATACACTGTAGATAAAAAGACAACGCAGATTTTCAAAAGTGATGAATTAATCATTCATCAACTGTGCAGATTGTTCCCGAACTACGAAAACTCCCCTTTCTGGGTTCAGGACGGTTATAGCCGAAAGCGAAAGAAGTGCGAGTGCATTTAGCGTGTTTCACTGAACATGGTTATGCCATCACAGCGCCGGCTTCACAAAAAGTGCGTTTTGTGAATGATCATAGTTGGAGCCAAGTGCAAATTTTCACACGTAAAAACAAGTTTCAGGAGCTATTGAGATTAGAGGTGAATGCAAAGGTGAAATTATGTGACGGTTGAGTAGCGTTGAAAGCAATGAAATGAAAATGGGAGTGACCGATAAAACCCGCAGACCAACGGCAGCATTCGCCACGTTTTTTTCATGTGCGAAAATCCGGTTGACCCCACCGGGAATTAAATGTGGTTCGGCGTAGTGAGTGGAAGGGCACTGTAGATTGCCTGTGTGTTTTATCAGTCTACTGCAGTTTCCTCCAGCGATACATTCTTTCGTTTCTCTTGATACCTCCCCAGCGCTATGGCATATAAGTAGGTATTGATTCTGCTATCTGCGTAAGGTGCCAGTAATTGATGCTAGCCCTCAGTGTTAGGGCGTAGGAATATGTTGACGCTACTATCCCTAGGTCAAATTTACCAAATAAATTCACCTTCTTTGCGAGTTAACATGTGTTAGTTTTATTTTCGCTTAACAGGTTAACTTCTACAAGAACACACGAGACAACTCTCCCCCCCCCCTAGCTACGTAGGCTATGTAGGGCTTGACGCGGCGATTTGCGCCGTGGGGAGCAAGGTTCGTCACACTTCCTGTATGTCTCTACTTAGCTGTCTCGAGGCGATGGTTCATCTCCCAGCCGGCGACCTCGGGACCGCTCCGTCACTCGGTGGACGGGCTGCGACGCCTGGGCTGCGTCAGTTCCTCGCTGACCGGTGTTGAAGTCTCGATGCCTTCTCTCGAACTCGTTCCTCCCGGCTCCAATCAGCACTCCTCACTTGACATCGGCCGACTGCCTCGTTCCTTCCTCTTCCTCGTATTTTTGTAAGCTCGTTCGCCATATTAAACTCGCATCATCTCTGCACGTGGCCGGGCTGACCACCACATCCTCTGGGTCGTAAAAACGTGTTCGGCGGTCCGGCTACCCGCACGTGGGCCCAGCGTCGTCCCTCGATTCTGGCATCGAAGTTTATTGCTCCNGCGGTCCAGCTACCCGCACGTGGGCTCAGCGTCGTCCCTCGATTCTGGCATCGAAGTTTATTGCTCCACCCTGCACATGCTGGAACACTTGGTGGCCCCTTGGTCGGCGCACGTGTGTTTCTTCTGCCTCCGGATATCGCGCCGCTATCATTCTCACACGCTCGCCAAAAGCTCTCATTATTTATTGCGGTAGCCGGCTCGGGAGAGACGCAGCTGCTGGTTTGAGCTTAGCGTCCCCTTGTAGCTGCGAGACGCAGCTGCGCCTGTCTTCCTCCGCATGTGGCCCCTACGCCACGTGTTCATTCCGCCTCGGAATCCTGGCGTCATTCTTCTAGCATGCTCGCCAATACCTTAATATTTATTGCGGTAGCCAGCCTGCGAGTTTCGACATAGTGTGCCTTCTGACGAAAAAATATCTTTTGGGACGCGAGATGCGTCACTCTATTTAAGTGTGTAGTTTCACGTTACTCTACAAGAAACACGGCATAATACTGGCCTCCACTGGCGTGTATTCCATAGGCGCTAGGTAGGCACTGCTTACCCCGTGCTATTGCTGTAATATATATTACTTACCAGTCCCGAGAATCCATATTTACCAATATTCAAATTTCCGCATGCGTGAATTCTCATTCCCACGAATCGCGAAAGACCTTTGTGCCACAAATATCTTTCTGTCTCACAAGCATGCTTCACTCCACGGCGCGGCGACCAGGGTTTCAGGTTTGGTTTTACAGTGTTTTCGTTTCTCTTAGTCCACGTTTTCGCTTCACCTTTGTTGGTTCTGGTTGTCACGGAAGGCCGATAGGCTAAGTGAGGTAAAAAGTAGTAGTTGTTGTTGTATGCAAGTATTGTCACGGTAACATGAAGATCGGGAAGGGATCGTGTGCCTTCATGAGACTACTTCGGAAATGATCCAAGGCCCGCTGAAGCAGAGCAGCTGACACTGCGCCGGCGGTTTGTTTACGTACAGAGGTTGTTGCGAGTGATGAAAAAAAAAACAAATTTTAATCGTACCAGGAAGGTTTTTAATGTGCTACACGCGTGTGGAATAAAGATAGTGTCAGTTTTATGCACAATTTATTCCGTTTTGGATGTGTGACAGCGCCGCAATGCCTAGTGTTTGACTGCCATCTCCCTATAAGGTAAGCTGTGAGTTCCGTAGCTTATGCTGTCCAGGATGCAACGGTACCCTCCACCCGACACCAGCCAAGCGCACAGCCACTGTGCCATTTGTACTGTTTTGAAGACTGATTTTACTTATTTTACTTTTTAAAAGAAAAAAAGGGATTTTTCGGGGGAGACCAACTCCAGGTCTAGACATAAACACTGCAGGGAAATATTTTGTTAGACATCTTAATAGTAAATTTTATTCGCAAAATGAGTATTTCACGGGCTATGCATTACTTTGTAAATTATTTTGTTGGCCATGTACCCTTTTTGCCAAATAAAAAAATGTGTTGAGCAGAACATTGTTTGCCCCAGACTCATTTACAAATAAATCATTTGTGAGAAAACCTTTTCGCAAAATTAGGTTCGACCACTTGCTTGATGAACAAAAAAAAACTTCATCAACAACACAATCAACTTGTTAAAAAGAACAAAGATATCTTGAGACGTTTTGTTGATATTGTTCGTTATCTAGCAAAGCAGGAACTTCCTTTCAGAGGCCACAACAAAGAACATGATTCAAGAAACTAAGGGAATTAAGTTGAACTAATAAACCTCATCAGTCAGTATGATTTAACTTTGAAGCATCATCTTGAAACTTCCTCAGTTTTTACGGGACAGTAAAATCTAATACAAAATGATTTCATTACTAGTGTATCCCTTGTTGCCAGCGAACGCATGAGAAGTGAAATTGAAAATACTACATTTGTTCCCAAAAGCCTTTATGAAACAACATCAACAAACAATCACGCCCAACTTTCCTGCATATTTCAATTTATTGGGAATGATGGTAAAGTTCAAGAAAGGTTTACTAGTTTTTTTGATGTCTCTGAAAATCGCTCTGCTGAGGTAATTTACAACGTTGTCAGCAAATTAGTGGCTGATTACAGATGCTAGAAAAAACTGGTAGTTCAAAGCTAAGATGGTGCTGCTGTTCTGGCTGGTCATTTTAATGGCCTACAAACGAAAGTGAGACAAAAGGGCCCCTAGGCAATTTTTGTTCATTGCATGGCTCACAAGTTAAATTTTGTGTTGTCACAATCTTTATGCTCAATAAAAGAATGGAGAATTTTTTTTCAGCGCATTTGGCGGCATTTTTTTGCAAAATCCACAAAACTAAAAAAAGGCCTTTGATAGTGTGATACATAAGAGATTTGCCACCATTTTCAGCTACGCGCTGGAATTTTAAGTCACGTTTAGTTGACTTAGTACATGAATACCGAGACGATTTCATTTGCCTGTTGGAGAAAATCAATGACCCTGAAGAAAACTGGGACCAGGAATATGTCATAAGTGCCAAAGGTTTTCTAACTTCATTGAATGACATCAATTTCAATTTTCTTTTGAAGGATTTTGCCGACATTTTTCGATGTTTCCTACGGTATTTTTAAACTAAGCTACATGATATCGGGTGCTGAACTGCGAAAGTAAAGGAGTTCTCTAACCTACTGCAAACAAAACGAAACTGTTTTTGGAACTTTTTGGGAGCAAACAAATGCCGAACCGGAAGCTGAAGCACAAGAGTTGGACAGGAAACGTTTCAAGTACAGTGATGGTCGTAAACTTAAAACATTTTGTAGGCGTCTGAATTATGAAATTATTGAAACAGTTATTCAGCAAATAGACGAAAGATTTTCCAGTTTAAAATCTCTGCAGTTTCTAGAGCTTCTAGTTGACCCAATAAACTTTAAATGAAAAACGTCAAGAATGTTTTCCCGAAACTAGTTTGCAGTCTGTCTTAAATCTGTATGGTAATTTTTTTTATGTTGTTGCACTGTGAGCACAGCTTGTTGCAGTTTATATATCCCAGGAATTTTCAGGCAAAAATGTAAGCGAAGTTCTATTTTTCATTCTTTCTAACACCTTAGATATAGCACATTCAGAAGTGATTATGCTGTGAAAACTGACACTTACTATTCCCGCCATTAGTGCCTCCACAGGAAGAAGTTTTTCAGCACTGAATAGAATAAAAATGTACAGCTGCAGCACACAACAACAAGAAAGACTTTCAAAATTGGCGTTATTGTCCATTGAAAAAGATCTGCTGTGTGACAAGCAGAGCGAACAATACTTTTATAACTGTGTAATAGATGAGTTTTCAAAGAAAGAGAGAAGAATTGAACTTACCTATAAGTAAGCGTTGTTGATTTTCAGTTAGATAAACTATTCATTAAATGCAATATTCATGTGTGCCATGTTTGCTTCATGGGTAACCTATAAGAAATTTATAATATTACATATTAGTAGTATACGTAAAAATTGAACTGTCCAAGTTTTAGTATTTGTAAAAGTGTTATATACGTATTTTCTTGTTAAGATAGTATGTTTGAACAACTGATACATTTATTGTTGCATATTATATGACGGATATTGCGCCCCTAAACTATTGTATTTTTTTAGTGTCTTGAGGCATGACGCATCTAGCCAAAGAACAGAGCGACGATTTCACAACCTGCCAGAACGTGCGTCAAATGCTCATACCGACGTCACCTGAATATTTCCTTCCAATGACGCACGTGCTAGGGGACGGAGAGAGGCTCTCGTCAGCGCGTGAGGCTTGCGTCCCATGATCGACGCACGCCGAAGTTTTCACGTAAATCGGGTCGCCAATGACGTAGGGAATTCCTCTAGGGGACGGGATATAGTCCAGCAGGGAGGTGGAGAAGTCAGTCAATCCCGAGGACTCAAGAGACGCGGGGTCAGCGCCAGGGGTGCGACCCAGTTGGACGGCCGGGACGTAAGCACCGGGGAGACATCGCGGGTCGCGAAGCCGAGATGAAACCAGCACACAGCGGCAGCTCAGTTAAGTAACCGCGCCTCCAAATCCAACCACTTTTCCCCGACGTTTGTAAACTAAAACTAAAACCTGTAGGCCTCCAACGGGCAAGGGAAGGAGGATGAGAAGCGGAACCCTAGAGTGCAGTGTACCATACCAATATAATGAATGACGTAATGACGCAATAAAATAACTGTTTAGCTAACCGAATCAAAAGTAGAAGTGTTTGTTGGCCGCCTGATTTCACCCCTTAGTATGTGTTCAGTTCGCTTACGCAACAAGGTTGACCAAGCGATCTAGCGCTCCATCATCCTGTAGATCACATACAGAGTGGAGAGCAGACTGTGATGTGTCAGTCTTGTATTATGTTATGTTCTTATCTGCACAGTTAAATGTTTTTATTTTATAGATGAAACTATACAAATTTGCGGGCGCGTGTTTATGTGTATTGTTATGTAACGACCCTCTCCTGCAGCTTACCCACAAAAATATTTCACCACAGGCCACTGCTGGCCTCACCCAAAACGTCACTCCCGGAGGAGCTAACTACAATGTAGGATGCACGTCCCCCCAGCTGATATTTTAGTTGTTGTATGTTTTCCCACTGTTCTTTGTTTTGTTTTAGAATCATTGTTTCCTTACACATGTGCAATTACATAACCGTATATATGTATTTACCTTTATATAAAAATATATACTTTTATAAGTGTATGCGTGGTATTTAATAACTTTAAGTCTTTTATACACACTTATATATATTAATTTAATGACTTTAATTCACACATATATGTAGGCCCTACATACGATATTAAAGGCTTTTAAATTATGTATATACATATATACACACCGTGGACCAGAAGTCACGTGCCAAACTTACAGGTCCAAAAGGTGAGCTGAAAAGGAATAGATTGATACCAGGAAACCGAGGTCGCAAACCTTCCATTCTCCGCCAAACGTGTGAGCGAAGTTGCGTGTGCAGGTAGGCAAAAAGCATCTTTCACTGTAGTACAGAAATGCATTACTGATATCTAGTGATGTGTGCAGCAAACAAGGAATGATTGCAGGTAGACTGAAGGTTGTATTTATGTGTACGTAGTAACTGGATTATTGATATCACAGAATATGGTTTACAACAGTTATTCGAAGTGACACCCAGCAACTTAACGACGGACCATGTTCGCCTAGACCTGTTCAGAAATGCCAGTTATTGCACGCACAGAGTGACATTCTGCTACGAAACGTGCGACCAAGTCACCTCCACTGACCACAGGCGTTTGGTTCTTCACGGATTTCACAAGCATCCATTAAAAGGTTTAGTAGAGCAAACGTCTGGCAGGCCAATGAACTGGGTAACCTCTGCCAATCCGCCGGCCTGTAAACGTGACGTTGAGCATTTTTATCGCAATCTTTGATAGAGCCGTACGAATGTCGCATGGGAGGGATAAATATCGCAGTCTGTACAAGGTACCAGACCTCCGCTGCACGTGAGCTGCCGTGGGCTTGGCCGTACACAAGGTGTACTGTATGTCTGGCAGCTCTGCCCATGCGATCCTGCCGTGCTCTCCCAACCAGCTGCAGGCACATACTGACTTGCCAGTAGCCAAGGCCACTTCGACGTATGCATCGATTACAACTTGAATGACGCTTGCTGCCTACCTGTTCCTGTAACTTTACTTACTTGTTGGGGAGAAGGGAAGGTTTGTGAACCAGAATTCCTTACATCAATCTCTTCCTTTTGCTACCCCTCTTAGCCCTGTGAGTTTGGCACATGAATTCTGGTCCACGGTGTTTGTGTGTGAACGTGTGTGTGTGTGTGTGTGTCTATATATATATATATATATATATATATACACACGATATCTAATTACTTAAAATAGTACTTGAAATCAAGTAATTCATTTAAAACGTTTATTGTTAAAATATGTGTAGGAGTTGGCCTTCATTTAGGTATAAACTATTGTGCAGCACTCAAATATTTCAGTTGATATAAACAAATAAATAATTATTATAATTCATGATACATGACAATTAGTCGAAGGTCCTATGTTCCATTAAGGCTGGATAGGAAATGTTTCAAGTGTTGAAAATTTCCTTCCCGGGCTTAGGAATATCCGTTCACCAGCTTACTACGGAAGACAGCGGTAAACAACCGCACAGTCCCTCTGCAATTTCTACTTTGGATGACCGCTTTCCTACTGCCGTGATATTGCCTTGGGAATCCGACTGGACTCTTAGCTGATGCAGAGTTATTTATGCTTATAACGTTAACTTATTTTTTGTACAACCGAGCTTCCAATCCAGCGTAATCTAGACTGCAAGGCGAATGCCATGATCTCATTGCTATTCTGTCTGTGTATAACACTGATTTGGATCAACGGCACTGAAGTAACTGAAACTTCAGCTATTTAGCTAGAATATCTTTATTGATAAATACGTGAAATAAACATTCATATTAAAACACTTTACTTAGAAACAGTCTCTAAATAACTCCAAAAATCTCTAAAAATAAAATAATAACCTAGTAATTAATAGAATGTCTTAATATGTGTCACAAGCCAATGTAATTTACCGGTATGTGCTGTATTGATTAAAACTGAGTGGACATTTAGTTATGAAACCTTATAAGAATTGCTTCGTTGCCTTCTTTGACATATCTATCACATGAAAGTATCAGCTGTAAACCCTGCATTTTCCTGTCCTCAGTAATTTCTTTCAATTATTGTAACATGTTTTCTGTGCGTGGCTTTTCTCGCGTGTACTATACCAAGTGGCTAATAATTTCCTTCGCCGAAGGACATCTTTGTACATCGCGTAAGTGGTTATGCCCTCAGGTGCTAGGATTATCACTTTGCTGGGTAGATTTACTGTGGAGCAGGCCACGTAGAGCTGCCCACATGAGATGCAGTCTTCCCTCAAACATCTCCCTGCCAGCTTCCGCAACTGCACCTGGACCCCACCCTCACTCATGGCAAAACAGACCTCGAAGAGGAATTGCAGGCTTCTAAATTTGAAAGAGCACTCGAATGGAATGAATGGTATGCGCGGCATGGAATCCGGTTCCCTCAGACCACATCCAATGGAAGCTCTGGCCTCGATCACATTTTTTTTTGAAGAGCTTTCCCTTAAAGCCTCGTGCCATTGCAGAGTTTGGGCGGGTTAACGATTCGCAGTGGCATCAATTGAGATCAAACCTTGAGAAGCTTGTGTGGAGGTAGGCAAGGAGGTTTAATGCTGTTGACGAACTCCACAGACCGATGGATTGCACCTTCCATTTTTACAAATATGGCCCCAGATTTGTAGTCAGTTTCTAACTCTTCGAATAAGTCAAGGAAGCTATGCTAATAATGTATAGTGATATCATTTTTAATTAGAAAATAAATTAATAGCCAATCACTCTAAATCCGGATCAGTGAAAATATATATTTTTCAACCAGTCTAGCCAACCAAACAGTTATTTGCAAACGTTTTATCTGAAAATTCGGTGAAAATACGCCCGTGATCAATTATTTTAGTTTTCACATAATCGCTGTAGCGTTCGGTATGGAGGTTTAAACTGCAACAAAAGTGGCAAAGTGAGTTCATTCATACGCACTATTTGTTTTAACAATCCTAATAATACTAACAAAACTAAAACAAAAAAAAATACATAAAATTTAAAGCAACGTATTTCCGATGAAATAATTTAATACAGTTTCTTCCCCACTGAAATTAATGTTGGCTTGGTAGTTCAGTAAGAGAGGTAACAGCCGGGAAAAGAGAATACAGTGGGTTAAAATCCTGGGCAAAGGAAATTTCTTTTACTTTTTGAAAATTAATTTAAATCGCACAGCATTCATACTGACTGTTGGGAATATGTTCATTTCCTGTAACAATTAGACTAAATTCAATAAAAATAATATTACATTTTTCCCATCCTGTGACATTTACTCAATCAGTGAAATAGTTTCCCGTAAACAACTAGTCGTTTCCTAACGATTGAAAGTGGAGCCATTTTCAATTATTCCAGTAGTTGCGTTTGACTGCGAATCGGTGATTTTACATTAATTCAAATTTGTAGTATATTACAAACATTACTAATTTTCGACTTATGTATATTACTTCAAACATGGCTCAAATACAAAAAAAAAAAAGCCGTGCTCAGATATACTCGAGGAATGAATCGAAACCACGACCTCAAGGTTGAATAGGCGTGCTGACCTCACACCACCGTCGGCGGGCTTTGCGCCAACGTAGCCACTCCAGTATTTCAAAAATTATTCCCGATCCAAAGAAGTAGTTTCCAGCGAAGCACTTGAATGATTCCAGCAAATCACGCGGCGGTAGCGCCATAAAACAGTCGGGCACTCGAGGCGACTGGAAAACGGAGCGAAACTGTAAAGGCGGCGCACGCAGCCAAAGGAACTGGTTTCCAGCGACTGGTTTCCGCACAGTGTTTTATGAAACCGCTCGCACACCCGTCGCCGCGCCAGCGTAGCAGAACTCGTAATCTACATCGGATGTACTCATGGTTGTGGTATCGAAAAGTATATTCTTACAGAATAACTTCAGTAATAACTATCTAAATAGTTTAAAGTGGAGTGGAGAGATTTGAATTACCCTTAACATCGAGGTCCTGAGAGCCAACGAGGGTGAAGTGAGGCGCGTGTGGAGCAGCGCCGGAATGCATGTTCGGGGGAAACTGGGAGATTCCCGAGACAACCCGCTGACCAGCGGCATCGTCCGGCACGATCCCCACATGCGAAAATCCGGGAGTGACCCTGCGGGGAATCAAACCCAGTTCGCCTAGATGGAGGCGAGTAGTCTAACCACCATACAACCGCGGCTCCTTTTAAACATACGCGATGATGTCACTGGTACAGAGTAGATAAGGCTACAGAAGCTAAATGGCGTGGCGGTTCTTTTGATGTGGGCGAACCTATTCTCTGATTGGCTGCACAATTCTTTCTGAACAGGCCTTGTGTTTGATTGGCTACTGCGTGCTGCGAGAATTTCCCTATATTGGCTGCGCTGTCGACTGGCAAGTAGTTTATCAGGCGATGATTGGTAAAGGGCGTTCCGACATGTTGCTGTCGAGTGACGCAATTTTGGTGGTGTGTGCAGCTGGAGTTCGCGGATTAAATGTATGTTTCGCCTCTGTATTCTTAACTACTCTGTGCCTCAGGCGGGAATCACATGTGGATTTTCATTTCATTTTTGCACATTACATAATTTTCGCAATAATATGAAATAATAGCCCGAAAAAATATGACAATGGAGGAAAGTAACTTATCAAAAATAATTTAAACGAGCTAAACCACTTCTTAATTTACATATTTTCTCACAAATCTGAAAATTGAACAAAATTTATAAGTTAACATACATCTCTAAATAATTTTTCGTGTTGTTAGAATGCCATGAAGAATATTTATTGGAAATTTTCCAAGCAGTTCGTCCGTATTTCAATTTTAACTTCCGAGATAATATTTTATGTCAAAATAACCTCAAATAAAACCCTTACCGCACGTGATCCGTATCGGATTTCAGAGAGAAGTTCCAACATTGTACTTTAATAAGCACCTTAGCTGAAACCAAAAGTTGGGTTAGAATAACTTTCTGAAATTTCTAGGAATCAAGATTTTAAGTTAAAATCGACAATTAATTATAGATGATGAATGTTATTTTTAAATGGTTTGGTATGTTCATCATGTTATTGATATTGTGTCTGAAATGATTTTTTTTTCAAGACGTGTTTATGGAAAATATTAGGCAGCCTGCAGAATTACATTGCATGCATTGAAAGAGTTCAGTTTAAAGTAGCAAAACTCGAATAAATTTATGGGCCGGAAAAGTNTCAGACGTGTTTATGGAAAATATTAGGCAGCCTTCAGAATTACATTGCATGCATTGAAAGAGTTCAGTTTAAAGTAGCAAAACTCGAATAAATTTATGGGCCGGAAAAGTAAATTATCCTATACGGCTACAACTTCTTTAAGAGTGAATAATATATAGAAGCCGCTTGCCGTCCCAACTGAACTGTGCAAGTAGTTCGCCCGTATTGCAGCTGCCTGCTCTTGGCGCCACCACACAGTACCACGGCGACTTAAACGTCAGATCAGTTCTCTCGAGCGTCGCACTTGTGAGACATACCTTAGACGACTCGTCCATTGTTCTCATATGAAAAGAGACAGTCTTGTCTCGATAGCTGTGGCAAGCGGCTCTTTCACGAGAAGTGCCTGCGCTGCGACAAACTCACTAATTCGCAGTGAGATGCAAGAACGCTCACCAGAAGGCAATAGTTCCGTTCATGATATTGGAAATAAGCTACAAACTAAAGAAATATATTTCTAAAATGTTTGCTTGTGATATTGTGAAAGTTAATCTGGTAAATGCAATATAAATATCTCGTGCTCACAGTTAAGGTGAAGAGGTCCCCAGCAAATTTTATTTACATACAGTGTATTCTGCCATGACTTAATTGATAAATTCAGTGTTTAAAAATCAGTTTTGTCAAGGCACAATGAACATTTTAACAATTATTTTGAAATCCAACTTATTTTTCCCCCGTTTCTCATTTCACATTTACAACCACAATTAAAGACCACCTCAATATGTATTAGTTCTTATCCACGTGAAAATTCTGTTCCACGTGTAAAAATGTGGATTTAATGTCTATGCGCGGTTTCTTCACACTTTTTTAATCGAACCTTAGAAAAATCACCCCGTGCATTGTGTGTCTGATTGTTTCTTAGATATACCATGTATCACAAGCGTTTTGTACTTGTGTTAACATAAGTGTGCCTTAGTTTTGGTGAAATTTATATTTTATTTATGTTTTATTCATAAATTATAGTATTTCATTTATAATAATGCCTAATACGAATAAATATAGTTAGAAAATACGTGTGTTGGCAATGCCTAGAAAGAATTACACTCAGTGCGCACGAATGTGTTGCGTTGTTTAGACTAGGTTAAGCTTTGTTTGCCCGAGGTGGAAGAATTTCCTCGAAGAAGAACTTCAGCAAGGCTTCAGAAAAGTTGGAAGTTGCCTTGAATGTACTATAAACCGTACAAAATTTCAAACTTTCCGTTAAGTAGTTCTCTGTGTCATATCAAGCTTTGAGTTATGTATGTTCGGTGGTAAGGTGACGATCACGAAGACTTGTAAAAAAAAAATCGAAGATGTTTATAAGACTATTTAGCTGCGCGTTCAAGGTTGAGAATCGAAGGAGCAATACGAGCGACACTAATACGCACGCCTATCGCCTTGTCCCTCCTACGCTCAAGGCGTGCAGTGTTTCCGTCAAAATGCTGTACTGTGCAAATTAGATACGTAACAGCAGGAATGTTAAAACTACGTGTGTGTAATCGTACTTTCCTCTTACCGCTTAAAGAAACTGCATAAGCAAGCTTTAAACATGAGATATTTGACTATTTCCAGGAATTATTTCTCCATGAATACACTTTATATGGCGAAAAAAAAAGTAGGGACATATATATTTTCCTCCCTTTCCTGGCAAAAGGTCGTATTTCCATAACATTTATTTACCGAGACACGTGCATTCGGGCAAACAACGATTTCACAGAAAAATGTTTCAGTACACAGTCCTTTTAACGGGTGGTGCTGTTTGTCTGCAGTGCAGACGTGCCTTGTGCCCTTGTTCCAGAGGGTGGAGAAACGGGCCGGCGACGGCCGTCATATTTTTACCTGGTGTTCGTCTGCTCTTACCCCTGGAGATAATTTCCCCTCTCCGTGGGGTTCGGTCGCACAGCCTCCCAGCCATTCGTCTCTGCAGCGCCAGGTAGGCTGTAATAAATACTCCGGCGATGTTTCCATAAACCCGGCTGTCCCATATCTTCCACGAGCAGCGCTCCCCTTTACTCCGTGCCCCCTCCTGCAGCCACGGGCCCCTCCTCCATCGCGCTGGCCACTAGCGCGGCTAACGAGACGATAAACATCTTGCACTGATCTTCACCCCCTCTCGGACCGTTCCAACTAGATCAGCAGCGTGTCTTTTATGTCGCGCCGTATATGGCCGGCCAACTGCGGCGGTTATGTCATCCACTTTCCTGTACTTGAAGGCGCCGCGGCGTGAAGTGGTTAGACTACTCGCCTCCCACATTGGCGAACTGGGTTCGATTCCCGGCGGAGTCGCTCCCGGATTTTCCCGGCGGGTTTTCTCGGGATCTCCCGTTTTCCCCACCCCGTCATTCTGGCGATTATCTACACTCGCTTTGCTTCACCCTCGTCGACTCTCGAGACCTCGATGCTGAGAGCAGTCCAACTCTCTACACTCATTCACTCCTGCTCTTAACACTTTAGGCACTGAAATGATCACTCCCAACAGGCTTGATACGAAACCTCTGTGCTTGAGAAAAGCTGAACGTTTCGTTGATCGTTGCATTTTGCTTACCTCACGCCATCATTTTCCTTGACCACTCAGAACTCATTATCTGTGCCGACGAATTATTGTTAATGATCCTCTGTTTTGTGGGATTGGCCAGCTTCACGTGCGCCCATAACACTAGCTATAGTTGTAGCTAGTATTTGTACGCTCATCATGTTCAATAACGTGATTTATGGTCGAACGGTCTTATTCGGCAGAGCGATATTTTTTGGCGGACAAATATTTCATCTTGTGATTCTGGCTTACCGAACTAAATAATAGAATGGAATAAAGAGGTGTATTCGATTTTTAAAACGAGCCAATATTCATATTTCGTTGCCCTTATGGCGTACGGGTATCGTGTTGAATGTGTTACAGGCGCTGATTACTGAAAAACTCATTATTTTATGTTTGTACGAAATTCTGTTCAACTTGTACACGTTACTTACTAGTACTACACTGAAGAGCCAAAAAAACTAGTGCACCTGCCTAATATCGTGTAGGGCCATACCCGATATTCACGGTACACTCGTGAAATGGTTGTACGCGAACATCCTAATGTTATCGCTACCTCGGAGATGCTACGTCCCATCTCTCGTGCGCCGACTATAACACCACGTTCAAACTTACTTAAATCTTGATAACCTGCCATTGTAGCAGCAGTAACCGATCTAGCTGCCGACCGCATCGCGTTACTCTGATTGGTTCCATACCTCTGTTATTTGCATTCGCACGCTTATACCAGTTTTTTTTGTGGCTCTTCAGTGTATTTACTCGCACAAAAAAATACTAACCACGTATTTTTTGCAAGATTCCAGGCCAAAAAAAACAACACAATTTTAGTGTTCTTGAGGCGTACAAATAAGAAAAACAAACTCAATTACCGAAATCAGATAATTCTCATTGGAATAAGATACAAGCTACTTCAAGAAATATTTACAATCACACTATGAAATGTTTCCGCGATTTTTAAAAACTGCTGAAAAAAAATTGGCATGTGTTTGATTTTCAGAAATATTAATTTTTTTGTACTAATATTTTTTTCTAGGCATACCTTTAAAGCCCCTTTTTATGTTACGTCTCAGGTATAGTCGCCGTAAATGAAAAGGTGAACACGTTCCAAGTTTTGTTTACATTTGTGCAGTTAAATATTTAGAGTTTTACTCCACAGCGTTATTCCAATGAATGCCAAGGATGCCAGAGATGATGTCACCTTCAAAATCACGTGACACTTACTGACTCGGAATGATCTTGCCGCCTCTCATTATGAGTGGCGCGATTTTCATTTAGACAGCTTTATATAAAGGTCATGCGAAATTTAATCAGTTATTTTACCTGTGAAAGGGGGATTACGAATAGAGACCACTTGGTGAAAACCTGTATGGTCCATTTCTAACTATCCGCCATCCTGCAGTGACTGGTTCATGAATCGAGTACATGCGGTAAATGCAGATAAGCCTTACTGGGAATTTGAGGAACGATCAGCCAGGGCAGAAAATTCGATGAACCAAAAGTAGTGGCAATTTCTTCTCTTAGAGACGATGATGGGCCTACTGTACACTGATACAGAGCATTATTTTACACAAAGGCAGAATTAGGTATGTACACAGAAAAAAATTGTAATATTCTCGGAACAAATAAATTATTATTGAGGCATTTATTTAAACATTTATGTTGTAGTAAAATTAATAATTTTGTGACAAAGTTAATAATTAACCATTTATATAAACATAATGCAAATAAACTGTTGAAGTGTTAATAGAGCCTCCGAGTAATGCTGCCGCAACCAAAAGTTGTATCTTGCTAAAAAATAACAGGAATAACAAAATATTTTGTGTTACTGCGACATTAAAGAAATGTCCAACCAACACAAGTTTACACTGACTTGGCGTTGTAAAGTGGTGTACTGTAAGGAACAGCGATAACCTCGTAAAACGAGTCCACCGTATATTAAAAATTTAAAACATACGCAGTCTGAGAACTAATTGTAGCCCTCAAGTGTTGCAAAGCAGTTTACGTGTGCCTGTGACGCATACATTTGTACAGTATAAAGTATATCTACGTAACGAAAGAGAACTGCAGTTGGTCAATATGTTGTATTCAATACTTACAATGTCATCTGTATCCATACAGCGATTTGAGTTCGCCAGAGCTCTCCCTCCTGTGCCTGATCCGACACGGTATAACAGGATACACCATTCAGAGCTCATACATAAGAGTGCACCTAAGTATTCAGGACTTCCAGGCTATACGTTGTCACTACAGACATATGCACATCAGCAGTTCGATGTGTAGGTGCACTCAGCCAGGCATTAGATTCAGAACATGTCTATTTCGGAGCTTGAACAAGGTTCCTAGTTGAGAGCAGTTGAATGCTGTATTCAATACTTACAATATGAAACTTAATTAGATATGCCAAAATAGCGCAGTTGGTAGGACGTCGGGAACAGTGAAGCGGAGAATGTAAGCTCTCATGGCGAGGGTTTGATTCCCCTCCAATAATCAATTTTTTTTCCCCCGGTGGTAATGTTTTTTTTTGTGACAAAATAATAGTACGTAATTTATTTTACATCGGAATGTTTTTAATGCAAATAAAATAAATGATATTTTTTTAACACAAATGTTAACATCAGTTCAACACAAAATTTGTTTTGCCGCAACATATACGCCACCTTAAAGTTGACAGTACACCTATGGTTGTGGGCGCCTTGCCCGCCGCGACATTTGTTATAATTTTACCACCTCTTGTCCAGTTCTAACTACACCTAAGGTTGTGGGCGCCTTGCCCGCCACTTCATTACTTAATTTCTTTACTACCACTTCCTGTTAGTTCTTTACTTGTTTCCATGTCTTTATTTTTCGTCTGTATAAATTTTAGTTTTTAAGTTTTTAAATTTTTAATTGTCATTTCGAGGTTTTGGAGAATTTTTCCCCAGTTCACTTTACTAATGTTTGTTTCTTTATTTTTCCAGTTATGGTTCCAAACGCAGTCTGTACTGTAGAAGAGCTCCAAATATGAGCTGGCATGCATGTACTCTGTCTCAATGTTCCTGTTATTATTTCTTGTGAAGGGTCAAATTTGTAAATAAACAACTATTAAAACAAACAAACAAAAAGGATATAATGTAGTTACTAAAGTTATTAATGTTATGTTAACATGAATAGCTTATCAATATATTACATTAACATCAACATTAGTTACCAATGACTCAAGATAACAAAAAATTACTATTATAGTAACATTAGTGCTGTTGGCACAACAATATACTTTTTTCTGTATAATTATTTCATCATTTTAGACGAATTGTGAACGCTTGATGAGCTTACAGACAAATCTATGACGAGTATTCGGGAAGGCATACATCGTATTCAAGTGTAACGTCAATTTATCGGCAGATGAAAGGAAAAATTTTCCTTAAGACCACACCTCCATTGCAATCGACCGGTATTTAACTACGACCTCCCGAACTAGTGTATTGCACGCTCTGTGCTGCCAATGCCGAAATATGTTCGATCTGTACAAGGGAAAAAAATGAGTGAAATTTCACTTCTGTTTAACACTTTTGAACATATATATATTGTTTGTACCTGTGTAAGGTACAGTCCAACTTTTAACAAATTACTAATTGGATCATCCGCCTGGTCATACACTATCGCGACTTACCTCATCACGAGTTGCTCATTAGACTGCCGTTAAAAATGTGCCACGAAGGGCCAGCAAGCACAAGTCCCTACTTTAAAGACAGAATACTCAGATATATAAAAATTAAAAGAACACAATGTGTTACAACTCAAAACAATTTTTAATCCAGGTCAACTCTACCTCGAATACAAATGGTTTTAAACAGGTATTATAGGTTACGGAGTAAACAAAAGTGTTAAATTAAAGTTTACTCTTCGGACGCGATTTGTGAACATTTATTTTCATTAATGTAAACACAGCTGAAGTAAACAGTATACGTGGTCTCAGTGAAGAAATTAACATGTTGTCTGTCAATATAGAGGAAAGATTATCAGATCCTAGTGTAATATGCATTAATGATAAAGAAATGATTTTAAAGCCGTTGTTACGTTGTAATAAACATTATTTATTATAGAATACACAGTTAGGTTGCAGCAGTAAAAATGCTTTTGAAGGTAACTCAAATAGTAAAAAAATTGTTAAGTACATATTTTTGTTTTATATAAATAGTCTCCTGGCAACAAATAATTGAGACTTCTATTACTGTCGGATAATATCTGGTATTAGTTTCCATCCACTTTCTCAGACAACCCTCATTTAAAATTTCACAAATTATTATTTACAATCAACTAATTTCACGTGCACAAAACTCGTGGCCCCATTTACATTCTTAATCTGAGTTAGTTATTTCAATCAGTAGAATCATGTTACTGAGTCTTCAGTTAATGAACTATTATCTACTGGTGAATCATTGGAATGCACTGAGGCGCATCATAATCTTTGTCCTCGTAACTACTACCCTCACAGCCAGACATTTGTCTCCGCTATTTTCCTTTAGACGACGCCTTTCCGAATTTTAGCTTCTTTGAATCCTCAGGTTGTAAATTATATTGGGAGCTTGTAATAAATTATGCTTTCCCTAACCGCGTTGCCCTGTTAGAGCCCGTTATCCACTTCTTCATGATGGTGGCGAGCTGATTAAAAATACTTTTGATGTCGACACTGAATATCAGATGCAGATGACTAAGTTAGAGTTCAATCTTTACTAGTTTAGGTCAAACATGTTCTGATATGCAAACAAATGTTGTAGAAGAGTTGTTTTGTGTCGCACTAATACGATACATTGTGTGAAGAGATGTTCTCTCTTCACTATTAAAATGGGAGACTCCAATGCCTTACTACTCATTACTTTCAATTGCTAATTCTCTATAAACGACTCATCTGTGGTTGGGTTTCTTGGAAGTAGAGCGTAACCACGTGAGAGTTTTTGAGGATACTTAAATGAGTTATGTTTATGCTAAAGAAAATATATTTTGAAGCCCGACTTGCAATTTAGAGGGTAATTTTTTGAAATAATAAATTTATTATTAAGATAGTCTTTTCAGTGACAGGAGGCCAGCTTGTTTGAGCTATAAGCAATCGTAAATGAATTGCACATGTTTTATTCATACGTTTTTCGATGTAACGAGCATACACGTCATCCGATGCTACATTTTTTCTACGCGCTTGACTTTGTTTCAAGCTAGCTCAGGCCTGCTGATCTACGGTTATTGCATTCGTATTCTAGAAAAGACGCGGTGATAGTGGTGGCGGTGTGCCGATTTTATAAGTAAGTACCTATTAGGTTTCGGTTTCACGGAAGGCTGAAATACTTCATGTGAACATTTTACAGCAGCCATATTTAAACACGTCCAATTAAATTGTTGCCAAGGCAAACATGCTCCCATCGTTACACCTCTGTAACAGCATGTAAACAAAAGAAAATCCTAACCTCAAAAACATGCTACCGCAACTCTTTATAATCGCTTCCAATATTCAGTCATGTTCAGTTGCTTTTATTTTTAATACAACTTACTTTACTAAAACTATTGTAAAAATAATATCAAACTCTGATGCAAAAATTCCCGTTGATTTTTGACATTTTAATAAGACTGTTTATTTTCCCCATAGCAGCCAATCGAAGCGATAAACACAATGAAAGGTTTTCTGGTTCACATATACAAGCAGTTTACTTTGAAAAAGAAGTTATTGCGGTCATACGACTCTTAATTTATGAGCACCGAGTCGGTACAGCAAGTGATTCGAAGCCCACAATAATCCAAATATGCTGTATGCTGCCTGCTTTAGCCTTTTGGTGGACAGCAGTGCAACATAAATTTTAATAATAAATGCGAGGTAAGAAGAGAACTCGTTGATAACATAAGTATCATCAAAGGTTGAATTATATTTTTAATGTTGCCTGGTTAATGCTATTTAATGTTGCCTGGTTAATGCTAATTTTGAATTACTTATAGGATAGTACTTACACTTTTCATTAATTACAATAAAGCATTAATGACCTGATGTTTTTTTTTAAAATAAAGGTGTTTTTAAGTATTTATAGCACTGGTCATTTTGACAGCGCTTACTATTGCAGAATTTCATTTAAGTATTTCGCTGGTCAAAATTTAAGTCTTTGAAAGCTACCAACAAAAAATTACGTCGCCTGAAATGAACTGAGTTTTGTGGGGTTTACCGAAACATTACGACGTCCATATTCTTTGAAGACAACTGGCGACGAAATGTTTCTTGGCCGGTGGTGTTCATAAAGTTCTCTGCAATGTGATATTACGCCAGCAACACTTAAAATGTAAACTACTCAAATGAACAGGATGTGTTGTACTATTATTATACATAGGAAAGAGCATTCAACTGGGACACTTTCAACTAGATTTTATATTGACAGAGAGTTGGCCAGTGATAAACGTTGTTCAGTGTAGTAAGCGGTATCGTGTGAACAAATGTCATGTTTGTAAATGAAAATACAGGGACAAGCAGAAGTTGTGGCCTTACATTCGTTAATATAGGGGACACACATATAGATTGCCTTAATTTGCAGTAAGCCTGAACCACACTCGAAGTGATAAAAAAAATGGGGAAGGGGATCATTGTAGTAAGTCAAAAATATTTATAGAACAATATAATTTATACTTTTTTTAATTTTTGTATATATTTTTTATTTTTCTCTTTGTGTTTGGTAAGTACGCGTAGCCTACCGCGGAATGTAGATTATTTGAGTGAGTGAAGAGTGAAGAGATTTGGGGGGCTCTTAACATTGAGGTCCTGAGAGCCAGTTTAAGTGAAGCGAGGTGAGTGTGGAGCAGCGCCAGTTCGCAATGGCAGGGGAAACGGGAGATCCCCGAGAAAACTTGCCGACCAGTGGCATCGTCCAGCACGATTCCCACATGTGAAAATCCCGGGGGTGACCCCGCCGGGAATCTAACCAGGTTCGTACAGGTGGGAGGCGGGTAGTCTAACCACTACATCACCGCGGTGGCCGCGTAGGTTATTCTAAAAGCGCACGTTTGCTCCACAGGGACAGAGTTTCACCCATAGAGCACATGAGAAACGCAACCACCCGATGGGCACGATTGGCAGGCGGGGTGGGTCTATAACAGAGAATGTCACGGAAGGCTATCCAAGGCACGAACTAGGTCAAGTTCGTCGCTGACGGCCCGTGGCGTGAGTAGCTGGCTCGTCTCGGGGTATAGTGGGGCATTGCCCGCGGTGATGTACCCCCAGGTCGAGAATCACTTCCAGCGGGGAGGAAAGGAATTTCGCATCTATAATGTGGCCCGCGCCTCCCAACATAGTTGCGGGCGACGATGCGTCAGGGCATCTCTCCTCGCCTCTGTAATTTACCGCGTGCCAAGGGACAAATGCTTGTTTTTTTCCCCGCGTGACTGCGCGCGGCGGACACCTCCAGCCCTACGTTTGACGAAGGTCCAAGTCTCCAGGGGAAACGGCCTTTCATATCTCGAATACTTGTCTAAAAATATGTGATTTCGGTTTATAGCCCTCGAGCGCGCTCTTAAAGAATCAGTCGGCCTGTATTTTACATAACATTCTCCCTCACAAAATATATATAATTCATCACCTATTTCGTTTCAGGCCCATTTCAAAAGATTCTGTAAAACATTTGTTCCTTTTCTTAAAATTATTTTTTTTTGAGCAATTATTTAAATTGATGGTCAAATGCAGTTTAAAATGCAAACACGTTTCGAGAGGGCTGGAAGTGAATAGGAATTTGAAGAAGACACTCTAGTTCCTAGCTGTGCACACGAATACAAATATCTCCGTTCATCACGAAAAACCATTTACTTCTGCCTTTGTTGTTTAACGCAAGAAAGGCATAACAAGACTTGTCACCTCTATTCACAAGAATTCTTTACAAGAAAGCTATATAAGAGGAGTACTTATGCTACATCAACATTGAGAGAAAGATTTAGTTGCAGGCACCACATAAATTTGCTTGAAAGGTACAACTAATTGGTTTGGTTACCGCAAACATTATATATATCATGATCGAGTCAAACCAATATTTCGATGGAAGCGAATAAAGCATTTGGTTACTTGGAACAGTCTGAAGTTTATTATAGGATTTTTTGCGGCAACAAACCCAGCTTGGTTCAGAAGTAGCATTTATTTGGTTGGCTATAAGGTAATCGGCTCATATAGTCCGATGGTCAATTTGTCCGAAAGTATTATGGTTCGAGAATTTGTTTGTAATTTTCATTACGATTAAGACAGTAGCAGTGTTTGTTAGTGCCTTTGTTGATGTTTAGTTACGGTATAAACAATTCCAATGAAACAATATAAACAGAAGATAGAAATGCAAAGCAGCAAAACTTTGAAAAACTTATTTACGTAATTGTACTTAAACAGAAAGAATGAAACTTATTTACAAACATTCCAACTCCGTCAGTGGCCAATTTAGTCGAGGTCACTAACGCGTAGTCTCTTCGGACGCTAGCATTTCAGATTTGAAACTCTTTCGTACACCTACTTTTATTGTAACCGAAATTGTTTAATGTATACGTAGAGTCATACAAATATATAGTCTAACCAACTTAATTTCACAAGTTTGTTGCTAACAAGTATGAACAAAAAAATATTTAAATGCTTCTATACACAACATTAATTTTTGTTTGCGCCAAACGAACTTTGTTCCATTCAACAAAATATTTTTCTCAGTGCATGCTTCAGTACCATTTAAAGACATCGAAACCACGATGCAGTGCTACCCAAATCGAAAATGGCAAATAAAACTTTATGTTGCAATAATCGGTATGTTGGCAGGACTACCGGTAGTGTGTAGTAGTTGCGCTCTTATTTAAGTAGTATCGAATCATGAGCATGTGAACATCACGCAGCCCAAATGGTTGACTGGAAGTTGCTGCTTGCACGTAGACAGAGAACAGTGAGCTTAATCAAATATTAAGTGACAGAATAATTTAATAAATAGGGTGCAAAAACGTTTCTGCGACAAATTTGACTTATTGACTGGTATAAGCAGTTATATAGGCCTTTCTTCATGTTTTACGTATGATTTTATGAAATATGCCTTTATGAAAAGCTTCCTAAGTAAGGCGATAGCGGAGCTAAATTGCCCACAGTTTCATAGCAAATAGTGAAACCCTAATTAAAATAAGTGTTATACTTATACATTTTTAGTAATGACATTAACAATTTAATTAACTTCTACAGTACAGTATTGCTTTGCAGGTAATGGGAATACTTACTCTCCCCTCTCCGCCCCAGTTTTCCTGTCTTTGCTTTACTTGTCTTCGTTTTACTGTAGTTAGTTCATGATGAATTAAACACTATATAGAAGCATTAGAAAAAAAATTATAATTTCTACTAACACCTTACATTTGAATGTAAATACTGACGTATTTATAGTTACTTTAAATGTANTACAGTATTGCTTTGCAGGTAATGGGAATACTTACTCTCCCCTCTCCGCCCCAGTTTTCCTGTCTTTGCTTTACTTGTCTTCGTTTTACTGTAGTTAGTTCATGATGAATTAAACACTATATAGAAGCATTAGAAAAAAAAATTATAATTTCTACTAACACCTTACATTTGAATGTAAATACTGACGTATTTATAGTTACTTTAAATGTAAATAAAGGAAAACAGTGCTACGCCGTAACGTATTACTTAAATTCTATGTTTTAAGTTTCTGACAAATGTACACTGCTCTTTTCGTTTTATGCACGTTTGAGTGATAAGTTACATCTTGTTGATGTATTTACGCTCAAATAATTCCACAGCGTCAATTTCCGTGAATAATCACGCGTTGTTAGGTCAAAACCAATATTAAAGTGTTTACAAAAATCCTCAGAAAATCGTAAAAGAGCAAAAATGCCATACCGCTTCTGCAAACTATTTTTTAAAAGTTTTATGCAAATAAAATTGTTACGTTCATCTCAATACGCGCCAAAACACCCCCAGCAGTCGTTCGCTACACCGTGATGCACTGAGAACAATATTTTATTTCAAATTATAAACGAAACTTTTGCAACAATATTTTGTTTAATCAACTAATCTGTTCTTGCTCCATACATCCAACCGCATTCGTTCCATTGAACCAAGTAAACCATTATATGTGAGTGAGTGAGTGAGTGAGTGAAGATATTTGTGCGGTTCTTAACAGCAAGGTCTTGAGAGCCGATTAAACCATTTAAACATAATTTATATACCCAAACATTTATTTTGTTGTTCCAACGCCATCTTAATGTATTTGTTACACACGGCCATATTACAAGTACGTTCAATTAATAAGTTTGGTTGCCGTAAACATTATAAGTAACATTATAGAGTCAAATGAATATTTCGTTTGGAGTGAATAAGAATTTGGTTTGGTAAAATAATCTGACAGCCCCTGTGTTTAGCGTTACACACTTTGTTGCGATAACAAAATAAGCTTGGTCCAGTTCCGGCATTTATTTTGTTGGCTGCAGCGTCAACAAGTAATTGAGATCTCCTTCTTTCGAATTTACAGCTCGAGAGATTGTTTATAATTTCTGTTACAGTAAGGATAATAACAGTCTGGGTAGTATATTTATTGATGCTAAGTAATGGCATTAACCACGCCAATAAACCAATTTAAACAGAAAACAGTAAAGTAAATCTGTAAAACTTGAAAAACGTATGACATAAATGTCGTAAATTAGCCAATATATAATGCGAAAACTATATCGTCTTTTTTAACAGTTATTGTGGGCGAGGTCGCTAAGGCACAATACTGAGAGACAAGTGTTCTTGGTTCAAATTTAGGCTCTCCGTTCTATCTCTTGGAAACTCTGACGCATTCTGCGTCCCTATATTTTATTCGTCAGAACACACACTCTGGCGAAGCTCGCAGGCGGACGACCGCAATAAGGATTAAGGGTTTTGCGGACGTGATGGGAGAATGGCGCCAGGATGGCCCGGCGGAACGACCACGTGCGGAGAAAGGCAGATGCAGCTGCGTCTCGCAGCTGCCAAGGGACGCAGAGCCCACACCAGTGGCTGAGTCTGTCCCGGGCTAGTTTCAGCAATAAACATTGAGAGCTTTTAGATGGCGTGCTGGGAGAATAACGACACCCTATCCGGAGGCATAAAAACAACACGTGCGCTGAACCAAAGGGGCCACCCAAGAGTTCCCGCACGTGCAGAACGGAACAATAAACTTCCAGGCCAGAATCAAGGGGCGATGCTAGGCCGACTGCGGACCACAGGAGCAGCGGCCACGTGTTTTACGACTCAGGGGGGACGCGGCAAGCACCCCGGCCACGTGCAGGGACGGTGCAAGTTGAATATGGCGATNGGGAGAATAACGACACGATATCTGGAGGCATAAAAACAACACGTGCGCTGAACCAAAGGGGCCACCCAAGAGTTCCCGCACGTGCAGAACGGAACAATAAACTTCCATGCCAGAATCAAGGGGCGATGCTAGGCCGACTGCGGACCACAGGAGCAGCGGCCACGTGTTTTACAACTCAGGGGGGGGGGGGCAAGCACCCCGGCCACGTGCAGGGACGGTGCAAGTTGAATATGGCGATGGAGCCTACAAAACGACGGGAGAGTGGGAGGAACGGGGCAGGCAGTCTAGGATCGAGCAGTCAGGCAGTCAGTCGGAGGACCTGAAGTGAGGCGTCCAGATCGAGAATGCATCACGACGTCAACCTCAGTCGGAGGCCGTCAAACGGGACGTGCGACGGGAAGAGTCCGAGAAAACGCGGCAGTCGGCCGACGGGAATCTAGGAGGGCGGAGCGAATCCGGGAGAAGACGACAACGGCAGCCGGCCGTCGTCAGACGAAGAGTGCTGAGTGGACCCGGGAGGAGGAGCTTCGAGATCAGGCGTCGAGACGCCCACCAAGTGCCGGAGCAGTCCCAAGTCGCCAGCCGAGAGAAGACAGCGCCTCCATCCAGATAAGTAGAGTCATCCAGCGAGTGTGAAGAATCTTGCCTCCCCCCCCCTCCACGACGCGAAGCGCCGCGCCAAACAATACGGAGCCTACGTATAAAAGGGAAGGGGAGTGTTGTCTCGTGTGTACATGTATAAGTGGCCCTGTTAAGCGTTAATAAAACTGATTTATTGGTAACCTGAAAACGAGGTGAATTTATTAGTAAATTGGACCTAGAGACAATAGTGTCGACGTATTCCTACGCCCTAACACTGAGGGCTAGCCTCAATTGCTGGTGCCTTACACAGAGAGCAGATTCAATACCTACTAATAAACCATAGCATTGGGCAGGTATCAACTCTAATGCACGAACAGCTATGCACATCTTTAGTTGCACT
The DNA here is from genome assembly GCA_002778355.1 of Clitarchus hookeri. NCBI lineage: Eukaryota > Metazoa > Arthropoda > Insecta > Phasmatodea > Phasmatidae > Clitarchus > Clitarchus hookeri. The sequence goes on along the minus strand of NQII01003625.1, from coordinate 61,935 downwards.
AACTAAATCTTGTATGTTTGGGGCAACCAACAAATAACTAAACATAATTTGGTTTCGGCAGTAAAATATTTAATTGCCCCTATAAAAACCTCTTATTTGGTTGGGCCAAACAAAAATTTTTTTATTCAACAAAATATTTTACTTAGTGCGACATTGCGCTGAACGCCGAAGTAACCACCGTACCATGTCTTCGCCGAACTGATAAGGGACGAGCTTGAAAGAGCTGAAAGTGGTTTATCTTGCTACAACTCGCAAATTAAAACTGTCGATGCGAGCATTTAGTAATTTTCCAAAAACGTACGCTTTTATAGNTATCTTGCTACAACTCGCAAATTAAAACTGTCGATGCGAGCATTTAGTAATTTTCCAAAAACGTACGCTTTTATAGCTGACTATCAGTGTGACACAGAAACCAAGTAGACAATCCCTTAAAAATTCATTAATGAATACATCAGGGTGCACTTTCCTTGGGTGAGGCAGGTACCTGGTGAAAATTTGTTTTGTTGTAAGAATTGAGTATTTAGTATATNAGGGTGCACTTTCCTTGGGTGAGGCAGGTACCTGGTGAAAATTTGTTTTGTTGTAAGAATTGAGTATTTAGTATATACATACTGTGTAATGGTTTCCTAGGGGGCTGCAATGGTAGTGTTCTCTCCTTTTCTATCTGATTACAAAGACAATGTGTAAGGATAGAACAACCACGAACAACATGTCCGGAACTACCTTGGAGAATACATGAGGTGAGAAGGAACAACTTCTAACTTCACCTTTTGAAATATTTTTTTTTTNTCCGGAACTACCTTGGAGAATACATGAGGTGAGAAGGAACAACTTCTAACTTCACCTTTTGAAATATTTTTTTTTTAAGTATAAGTGTATGACAGGAACCAAATCTGTCTACATTCTTTGAGGGAGATGGTATTAATCATTTCCCAGTGGGTTACAACTGCCGTGGTTACTCCTTTGTGTCTCGTTACAAAGAAAACATTTTAGGCAATGAATGCCTATGGTAGTACCTTCGAGAAGACATTATGTGAGAATGAACCACTTATTACTACACCTTATTGAGGAAAAGAATCTTAGTAGGCCCTTCGAAGTGTGCCACCTCACAGTCTTGTTTCCGACTTGCACTCAAAGTCGCCTACATTTTACGATTGAGAACAGGCACCACATCTGTCTACATGCACCCATATCTTAATGAAGGGTGAAGGTGAGCAGGAACCACATCTGAGTTCACCTTATGGAGGGCTGAAACCATTGCAACACCTCCATCGGTGAGCAGGATCCGCGTCTAACTTCACATCGTGGTAGGATTGATTTGTGTGTTTGAAAGCATGCAATGACCTACCACATCATCACATAAGTGCCCGTCCTAAAGAAGGCGTGAGTCTCAACAGGTGACAGCATGGTAACTGGCCTGGTGAGTACAACACGCCAGCCTCGGGGTATGAGTCGTCTGTAGACGCCTCGCGTCCCAACACTGAACTTAGAGACCCAGGATAGAACCACAAAACGTTTTCGGTAATATGATTCGTTAGGGTCTCTATGCGACTCGGTATCAAGACCGACCCGCTTGTAGGATAATTGTATAGCCTTAAGGCTAATGAGACTTTGAGATGAGGAGGAATCACGTCTGAACTCACCTTATGGAGAGCTAAAACCATTGCCACACCTCCATGGTGTGCTAACGTCGCATCTCAAGGCGCGTCAGCTCCACATTCCCTCTGCATTTATCCGGGCTTGGGACCGGCAACATTACTGCATGTGAACCATGCTAACATACAGTGATGCATGCTGCATTACGGGTGATGAATGAAGTGTTGTAATGTGTATCCGTTTGTGGGCAAGTGAACATTTAATACTTTGTGTATGTGATATAAGAAGAGAATGTGTTCTGTCGCGGAAATGGGGAAAGGTATATGTATGCTCCTATTGTAGAAAATGAAGCTGATGTGGTGAGGACCCTTCCACATGTCGTTGGCCAGCACACAGAAGAGTCAACGGACTTGATCGAAGTCAAGTTTTCGGCAAATCGTGTGCCACCGAGGAGGTCAAAGCGTAGAATGTTGAGTAGCAGAAAAGCACTTGTTAATTTGTCTGGAGCAAGCGGACAGATGTTTTTGAAGAACCTGAAGGAGAGGTGTTTTTTTTAAGAAGAGGTGTTTTTTTAAGGATGGGAGAGGTTTTTTTTATATGAAGGAAGGGGTGGTTTATTTTAGGAGAGGTAAGCCCAGAATTTCCGGGTACACCACATTCAGAACGAATGTTTTGTTTTGGTAATGTTTTGCAGGACGATGCCTGATGATGGTTTCGCCAGCACCGACAGAGTCGAAGCTCTTAGTACGGGACAGTGCGACATACAGCTGTCCGTGGCTGAACACTGGATTTCGAAGGTAAATCCCTATGCAGTCGAATGTCTGACCTTTGCTTTTATTTATCCTCATGGCAAATGCCAAGCGGACAGGAAACTGTCTGCAACTGAAAGAGAAAGGAAAGTCAGCAGGGGAAGACAACAGTTTCATTCTGGGAATTTAGGCCCTGTCGCCCTTGTAAGACCCAGTGATGATCTTTGCATCAATGACATAATCGGATATGTTGACCACCAACAACCTGGTCCCCCTAGAGTGTCCGTGCTTGGTGTCGAGGTTTCCTATTAACATTATGCAGCAGCCAACTGCGAGAGTTAGTGAATGCGGCGGTAAAGAAAACACAGTCAGTGAGTTGAGAAACTCTACCGGGAAACTCATGCAATCCCCTTCGCTGTTATCCAGCTGGTCTTGGATGAGGAATTTTCTGCTCTCTCCACACAGGCGGGACACCATGGTGGCGTTGATGTCATCTACATCTTCGTTTCTTGGGCAGATAATAGCCCTCGTGCTTATGACCTGCAATCATAAAAGCACACATTTTTTTTAGCAACAGGAACCGCTCTGTCAATGCACAGCCATAGTAGAAACACATGGACACCATTCAGTACCTCCTCAGTTAGCACCTCATGTCCGAAGATGTGGCTGCAGATGTCACCGTTGTGGGGCAGCACTAAGATCTGAGGTAACTGCACGTAGCCATCGGGCAGGCTGGGGATGGGCGGAAATGTCCCTCGCCGATTCGCATCAGGAACTGCTGGAACTCCTCCTGCCCTTGGTTGACCCTCAGGTTGTTCTTGAGGCGCAGCTGTCTGAAAAACGGCCACAGTAGGGAGTTCTCCACGCAGGCATTCACTTGGTCTGTGTGGCCTCTGTAGCTCACCACAGGCAGAACTTGGTGGAAGTCACCTCCGAGGAGAAGACCTTCCCTCCGAACTTGGTGCGATCGTGCTGGGTCACGTCTATCAAGAGTCTGCCAACACAGTGCAATGCCTCCTTCGGAGCCATGGGTGCCTCGTTCCATATAATGAGGCTGCAGTTCCTCAATAGCTCGGCTTCTGGCAACAGTGCCGAGATGCCAACCACGGACCCTTGTATGGCCAGTACAGGTAGTTTGAAAAGTGCATGTGAAGTGCTCCCTCCTGACAACAGTATTGAGGGTATGCCTGTCCAAGCAACAAAGCATACAACTTTGTTTTCTTCCCGAAGGCAATGCATGATGCAGTTGTATAGGAACGTTTTCCCCGAGCCTCCAGGACCATCTACGAAAAAAACTCTGCACTGGGGTTCATCACCACCGTCAGCAGCAGCTGCAGCCATCACCTCTCCTGGTCGGCATTCAGAACAGAACGCATGCATTGTGTACACGACACAAATTGGGGCATGGAAGCCCGAAATCGGCGAGCGATTTGTTAAACACACCCAGCCTGAACTGAATGTGGATGAGTGCTCTGTTATCAGAAGCCTCTACGTCGTCAGATGTGTCATCGAGCAGATATGGTTTAAGGTTGTTAAAGATTAGCAGTGGGTCTGCTATGTTGCAGTGAATGAGAATGTGGGTGAACAAAACTCTCAAGCGCCCAGGAACGCTCCATCTTGCAGCTTCGTGCATGGTGGCCTGGTATATGTCGTCTCGGTCAAGCAGGAGCAGGTTGAGACACGCCAACTTGTACGATGGATTTACAGTTTGCCGCACAGTGAAGAGGTCCTCGACGGAGGTGGGAGCTCTCACATTGAAGCAGCCTAAGGCAAAGTAGCTCCTCGTTCGCCTGAGGGCTTAATTGATGAATCCGAGAAATTGTATCCACCCTTCTCTCTTGCCTTTCAGATGTGCTGCTTCTCGAGCAACAGAATTGGCTTGATACTGGGCATATGTCAGGTGTAGTGGACACTGCCTTGCCCCACACTCACCGCCACCATGGTGGTCATGCAACTTGTGCTCAGAGTTATAAAGAGAATGCTGTGAGGTGCGTGTGCTTCTCACACACCCTCTCAACTGCACCAGCTACATCATTGTCGGCAATGAAAACTAATTGCCTGTTCTCAAGATGAATGTTGACCCTGAACACAATTATGTTCTTGTCTGCCATTTTGTACTACAACAAATGCCAGCATGCTTCTGGTGAACTGACATACCTGCAATCGAGGTAAGATGTCAACTCGTCATGGACAATGTCTCCCACTTGCAGAACTGCAGAGTCGTGTACTTTATGGATGTATTTGTACAGGTAGTTTGTTGGTTGAAGCGATGAACACACTTCAACGTTAGTGTGGCACTGATACTTCAAAAGCAGATATGGGTTATAAGGCACGACTTGCCTGTTGTCGTACACCTTGGTGTTGATGTTAGCAGAAGCGGCATTGTCCAGTCTTTTGTATTGGTCAAAGCCACGGTAGTGGAGCAGAGTCTCTGCCCGAAAAGCCCTCGGGAAGTGGAACCTGCAACCCCCATCCATGTAGCAGGGTGCAGATGGCACGCACTTGGTGTGCAGCATGTGGGTTTTTACCAATGCGTATAGCTCAGGTTCCACCTCTCTGTCCGGGATGTCAGCTCGGACAGCGGCATCAGCAGTTTCTGGCATCGCCAACTTGTCGCCTTTTGACCAAATGAGCAGGATGTGAGCGTGGGGCAGTCCCCGCTTCTTAAATTCAATTATATAAGTGAAGGCATCCACCTTGCCAAAAACTTGCTTTTTGTGGATGTCATCCATTAAAGCATCAAATTTAATTTGATAACTCTTTATACAACATCAGGACGATGGCATGTCTGCTGGCGGCCCTCCAGCGACAGCAAAATCTCCGGCCACTTCGGATTGCAAGTAAAAGTAACGAATATGTCTGGTCTGCCAAAGTGACTCATGATAGCTACCGAGTCCTGATAGCATTGATACATGTGTCTTTGCGACCCATAGAAAGATGAAAGAAGTATCACAACTTTTCCCACTCTGACATGAGCAGCATCAGATTTCCTCTGCACGTGCTCGTGAAGACGCATGTATTCCTCAACTCTGAGCTTGTCATGGTTCTGCCTTATGTTCCATATCCTCAAGGCTTCTGCGTTACAGTAAGCATCAACGACAAACTGTTGGAACAGTTTTCCGGAATGGTGCAGGGTTGAATACCCGCGTCTCTGCATTATGCGATATGCATATAAATGATTACAGGTTACTGTGTTGCGAGTCGTGCTCACAATGAAAGTGTGGCCGAGGACACAGGTGTACCCATGTTCTCCGTGTGGGAACAGGAGAGGGCAAGTCGTCGGGTCTGCCAAGGCATTGAGGTGACTTATTGCCTGCACAGGTCTATCTTTAGGATAAATCCTGATATCGTTTCGTAAAGGTGGGACGTCACCCACGAAAATCGCTGCTACCTCATTTAGAGCAACAGGAAGCTTGTATATGTTGGGATCCTTGTTCAGGCCCGTTTTGATCGTCAAGGTGACCTGCATCAAAGGGCGACCCATCTGACTTGACTCCTCTTCCTCCGACACCATCACCTGATGCATCGACTTGTGGATCTGCGCCAAAGGATTGATTTCACCAAGAAGATGTTCCAGCGTGTACAAAATTCCAAGCTGGCAAGGATTGTGCTGACACCCGGGCAGAATTCGCTGCATCCACATCGATAAAGTAAAGTTGATTATACCGAGGGACTGTGCCCTCCACTGGACGTGTAGCCCCAGAGGTGAAATGATGTACTTGTCCGTTAATTTGAAATGTATACACAGATCGGCCAGGGGAGTCAACGAAGCCATCTGCACAGAATGAGGCGAACGATAATGCTGCATTGTAGTTCCTGATTAACTGTCTGTAATCAGCACTCTCATCTGAATCGCCCGTGAGAAGTTCCCGTAGGACAGCAGGACACTCACAGAGAGGAAGTAGCTGGACCTTGCCCCTCATGCAACACATGGTGAACACGTCATCGCGTTTTATGCCTTCACTTCCAAAAAAGATTGCACCACAATGCCGACACTCACTATCCATCTGGCCCATGTCGTGTGCCTCGACAGCCACTGGCCCACCTCTATGGGCAGCATGGTAGTGCTGTGAATGATAATTTCTTGGTTTCGCCCTTGTAAGAGCCACCTGTTTCTCTTGGAGGATGAGCACAGGTGCATTTTCCTATTCGTAAAAGGGCCTCAGCAAACCCTTGGTTGTTTCGTCATCCGACAGGATTTACTCTGTTAAGATGCTTGTGTCAGAAGGCACAGCAACAGGAGGTATAGGATCATGTGAATGCCCAGCATCAGAGGCTACACACGAGCGTGTTTTTCGCCTTCCCCTTGTGTGCACAACAGGTAGATCAGGGGCTTGGGAAGGCCCTGCCACTTGGCTGTCGTGAAATATTGTTGGAGGTGGCACTTCTCAGACGGGTTTTGACTTCCGCACAGGTGTTGACACCTGATATATTTCAGACTGATATCCACCAGACACACTGTCTGATAGCTGAGACAAATTTTCTCTTGACGAACGCTTATTGAAGCGCTTTTTTTCTTTTTGTAACCGGGTGGCCGGACTTTTCCACTTCTTAACCTTTGGCATCATGACACGAATGTCCAAATTACAAATTCACATAGTCTATGACCCACACACGACTTCCCAAATTACTATTTCACAAAGTCCACTTCTTAATCTTGGGCATCGCGATGCGATTTTCCGAGTAACTCTTGCCAAAGTCACACAATGTCAAAGTTCACAAACACAGTTTTCAGTGGTCACACCGAACTATGCACCATCTGTAACAAAAAGAAACCCATCGGTAGCATATGACACACTGCAAACAGACCACATGTATGTGACACAGCCATCCTTGGAGGGTGTGCATAACCACAGACGCACCCTCCACACATCTGACACTTCTAGTATACACGGACGTAGGCCAGCACCAAAGCCACGCCCATGCATAAAGCCCGTATTGAACCTTTTAGGGTGGCCTTCACCACCTACGCACCCTCCACACATCTGACATTTCTTGTATACATAAACGTAGGCCAGCACCACAGCCACGCCCATGCATAAGACCCGTATTGAACCTTGTAGGGTGGCCTTCACCACCTACGCACCCTCCACACATCTGACATTTCTGGTATACATTGACGTAGGTCAGAACCACAGCCACGCCCGTGCATAAGGCCCGTATTGAACCTCGGAGGGTGGCCTTCACCACAGACGCACCCTCCGTGCGTAATATCCAGCCAAGGCTGGTAGGGGACCATCACCAAAGCCACCCCTATTTTTAAGGCTCCATTGAAACTGTGGAGGGTGACCACCACCACCACGGACACACCCTCCGGCACGTCTGTATACGGCTGGGCATTCATAACCACAGGCACACTCATCTGTCAGGGTTCCATCAGAACCACGGAGGGTGACCACCACCACGGGAACACCCTCCACAAAGCACGACCGTATAGAGCACGTACCTATTGATGTGCTTGAGATGTACGCCTACACCTCAAACACACCCCCTCTGCATTTATCCGGGCTTGGGACCGGCAACATCACATATGTGACCATATGTAATACAGACTGCATTAAATAAGTCCTATTAAGGCGTGGGAGAGCCGTGGTTGCAATTTCGCCCCCAAACCACTGGGCACAACGATACACATGATCTCCGTCACGTTCTGTATCAGCCGAGGCTAAAAAGTAACCCAGTCAAAAATGTCTCCTTTCTTTCCACACCACTGGTCTCAATGATACACGCTATCTCCGTCACGTACTTTACCATCTCTGCTTTAATAGCCCAAATCAAGTATCCAAAAGGGCTTAACTAAGTTCCCTACCTCAAACCCCATAACTATTGGTCACAGAAACTGTTATCCCCAGGGACAAAAACCATATAGAAACCCCAACCACCCTCAGTTGTACCGACATTAATCGAAAAGGGCTTAAGTAAGTTACCTCCCTCAAATCCCACCGCAATCGGTGGAAAAATGTGGCTTCAAGAGCCGAAAAACATAAATGCCCCCCTTCCCTCAGGGGCACCGACATTTTTCATAAGGGCATAACTGACCCAACGGCCGAGGGTAGCCCTCCCTCAAATCTTGGCGAAATCCACCGAAAACGGCGGCTTCCAGAGGCGAAAATTTTTGAAAACAGACCTCTCCCGTGTGGCAGGGAGGGGGAGGGGAGATCGAAAGAGGAAGGTTCAAAGGTGTGCACAAACTTTGTTCCAGCACTNGGGGGGGGGGCACTGCGCGACCCCAAAGTCACCCTTCAAACTTCCGTTCTTGATTAATGAGATTTATGGATTTTTTTAGCCAGTACGTTTTCCTAATCTCACGGAATTCTTTTTTGTAATTGAAGCTTTCTTGAGGAACATGTTTTTTTTATTCCTGGCCAGCTATACTGTAGTCTGTATCACACGTCACTTTCCACCTCCAAAAACGGTATCCTTTCCGATAGTGGCCTGACAAGAGGACTTGTCCTCTCTATTTAGATGTGCTGATTCATAATTTGCCTTTTAAAATCTTTTACAGCTTAGCATCACAAAGTCTCGTACAAAATATGGTGCCAACTCCCGTTTACTTAATGAAGGGGCATGATATAACCAAACTCGCTATCAGATATGTAAGATCTCCGTTATACAAGTCACTGTTTACCGATCTGTTACTTAATCGCAAGTACTTTCTAATATTTTTTTACGAAAAACGTCTCAAAAGACGTCTTTTGGGAGTTCATAGCTCTTTTTTTTAACGATAACTAAAACGAAAAGGGGTAAATCTTTTTTTTAACTTATACTTTCGTAATTAACAACCTGCTGGTGTTTGTCGGTGTTGATAGAAAAAATGCCCTTTGTAGACTACATTGCAACTCCTTTCACCAGTGTTCGCTAAGTAGCAGATCAATACACAGAGAAGAAATGGCATGGCATGTGGGCGTGCTCATTCTCTGATTGGCGACCCCATGCTGTGAAAGGTTCCCTACTGGCCGGCTGGCGAGTAGAATATTGGGAGAACGGGGTTCCAACGTTTTGCTGGCCAGAGACGCCATTTTTCTGGCGCGTGCAGCCCTGTTGCACACCCCCCGGTTGTGAATATCCCTTTGCAATAATACCTGTGAAGTTGGAAAAAAATATATATGAACTATAAGATCAAGCCAGAACGGAATGCGTAAAAAGCAACAACAAACTGCATAGGACACAAGAAAATGCGGGTCCAGATGCCATCAGGACATTCCTTCGAAGCTTCAGCAATCTATAAGCAGACCCCGTCTATTACACAACGGTAGCCTATCAGGAATCATTACAACACACGCGTGCAGGGGCACGAATAGTGGACTGGACAGCGAGGCAGAGAATCTGGGCAGTAGGCGAGTGTGAAGAGGCGTGGGTGTCGACCCGACCAGCAGTTGGCGGCGCACGTCCATTTGGGCGGTGGGTCCAGAGTGCGAGACCGGGTGAGTTCATTTCTTCGACATGCCCACTCTAACTTTATACAACCCTACTTCTTATCATTTGCTTCCGGTGACCCCATAGGGGCCGCGGTGCTTTAGTCGTCAGACTGCCTGCCTNCAACTCTAACTTCTTACAACCCTACTTCTTATCATTTGCTTCCGGTGACCCCATAGGGGCCGGGGTGCTTTAGTCGTCAGACTGCCTGCCTCCCACCTAGGCGAACCGGGTTCGATTCCCGGCGGGGTCGTTCCAGGANCGGTGCTTTAGTCGTCAGACTGCCTGCCTCCCACCTAGGCGAACCGGGTTCGATTCCCGGCGGGGTCGTTCCAGGATTTTCGCACTGGAAATCGTGCCGGAAGATGCCACTGGTCAGCGGGTTTTCCCGGGTATCTCCCATTTCCTCCCGCCCTTCCATCCGGCGCTGCTCCATACTCACCTCGCTTCACCCTCATCGGCTCTCAAGACCTCAATGTTAAAATCCACCCAAATCTCTCCACTCCATTCGACCCCGGTGGCCCTGTAGCAGCATATAATTTAATAATGTGTTTACAGTTTTAAGTTAACAAAAAATACTTAAATCGTCTTTTTGATAAGATATCATGCTCGAGTTTTATATGTCCATAGTATTAATGTGAATATCTAATCACTTATCAGTATTGCAGGAGATAAAGTATTAACAGGCCGGAGTTTGCAGTATAAGCTACTGTTAAACCTCTACATTGCTAAGCATTCTGGGCCATGGGCGTGACGTAGACGTAAGTAAATCCGGAGGACAGGAGCTTCATGACGGATACTATCACCTGAGTAAATAAGGACACCTCGTCTGTGGTTGCGATGTGGCCTGTAAACTTCAGCTAGCTCTAATATACTAAAGGCTTTTAAACTTTTGAAAACTTTAGCATTTGACTTTACGCTTCTATTCCTTTTACGAAATCACCAATACACAATACAAACGCAAAGTCGAAGTTCGGGGGATTGAAAATCGGTTTTGCCATTTTCGTTAAAATTGGGTAGCTTGTTATGAAAATCNCGCAAAGTCGAAGTTCGGGGGATTGAAAATCGGTTTTGCCATTTTCGTTAAAATTGGGTAGCTTGTTATGAAAATCACAAAAGAATCCTTTTTACGCACCTGTTTTTAAAATAAGCAGAGGTTCTAGGCGTATATCATTTTTTTTTTATTTAAAACAAGGAAATTTTTTTTTAATTAGGTACAAGTAGGTACTTATTAATTTATTTATTTTGTTTCCACACAACTTTCGTTTGCCATTTATTTAATTTAGACAGGAGAACGTTACAAGTGACGGACGCGTTTGTTTACATTCAAATGTTCAACATTCATACTTTATTGTCTGCATTAAATACTTTGAGAAACTTTATTGTATTCTACATTAGGTACATACATAAAAAACTAGGCTGGAAAATGTGTAAAACATCTCAAAACACTTGCTTGCATAAAAAGTTGAGCTGAGAGATTTGAACAGCTCTTAAAAATGCATTGGAGTCGATGAGGGTGAAATGAGGTGAAAATGGAGTAGCGCCGGAATTCAAGGGCGGTGAAAACGGGAGATCTCGAGAAAACCCCGCCGACCACCGGCATCGTCCGGCACGATCCCTTCTTGCGAAAATCAGAGTGTGACCCGACCGGGAATTGAAGCAGTCTGACCGCTCAGCCACCGTGGACCCTTGCAAAAACAGTGGCCTAACCTCAAAGCCTATCCTCGCTGTTTCCGATAGTGCAATTGGCGGATAAGCAGTCGCAGTGTTGGAAAGCGGAGATTGGGCTGCGCATGCCACGTGCGCACTCACTTTGGTGTAATTCAGCCAGGTCCGTCGCCCGTGGACGTCCGAGTCTGCGCCTGGTGGTAACGGACTGCAGACCGCCGAGGCCTTTTTGTCAGATGAGAGAGACCTGACGGGCCCCGCCGGCAAAACGCATTTCCATTTTAAACGCCAGGCAAATGACATCGTTTGATAATTTTTTTGACGATATAATTAAAGACCTGGACGGACTACGTTACCTTTTTTTTTTTGCCCCCAAACGAGTGGGAGGGGTATGGCAGCATAGCGCGGGCGCGCCAGGGATAAAGGAATGTCGCCCCTAGGAACGAGTTAATATGGTAATGAATTGAGTGCGCTCTGCGGCCGGCAAAATGGCCGCTATTCCGGTAATTACCATTATCACTGCTCGGGTCAGAGATGCTCCGACATACGTAAGAACGGCTTGGCGCAACAACCGACCATCGCTACTTTTTTTTTTTAGAAAAAAAATTCCCGACGTTTAACATAACGAGAATTTGACGGAACGCTTCTTTTTCCACCTACAAGTCAAGCAAATTAAATTTCTTGGAGTAAATTTAAAAAAGAAAGCATATACCTTTAATTGTTTGCGTGCAATATAGGCTCTAAAAGCTTTCACTGCTAAAGTTACAAAACTTCAGAGACATAAAATTTCATTTTAGAAACGTAGCTTGTTTAGAGGAGAAAGTTATTTTATTTCTGAGGCAAAATAGAATTTATTACATTTAGTGTCATAATTTACGTGACATATGCATGGGTTCCATCATTGTAAAAATGAGCATATCTGAAAATTGTATATGCGTATGTAAGCTTTTGTAATACATGGTAACTGTAACATTTATGCAAAATAAATCGTTTGCCATCTGAACGCAAGTATTTGCCTTATCCGCTAAATTTTTAGTTAATAAACATCACATTTTTTATCTGTCGTATCATATTATGAAAACAAAGACTGTAAACTGATGTAATAAAATAAATTAAAACTACTTGAATGATAAAAAAAAAAAGATTAAAAAAAAGAAGAAGCTTAGTTTAGAAACAACTTAGTAGTGAGTTGGAGTAATCTATCGTACACTGCTTTTCAGCAACCAATTAATCTTTATTTTACAGTTTTTTTTAAACTTAGTTTAGTATCTTGTCGTTTAATAATTTCCAGGCGGCACATCTCCTAGCTTATTTGTACTCAACACAGTCGAGCACATTCTCTTCTGGCCTGAATTATCGACACACTGCCAAAATGAGATATCGTTCAACTTTATTGTTCCCACACTTTCAAACAACCAGATTTATTGCGTTTCTTATCCTCTAATGGCATTCTTAGTATTAGCAAAATATTTATATACGTGTAAAACGTTCGTCGATCCCAACGACATATTTGTTTCTACACTAGCCCTTACAATTCACACTTTTTCCTTGCAAGTTTTTTCACTGTCCGAGAAAAAAATATCTCTTGCTCTTATAGCATTTCAACTTATTTTGTTTTGAGGTTATTATTTCTCAGAATGTTTGATGGAAGAGACACTTATTAAAATGTTATATATTTCTGTCCGTTACATTCGGTATAGGAAGTATAACAAATCCCGTATAAATAATTATACGGACATTAAATGTATTCAACAAAATTTCTCAAAATTGCTTGTGTATATGACATAAACAGTGATACCGCTTTCTCTTGACGCACATAAAATGAATAGGTGTTGCATTTCGGAAAACATATTTAATAAGTGAACACTTATAACTTATTCCATCTTTAGACATACATGTGTTTTAAAAGGACTCGATAACACGCTGTTATGTATTCACACAATTTTTTTATTTTAAATTCCCTTACTGGAATAATATGCTACTGTAATTTATTTTTAAAAGTCATCATTTTTTTAGCTTTATTTCTCGTATATAAGACATTTTGAGCTCAGATAGACTTGCATTTAGGGTTGCATCCATATAATATATATTCACACACACACACACATCTCCTATATAGTCTACTTGCGGTTTCTTCACACTTTTTGAATCAAACCTTCGAAAAATCACCCCATGCATGAGTAGTTTGATTATTTCCTAAATATTTAATGTATCTCAAGCATTTTACACTTCTGTTAATATAAAAAAAATTATTTTACTTTTAGTTAAATTGAATATTTACTTATATATCAGTATATAAATTATAATATTTCATTTATAATCAACATGAATAAAAACATAGGAGAAAATAGGTGTGGTGGTAATGCCTAGTAAGAAATAGTTCTCATGCAAAATACTATCAAACTGAGTGCGCTCAAATGCTGTTGCGTGGTCCCTTGGGTGCAATTTTCTAGACGTAGTTGATCTTTGTTTGCATGAGGCGGACGAATATCCTGGAAGTAGAACTTTAGCAGAGCTTCAGAAAAGTGTGAAGTAACTGTGAATGGTCAATATACACATCTGCATGTAATTAGGAGATTGCCGAATATCGAGGGTGGCGGCGGATCTTAAAGTTATCGCACAGGAGTGCCCACGGACACGCAGAAACAAGGAAACACAGCAGCACATATCACAAGCCTAGGGTCGTGTTCTAATTAATTTCGAGTTTGGTTTTTCGTAATTTGTATTTGGCATTTTGTAATGTTTAGTCGGAGCACTACGACATTCAACTGTCTAGCAAGTCACATTGCTATTATTTTGGTGTTATCATGATTACAAAATTTTTAAAGTCCACTAAGTCTTAAAATAAACAGTAGGTATGCCCGAACGTGATTAGAGGAGAGATTACAACTTAAAATTAATAAAATAAAACAAATATGATGAGACATTGTTACTTAACAAATATTGTTTCATGAAAAAATACATATTTCGAGAATATTTCAGCAACTTGTATTGTGAAATGTATTATTGTGAGTACAGCACATACTTGTTTATTCCAACAACCTCGCCTGTATGTGTATTAAACGTTTTTAACAGACAAAACAAATATGGCTGCGGTTTGGTAATTAATATTTTTTTTTCATTTGTCAGCTTCGAAGCTTACAAAACGTGAAACGCAAATTACAAAAATACGTCATAGATTTTGTAGACCAAACGGGTCACGTGACCATTTTGCTAACATAAACCTGCCAATTGTAACACGGCCCAAGTCTTCGAAGGAAAGCGCGCCGACAAGGAAGGCTTCCAGGCGTGAATTCATCGTCTCGAGTCGCGCCGGCCAGCTGTCGCCGAAGATGCACGAGCCGGAGCGCTCGTGTCTTCTCGCCGCCGCATGACGCGCGCGCATCGCGATCCACCTGCCGCCTCGCGTCGGACGGGGGAAACAAAAGCTGGATGACAGATGCCGCCTTACAACAGAGTAATTAAAGAATACAGAGGTGAAACAGCCGCTCATACCGCGAAATCCAGCCGCACACGCTAGGGGAAATGCTGGATCGCCGTTCGCCAACCGGCGCCTCGTAACCCACTCGCCAGCCGGGAGCCCAGCCAATGGGAACCTGGAGTCTTCTCGAGGTTTCTTCACTTTTCTCAAATCAAACTTTTGAAAAATCACCCCGTGTTTGGCGTGTTTGGTTGTCTCCTACATATGTCATTAATCACAAGCGTTTTATACACGTGATTACATAAAAGTACCTTACTTTTGGTTATATTGAAAGCTTAATATATAATTTATCTATAAATTATAATATTTAATTTATAATTAAAATAATAAAACCGGAGATAATATAGGTGTGTTGGTAATGCCTCGTAAGAAATAGCTCTCATGCAAAATATTCTTAAGCTGAGTGCGCACAAATGTGACGCGTTGTATTTTTGGTTGTATTTTTTCTAGACTTCTTCAAGGTTACTACTACTACAGTGTGCGAAGATCAATGTGTATACGCATATCTCAAAGCCATGTGGTTTTGACAGCTCTGTAGGGAGAAAAACAGTTCATTGTTAGGACACGGATATGGTTTCTACGTGCGTTGCATGTGCCCTCTATCCATTACTCCCCGCGCGGGTCTGACGGTCGGATCTCAGGCCGTGTTACAATTGTCAATTTTGTAATTAAGTAATTTATTATGGCTTGAAGCGGAACTCTTTCGATAGTCACTTGTTTTCCACGAGTGTGCCATCTGTCGAGCAATGTTGCCTGCATTGCATAACATATGCCGGCATAGCATTCACACGGGGATATTGCCATAAATAACTAAATAAATATTTGTATGAAAAAAAGCGCATTTATACGGTAGCATTTTAGTTACGTTTACGTCCAAATATACACGATCCGCAACGTGTCATTGAAATTAAATTCATGTATAGTTAGTTGCTTAGGTACATACAGTATTTATTAAGTAACGAGTTACACAATCATTTTAGAATACCAAATCGGGTCACGTGACATTTAGTTAACTGAAACTGCCTACTGGAACACGGCCTCAGTAGCAGCGAGGCCAGCGTGAAATTCACGCATGGCTGGTTGCATACGCGCACGGCACCGAACTGAACAAAGAACCCTGTGATTTACCCTTACGCAAATCCATAAGGACACACTTGATGTTGCTGAAACTTGTTACGGGTGCACCTATGCTCCTTCGACCAACACTCACGACTCATCTTGAGGTCACTTGTAGTAGCAGCGCTAGTGACAACAAGCGGAAACGTTGACGGGTACAATTTTGCTGTGCGATAAATAGCAGTGGTGGTGCCAAACAACATAAAACGAGGTCAAATATTTAAAGAATAATAATTTTATTTGTCAAACTATTGGAGTGTTAAGAGAATGCGCGAAGACTTTTTTTTTATTAGCGATGATCAGTGTATAAGGTGTTAAAAAATAATGACACCCTTAAATCTCCTACACTGTGTTCTTATAACAACATGGACTTAAAATTATTGTATTTTTCTTTCGCGTATGCAATATGACCCTTTTTAATGTATACCCCCCTCCCCCACAGAACAACATTTTTTTTCACCGTCTTCCCAAAGACTTTGAGACAAAGGCAAACATTAAAAAACCGATTGCTTGAATTCCGCGCAGTGAAGCGATGAAACAAATATCCTCCAACAGGAGAAAATTCAATGAACAAACAGATAACTGCTTCTCAGGCACGTAAAGAAATGTGAATTATAGCCTGCTGGTCGAGTATGACACGAAAATGTAACGAATCTACGGAAATTGTTGAATATACATTTCAACCACACGTCCGTTGCGCGGGATTTTTGTACAAACCAGAAGACCCAAGTGGTCGGTACACTTTCCTCCAATTGTGGCGGACCGTTATTTGTTCATTTTGAAGTCCTTTCTTGCGCTTGAAACTGAAGCACGGAACGTCGCTCGTATGCGCACATATCGCACACGTAGCTGTCAGACTGCATGGACTCTGTGGGCGGTTGAAATGAAGCTGCAATTGCTGTAGGCAGAAATTGAAGCTCAATAAGCCATGGTATATATATATATTTATATAATCAATTAATTACATAGAGATAGTTTTCATCAAAGAGCGAAGTAATGAGGCGACATTGTCATTTGAGACTTTTTAAGTGTAATATAAGTAATATGCAAATGTGAAGCATACAGATAGTTTCATTGGCTGATACAATTTTGTATTGCCCGTGCCTTTATTTGACTTCACCACACAGGATAAACCATCTATGGGAGTAACTGCTTTTTACTGGTCTATTGTAGTCCAGGTTGCAACTATTTGCCTTTATGACTATAGTAGTAGTGGATTCAGTGATGAGTGTTAATCAGCCCGTCATCTTTAACGATGTATTTTTATGGTTAAGTAGTGGTTTACGAGTACAATATATTGTTTTNAACTCAATAAGCCATAGTCTACATATAAAATCAATTAATTATAAAGAGATAGTTCTCATCAAAGAGCGAAGTAATGAGGCGACATTGTCACTTGAGACTTTTTAAGTGTAAATGTGAAGCACACAGATAGTTTCATTGGCTGATACAATTTTGTATTTCCCGTGCCTTTATTTGACTTCACCACACAGGACAAACCATCTATGAGAGTAACTGCTTTTTACTGGTCTATTGTAGTCCAGGTTGCAACTATTTGCCTTTATGACTATCGTAGTAGTGGAGTCAGTGATGCGTGTTAATCAGCCCGTCATCTTTAACGATGTATTTTTATGGTTAAGTAGTGGTTTACGAGTACAATATATTGTTTTCGAGCGCGAGATATTTTTAAATTTCATTTTAGTGTTCACGATAATAAAAACCTTAAGATGACTAAGTGCTTCAAAGAAAAACACTGCCAGTAGGACGTTAATATTGAGAGGGCATCATAACCTACGCAGCTTGCAGGTATTGTGTTTAAATTGTTCATAAAGCTTACCGTAAGTAAGGAGGAAGCACTCCTGATGAAAGTTGAGGTAACGGAGATAATTTTATTGCCATGAAATTTTCTAAAACATTTACGTTTAAAGAACATTCTCGCAAAGGCCGTCGGTTCTTGAGAATGTTTTTTTTTTTTTTTTTTTTGAAAGATAAACGCAGGGCATCTTTCTGCGAGCTTGTAGACTCCGGAGATAGGCTATGAACCAAAAGCGCATCTGCCCATTACATTGTCGGCGTGTGAGATCGTGGCAATATAAGCCAACATAAAGTAAGACAGATTAATGCATTCACACAGAATTTTTATTTTTATATGAATTGTAAATGTGATTAAACGAAGTGCGTTTCACCACGAACGAGCTTTCTTAATTAACTTTGAAAGTTCAAGTTACAATACCGAAGACTTTTCTTTTAATTATTAGAGGGCATCTAAAAAGTTATGTCCGTAATTCATTATTTTATGTTCATAGACAAATTTTACAAATACACATATATGTAATAAAATATTTATGAATATTTCTAAATACGGAAATAATATAAGCGATATCGTAATACATTTATAGGCCTATAATACATTTTGTTGCAAATGAATATTATCACAGACACATGATTTATCAAGATATAAAACAAAGATATCTTCGGGAATGGTAAAAGCTACACATTAACCCCATTTTTTAATGATAAAATATGAAAAGCAGAACATTACAGCAACACCCAGTATTTATAGTTATATTTAGTGCAATCCAGAATTATTGGATGATATTTCCTGTCTCATTTTCACTAAATATGCGTAGTAGTTCCACGATCTCTCCTAGTTAGTACGAAACGACAGTGATTCCAGTATAATTATATATAATATTTTCATCTGCATTTTTAAACTGAAATTCGTTAGTAAAAATAATGGCTGGAATTCTGGAAATCTGGTCATGTGAGGCGAAATGTATAGTTTTCTCGCGAAAATGACTTAGCATAGAATAATTTAGAATTTATGAAAGCTTACTCCATACTTCAAATGTAACAGGTACTAGTCTATAGTAATAATGGAACTGTTAGTTTCCATCTCAGGCTTCAGTGATTAAGTAACACATGGTGAATTCTTTTCGTAAAAAAAAACCCCTCAATGTCCAACATGATCTTTAGACCCCGAGCTTATAATCCACAGTACTTTATATAATTTGTTTCGCCCGAGAAACACGTGAAATAAAAAGAGCTGTTAAGTTATTACACGGGCAATTGTTGTAATGTAAACACTAAACGTGTGTTCGCAGGCTTCATGTCGTATAACTATCAAACGAGTTCTCCGAAGACACCGATTTCAAAGGAGGGAAGAAATATTATTATTTAGATAGTGAGCTAACTGTTGGAACGGGGAGAAGGGAACGAGAAGGATATAGCGGAGAAGGAAGGAAGGAAGGAAGGGAGATAGGGATGCTAAGAAGAGACGGCTAGACGTGGACAGCACTGCTGCGCCGCGGTGGACTTCATGTTTCGGCATCTCTGCACGTGTTGAAAGCAAATCTATTACTCCTGTGCGGAGAGTTTGATGTGCCGCCACAGCCACGCAACCGATCGTCCCAGGAGGTCAAATGTTTCCCTTGCTCCTCTCTCCCTGCACCCCTCCCCCTCCTTCGAAAACAACGACACCCCATCCCCCGCACACACGCTTTTCTCAGCGGACGCCGTATCGCAGGAGATGATCGCCCCGGACTCTTGCGCTATCTGCCGGTAATATACCGTGCCATCAATCTCCGAACGGCCAGTCGCTGCAACTAGATAAATACTATTTATTACACGCCGCAAGTCGTGACGGCCTCGGAGGATTTATTGCAGGAGGCGACGTACGCTCTTTTTCGGTTGCGGCCGCTCAGGGTTCGTAGGCAGGACACGATAACGAACACGCAAGGCTTGGTTGACTAAGACATCACATGTAGACATTCCAGAGAGCCGCCCTTTCCGGTGACTTTTTATTCGGATGTAGGGGACAAAAGAATTTGGAACGCTATTCACTATATATTTAACAAAATTAAGACAAGTCATCATAATTTCCACTTAAACCTGTATTTCCTTACATTTTTTTGCTGCAGAAATGATACTAGTACAATCCTTCAAATACTGGACAGTTTGAGAAAATGGCACGCCAAACACGTTTACCTGCAGCTCTGTCTTAATCAAATTTTCAGACAGTTTTTTTGTCGTGTGTCAATATTTAGCCTAATTAACTAAAAATTATTTCACATATGGGATTAGGTTCTGCATCTGACATTACAAACAATTCTGATTTGACAAATTCTCACCACGTTGGCGATTTTTGAAAAGATGGGCACCACTTGTTTACAGACCGTTAATCATAATGATATTGTAATGCCCTTTAGGTAACAGAATTCTTCATACAGTACATCGTCACATAGAACGAAATTTCACACCTTACAGGACAAACTCGAATATTCTAATTTTAAATTATCGTACAAAGAAAGACATTAAAAGCCCTTGAAGATGGGACTATCTAATTTATACAGTACGCTGTGTCCAGATAATGTGGGTAAATTTAATCTGCACTGCTTGCAAGCGCCTGAAGCTCATCAGACTTCACTCCTTTTGGATCTTCCCTACAGATTTTCCACTGATATTGTCTTTCTTCTGGTTTATAACATCCGCTCGCAGTTTAGACGTTGTACTGTGAAACACTGCTGCAATAACAGTTTAACATTCAAGCTCCTGCACGATCTAATGGACTCCACACAGAGCACTATGTGCAAAATGGGAACATTTTCGTCACCCTTGATTTTATTCATAATAAAATTTCCATACCCATCTTTACCTTCTGATATTAATTATGGCTACCCTGAAAACCCGCCTCTTAACCACCGTTCGATATTTTTGGTATAAATATAACCTGCATTTATGGTACATAGCGTAGAATTCTTTGGTAGCCAATCTGCACAAATTTAAAGAATTCTAAACTCGTAGATTACTTGCAGCTATTCAAGATATGACACTTTCAATTTGCGTGAACAAGCTGTAGATATTCGGTGGTTCATTTCATAAAATCAAATACGTACTCTCGCAATTTATTGACGTATTATCAACAGAATAGCTGGAAACAGTAAAAACATTTTAATTAAAACATATTGTTTTCTAGATGTGAGAAGCAACATCCACGTTAGTAAAACAGATTTAATTTATACATGGGCTGCAAATGATTGCATAACATAAGGAAACATATTTTTTGTTTCCGGCATTAGAAGCCCTACTTCTAATGATAAAAAATATAGAGTTCGTTGTTACTCCCTTACTTTTATCTCTTGCACCTTTTGAATGAGAAAAATGTCAACAATCGTAAATTTTTCTTTTCTTCGACAAAATACCTTTTGAGTATCTGAAGAACCGGGAAATTATTTCGGAAGCAACTCGTTTCTATGTGGGGCCGCGGGTGTAGCGGTTAGAGAGGTCGCCTTCTACCAAGACGAAGCGGGTTTAATTCCCAGCGGAGTCGCTCCCGTATTTTCGCCCTATTGCCATCTATTCTTGGAACGTTAAATGATAGCGCATGATTTGAAACACCTCGCATCAGACATGCGTAACTCTTAATTTGCAAATTAACGCAGCAAGTTTCATTCCTAAATTAAAATATTTACGGTGGTATGTTCGTAGCTTTAGTCTACGCTGCAAATTTGAATATGAACAAAAAATATGAGATATGGAGAAATAACTGAGTTATTGATCCAAATTAAATTTTAATAAAATAATAAAATACTGTCTCAAGCTATTATTATCATTAACAAAACCATATCTGTTTACCAAAAAATCTGAAGTACGTACGGCGTTCAGAACGTCTCGCGCTGATATAAAGAAGACAGTAATAAAAATATAATACTTCAAACTTAATTACAATAGAACTTAGTGATTTAGTGAAGTTGTGCAGTGGTAACGCACTGGACTCGCATTTGAGAGGACTCGAGTTAAATTCCGTGTCCGGCAATGGTTTTCCTCGGTTTCCCGAGATCGCTGTAGGCGAATGATGGGATGATCTCTTACTACATGTCATGGCCGATTCCTTCCCCGTTCCTACTTCTCTGAGCAACTTGCTGTGCCTCTAACGACCTCGCTGTAAACGAGACGTTAAGCCCTATCTACCACTACTAGAGGACGTCATCATAGGATTTAATGCCACGTGACGAAAAACACATCATAAAATATTTATCTAGCTATTCACGGCTGGCGTTTCAAAGCGCAATAATAAAGTAGGTTTGGGCTGTTTGCATGTAAACATGTAGCAATCGATATAAAAGTTCCAACGATTAAGCTTGAAAATTGAAAGAGTTCTGATAACTACAGTTTCTAAAGGACATCGTAAATATAAAATTATGATTGACGACGTACTTCATAACACGGTATGTGGACCAGGTGCGCGACGCTGAACGAGAAAACTCAAGCTGTGAAAACTTCTACGAATCAGTGGTAGTTGTTGAAAGGTCAGCGAAAACTGTTCTTTATAAGACACGGCGCATTCAAGTTAGCACTTTTGATTTAGCAAAATTTTCGGACAGAGGTAAGCATATCTAGCACTTCGAATATAAATATATCTATTTCTAAATTCTTTACGTAATTTATTTTTACGACTACAACGTTTTGAAGGCTTTTGATTTTGTTATTTCCAAGAGCTTGTTTACGTACAATCACTATGGTTTCAAAAGATAAAACAGCAAACATTTTGATTTTTCTTAAGTATGTAATTACGAATTCAGAGAGAATACATTTTCCTTATTTCGGCAGCTCACGTCATAAAATACAAGAAAAGTTATAAGTAAAAAAAAAAAAATTAAATTAAGATAGACTTTATAACAGCAGCATATCGCTAGCAACCTCTTGTTGAATTTTACTCGGTGAGCAAAGTTTAAAAACAAGAAAGGCGGTATTTCGCAACTAAACATTTTAAGTCACGAGAGTAAATATTCACAGACAGTTTTCATTTCACGTCAACTTGTTCGTCATGGAAACTTCTCATTCTAGTCAGCCTTCGAAGCTAATATCCGCAAGATCCTAGGATTTTTGACTGACACATAAAAATACAATTTTCGCTTTAAATGCACACATGGTAACGTTAACACTGCCTGGATCACAAACAGTAACGTTGACATAGTATTTGTAAAATAGTCCTGCGTACTGACGTCTTATTAATTGTGTAATGTTTTGATTTGTTTGAATGTGAGGTTATTGAAATTGGTTCCTTTTTGTTTAGAACACATTCCAATAATAATTGGCGGCGCAACAACGTAACGATATTTATAAAAAAATTTCTCAGTCACTTGACAGGCACATGCACACTAGTGAACAAGCCGACAGCAACGTTCTCTGTCACGCGCAGCGGAAGGATACTTAGAACGAACCTCCAACCACTTCGCACGTTTGTTTTGCTGCACGACATCCGAGTACTCGGACATGCGGAGATGAAACAGTTACGCATATCACGAACTCAAGCCGCACGCTCCAGCAACATGGCGTCTCTAGCCAGCAGCACGTCGCAAAGCTGTTCACCAATCAGCGCCTGGTAACTTAAGCCCATGTGTAGGCTTACGTCTACTAAATTTTGGGACGATCAACGTTATAAGTATGGCAAAGGAAATAAATTTCACCACTAGGTAAGCGTTAGTGTTGGCATGGTACCAGGTTTTATATATTTTCTACTTTAAAAAAAAACAGGATAATTGTAACAATCATACAGTAGGCAAATCATATATAAAATAACTTCGTTACTAAGTATGATCTTTCTCTTTTATTATTCGCGTAGCTTAAAATTTTAATTAAATTTACGTTTTGTAACACTACGCACCTAGAGGCGGAATTTTTCCCTTTGCCAATCTCTTCCATAAGAACTCACATTTTGTTCCTAACCTGAGTAGAATAAACCTTACCAATGTTTCACACTGGAAGATTCCTTGGAATATTACATGAAAGCTTGCATGGTCGCTTGTATGGATGGTTCTATGGAAGATTTGGCCATCTGCTGGCCGTTTTCATGGACGTTTTCATGGTCGTATGCTATTTTCGACGGATGGTTTCCCACAAGGTTGTAATTTTAGTCACTCAGAGAGAGGGTGGTGGAGTGTGGTATTTGAGGATAGTTGTAATATTATTTATTTTATTTTGAGAAACAGCGATAAGGCCATTACGCAAGAATAAATTGTAAATTAAAAACCATGAAAATATTTGTGATACTAAAACCGCATTTTGTGGAAATTATGGTATACATGCGTGTTTATTTAACACAAAACATCCAGTTCTGACAACAAAAATAAATNCGCATTTTGTGGAAATTATGGTATACATGCGTGTTTATTTAACACAAAACATCCAGTTCTGACAACAAAAATAAATGGATAATGATGATGTGAGTGAAGACTGAACCTGAATCACAAATGCAGAAGTAAAATCATAACAAAAAAAAATGGACCCGTCTTTACACTTTGCAGGTTATTCCATAGAAACCTCCTCCATACCTGCATGCATGCAGGATCGGTTGGCAGGTCTCGTAGAAGCTTCGGCCCGAGCTTGTACGTAAAATTTTATCGCGGCATACAGGCTTTACACGCCAGCCGGCAGCCCAAAATTTTGCAGCACGTAGTGACCAATCACGACACGCAGCCCCGTTTCCGGAGCCTCGCGCAACCAATCGCGAATGTGCACTCTCATTTCGTGTTTCATTTTGTTCATAATTTATTCTTGCTTAATGGCCTAGTGGCTATTTCTCAAAATAAAATAAACCAAATTATATCTATTCCCAATACCAAATTCTACCATCCTCTCTCTGATTGCCTAGAATTTTAGACTTTAAGGAAACGTACCAGCAAAAATTGCACACGGCCAGTTATGAAAACATCCATGACACCGACCAGCAGATGACCAAATCTTCAATATAACCATCCACACAAGCGGCTATGCAAGCTTGCATGGAATCTTCGAGCTTGGCACATGGGCTACCATTTCACTTCTGGATACTTATCTATTCTGTGGCAAGACCGTATTCCAGAGCTTCTTCTGGAACACGCGGCGACCGACCGCAAGACGCAGCTGAAGCAGCCTCCCCGTGATGAAACTTGAAATATTTTTTTTTTTTTACACTCTCCGCCCCCTTCCCCCACTCGCCACAACTCAGCGCAGACAAATGAACGCTCAGGTTCCGATGCAAATGCGAGTCCTGACAGGTTCGTGGTATTGCGTGGAGGGGAGCGGGGGTCGGAAGAAATGAGGCTGCAGGCTATCATCAGGCGTAACCCAGC
>NQII01003625.1:23330-36723 GCA_002778355.1 Clitarchus hookeri | reverse complement strand
GGGGGGGGGGGATATCAGCTGTAACAAGCCCGAGATACAAACTGGAAAGAAAAATTGAATTAAATTACACCAAACGGGAACCACTCTTTTTTGTGCGTCCTGGTAATATCGTGGTTTTCTGTGAAATATAACATTGCTGAATACTGATAAGAAAATCCGCTGTACTTCGTAACACAAAGAACTGAAAAACAAAATTTTTCGATAAATGAATACTCCAAGCAAAATAAATATGACAATAATTATTTCAGTGCTGACGTAATTTGCCAGTGTTTCTTTGCAAGTAGGTTAAACATTTCCAGTTATTATTTTATTATATTAAATTTTAAAAAAGATTTTCACGCTAGTTTTGTTATTTAAATTTTTTACGAAAGTAGTGTTTTACGTTACAAACATTTCTTAAACTGGGTAACTTAATTCTAACGAGGACCTAGTAGTTGTAATTTAGGTACATATCCAAGGAAAGTACCTTTGATTTGGTCATATTTAAGTCATGAATGAAATTAACGATTCTTGATACCAACGATATTATTTCTGATGTTTTGCTTCAAACACCGAAAAAAGAGATGAGTATCTTGACTTGTAAACTACTTTACATTTTTTTCATATGCTATATACCGTGTGAGGCCCCTTACGCAGGCCACCTGAATAACACCGCCAATTTCAGTTGTAGAAGAAAATGTTTTAGACAAAATTTGCTTAGGTCCAAGGTGCTAATACGTAACTTAATAATGATTATTTCCCCGTACGTGGAAGCGTAAATAAGATAAAAAGGTCAACTTCGTTAATTTAAATGGAATTATCATTTTTATTTATTAACACCCATCTACAGTGCGTATGATGATGTACTTAATTTATCAACACCACTCGACAGTGCGTATGGAGATGTAATAAATACGATGACACTTGCCAGTCATTCAGGATCGCTGAAGGTCAATGACGGAGCAAACTGCGCCGCCGCACAGAACAATGGGCCATCAGTTTGTGCAGTGCTGTTGTAGCGATCAGACAACTTCTTCGTGACATTCGAATTGCCACAATGTACACTACAGCCGAAAGAGGGGATATGGTTTGCATTTATGGCGAATGTCACCGCAGCATTAGAGCAGCAGTGCGAATGTTTGCTGAGAGATATCCCGGTCGTGCCACACCGGCACGATCTGTTTTTGCGAACGTAATAACAACATTTCAAGAAACTGGAAGCGTGGAAAAGAAAGGCGCCAACGACGAAAAACAGCAACTGACGAGGGAAATGCAATTAACATCTTAGCTGCGGTAGTAGACAATCCACATGTCAGCACGAGCAGCTTGAACGTGAGAGTGGGATCCATCAACAAAGTATTTTACGAATATTACATAGCAACAAATTTCATCCTTTCCACATATCACTTCATCAACAGCTACATGGAAATGACTTTCGACATCGTGTACAGTCCTCCGAATGGTGTCTACGTAAACTACAAACCGATGAAACGTTACTGTCCAAGCTTTTTTTTTTTTACCGATGAAGCGTCATTTACAAACTATGGGCAAATCAACCTTCGCAACATGCACTACTGGTCCACTGACGACCCACACTGTCTGAGAGAAGTGGATAAGCAGAGACCATGGTCTGTAAACGTGTGATGCGGTGTTGTACATAATCGCCTAATTGGTACATATTTTATTTATGGGACACTAAATAGCATCAAATATTTACAGATTCCAACAGAACTGCTGCCGCAATTATTGGAAGACATCCCAGTGGACATAAGGCAATCCATGCGGTACCAACACGACGGATGTCCCGCTCATTCTGCACAGTGAAGTACAACGGTTCTTAACAGAACTTTCGGTGGTCGTTGGATCGGTTGGTCTGGAAACACGAAATGGCCTGCACTTTCCCCAGACTTAACGCCTATGGACATTAATCTGTGGGGAACATTGAAGCAACAGGTCTACAAAGACCCACCAAAGACTCCCGAAGACATGAAAGGACGTATAACACGAGTTTTTTCTGCGATAAGTTCAGACGAAATTCGACGCGCGGTATTGTTCGCTCAGAATCGCTTTATAGTATGTGTCAATGCACAAGGTTGCCAATTTGAATACCTGATATCATAATAAAATAACGAAGGAAGCGTAGTCTGAGGATGGCCTTTATTTCAACAAACGCCAGCTACAGGACGGCTACGGTCGCTCTAGGCCGGCGCTACGTCGGCAAATGGTTCTGTGCGGCGGCGCAGTTTGTTTCGTCATTGACCTTCAGTGATCTTGAATGACCGGCAAATGTCATCGTATTTGTTACCTTTTCATACGCACTGTCAAGGGGTGTTAATAAACAGTATCATCCCATTGGAATTAACGAAGTTGACATTTGCAACTTCTTAACCCTTCCACGTACGGGGAAATTATCACTATCAAGTTATAAGCGCCTTGGACCCAAGCAACTTCTGTCTGAAACATTTTCTTCTACCAATGAAATTGGTGGTGTTATTCAAGTGGCCTGCCTTAGGTGCCTCACATGATATAAATATATTATATGTATATTATATATACATTATATATATGTGTGCATGTTAGAAATAACGTTAACAATTAAATTAAGCTGAAATGAAGTAAGGTATTTCGCGCCATGCTAATTGCCCTGACATTCCCTCTTATTTTCTATATCAGTTCTATAAACATTTTGTTTTCACACGGAGGTGCCTTTTATTTATACCGTGTAACAAAAAGGGATGTTAGAACATATAAAAACAAATATTTTTCATTAAATGTCCATAGGTTTGAAAATGTTCAAAAGTGCGGCCTCCTGCTTCAATACAAGCTCAGCAACGACATGCTCTTGCCTGTCGTACACGTTCTAAGACTCCAGAAATTTGCCGTAGAGAGTAAGAGATTGCAAGTACCTGATTGACAGGCTCTTCCTCCGATTCAATTGGACCCATCGCACGGCCTGCTATTTCTCCTGATCTCACCTTGCTTGACTATTTTGTGTGGGGGCACTTGATGAGCCTGGTGTATGAGCTCGTCGCACGGGTGCTTGCAGCTGCTTACTTTCTACAGCACATTCCTGGGATCTTTATACGTATACGGCAGGCAATGGCAAGTCGTCGCAGAGCTTGTAATGAAGCAGGAGACCGCATCTTCAAACATTTTTGTAAAGGACTACAACTAAATTAAAATGTAATGTTTTCATTCCGAGTCTCAATCATGCCAAAATATACCTCAAACATCAATTTCCGACTTATATTTGTTTAATGAAACGTATCTGTTTTCATCTCTTTTAACATCCCTAAAATTTTGAGTACTGTATTTTGTTACATCCTGTAGAATAAATATTAATAAAGACCATATTAAATTGTAGGGCATTTAAGAGTAAAAATTATACCATTGTTTTCAAGGGGAAGCGTAAAGCGCGCGGTAGCAGCAAGCTACACTTCACTGAAAATGAAAAGGACTGGACCAAATAATAAAATTGTACCCATACACAGGACTGTTACACTGATGAGATGGCTGGAATCATATAGATATGTTTAATGTAGTAAGTTATATCAACACAACTGTTTTTTACGATACTGTTCTGAATTTACAACTACAAACTTATTTCCTCCAGTTGGGGTTCCGGTTTTTATCACGTAGAAGATCGTTCCTTCAACACAACACAACAGTATTTTGATTGTTCGTGCAGTTATAACTGTGACACGCTATAAGTGTTAAAAACTTCTATTAAAATTCAGGAAGTATACTGAAAATTTTTTGACGTGACAACGTCTTAAATTAGGTTGCGGCTGGGAGTCACTTATGAAAAAGTGTAACGCTCGGTAACGTTANTTATACTGTACAAAGGACTGTGGCTTCTTCCCGCCACTGTAGTCAATTGTTTACATATGTTCAACAACAGTCGATTCTTAACCCGCTCGGTTCCGAATTTATTTACGAGCTCAAGTTTCGCAAACATGTCATTGTTTTTGTTTGACGTGTGCTGCACTTGTATTGGACAGCCCTCTTGCAACCAGTGAAAAAAGTGCTGCGTGATCGGTATTATCAGTATTAAACATTTATTTCAATACATTTTAAAATAAATTTTTGTATTCAAAACAAAGCTTATTAAAATATCATTTTAAAAATATTTATTTCCGATACCTGGAAAAAAGATACAGATTTCTATAAAATATCTTTGAAATATATCGACGAATAATAAGGATATATCATTGATATAATATCGTCACTTCGATATATTGATATTTTTTCAACATTACAACTTAAGATGCAACATGTCTTCGATCGTGGGACACAAGGAGTAGGGTTAATACGTCGAGCAGTAATTGGGAACGGGTTCCACATAAAGCCAAATGTGTGTAAACGACTTTGTTCCAATCATTACAACACAGTGGCATTATAAAATAATAATATTTATTTTATTCGTCAACAATGGCCTTGCTAAATGGCTAAATGGGAGGCGGTTTACACGCTTCAATATCTCTCAAATAACTTCAATAAATAGCACTCACTTACATGTCTTGCCCACTATTAAAGTTCAGAACATCGTGATCCGAAAGTACTTAACGCAGCATTACTTGAGAAATCGGCTGCTACGGTTGGTCAAAGACCGAAGAAAGGCGAACTGACTTACAGCCGGGAGTGCAACTCACGACTCACAGTGTAACTTACCGAACGGATGAATCACGTTTGTTAAGCAAATGCAAACCCGTGATTCCTGGGAGAATCAAAAAGGTGCAGCGTAAACGACAAGACGTGAGCACTAGGCTGGTATCAGTCCAACTCACAGTGGCGATGTGATCAGTAATGGGAATTCCGTTCACAGATACGCAGCAGACTCAAGCCTTGTGAGCCTGGCGACCAATTAAGGTCCTTTTCTGTTTTAAAATTTTAGTCTTGTGGCTGAGAACGTGTCACTAAACGATGAGATTTTCCTCATTCAGACCCACATTAAACAAATATGTATTTAAGGCACAGGGTGGAATTTTTGGCCTGTTCTGTACACTGTACGGTTCAGTCATCTTCCCTGTTAGTAAATAAATCGTAATTAGTGCAAATTTTTTTGGGGAATGAATTATTTGCATAACTGTTAGCCGAACGCGAAGCGTTGTGATAACGAGAGGAGTGCTGCATTGTATTAAGTACAGAAAGTACGATTACTTCCAACTTTTTTGAAGTCCTGCTAAAGTTCTACTTTCAGGATATTCCTCCGCCTCGTGCAAAAAAAGCTTCACTAAGACCAGAAAATTAACCAAAGGGACAACGCACCGCATTAGTGCGCACTCACTTCAATAATATTTTGCATGAGAACGATTTCTTACTAAGCATTACTAACACACATTCTCTCTCTCTCTCTCTCTCTCTCTATCTCTCTCTCTCTCTCTGTCTGTTTATATTCGTTTTCAGTATAAATTAAATATTATAATTTATGAATAAAACAATTCAATGTAACCAAAATAATATTTTTATGTTAAAAGATACATACAACATTTGCGATAACATGATGCATTCAGGAAACAACCATGCATCCCATATATGTGATGATTTTTTAAAGGTTTGTTTTAAAAAGGATGAAGAGACTGCCATAAGAATAAATTAAAAGTTTTCTCATTTGCGGCATCTAAAGAAATACACTCAAGAGCCAAAAAAACTGGTACACCTACCTAGTATCGTGTAGGACCCCCCGAGCACGCAGAACTGCCGCAAGACGTTGTGAAATGGACTCAACTAATGTCTGAAGGTATGCAGGAGGCAATTCACACCATGAATCCTGCAGGGCAGTCCACAAATCCAATCTGCGCCAATTTGAGAAAGGGTTGCACGTCTGTCACGTTTAATAATTCTCATCAGTCGTCGTTTGTCCCGTTCTTTCACGATCTTTTTCCGGCCGCAGCGATGTCGAAGATGTGATGTTTTACCGGATTCCCGATATTCACGGTACACTCGTGAAATGGTCGTACGCGAACATCCAAATGTTATCGCTACCTCGGAGATGCTATGTCCCATCTCTCGTGCACCGACTATAACACCAAGTTCAAACTCACTTAAATCTTGATAACCAGCCATTGTAGCAGCAGTAACCGATCCAGCTGCCGACCACATAGCGTTACTCTGATTGGTTCCATACCTCTGTTATTTGCATACGCACGCCTATACCAGTTTTTTTTGGCTCTTCAGTGTAAATAAAGTATGTCTTAAATAGTTAAAGGCGGATCTCACTATTTAACGCACTATTTTTTTCCTCTGGTTTTAATCTTGTTTTGGAGTCATTACTAACGATTTATAATAACGGCGACGTTTCATTTTACGATTTTTTAAGCTTTTCAGATAGTTTTACTGTTTTTTTACGTAAAATTTATTGTACTGTTTTTGGTAGTTGAAAAAAAAAGAAGACGTGCTGATATTTTTTAAATTTTACATTTTGCCAACAGTGCAGTTGTTATGTTTGTACTTCAAGGAAAGGCAAATACTTAGCTGGAGCACTGCAATAGAACTTTCGAATGGTTCCTTCCTTAAAAGTTTAAAACCGCAAGCAATCCAAGAAGCTAATACTTCAAGAGTGATCAAGCTTAAGGTCGCAGAGTGATTATTTGAAGTCACGTAATAATCGCGTGCGGAATAACGAGCGGCTTTATTTTCCACCTTCTAAAACTTCCACGAAGATAACTCTTACTAAGTTGCTGAGTAATCACAGTGACTGTGGGAGCCCGCACAGGCCAGTTTCTCAAACGAGGAGGCGCATTAATGCTTCTGCGGGGTGCTGCGAGACGTCCTTACAAATTCCCGCACGCGACGGAAATTAATTACACGTGATCGTGAACGACGTGTGGTGTTCTTTTTGAACCCCTTATATGGCATTCCCAAATAAAAATAAGAGGCCCGACAGTGGTAATATTTTTCTCTGCGATAACACGTGGGTCATGCATGAAGCACACTTAGAAATACTCTGGAACATTTTTTTTTTCAGTGGTGTAATCGTTTAAATTCCAATCTAAAGATAAAAAAAATTAAGAACTTGAGTGGTATCACAGTAGTGACGTCAAGATCACTTTCTTTTACTTATCACACAACGTGCATCGAAAAACGCACGCTCTACTACATATCAAAACAATAACTTAACATTAACACTGAAAAATATTGCTGCAACTATAAAACAATTTGTGCGAAACAAAACCTGACACTGTGTTTTTACGACGACAAAAATTCTTTTTTGTTTCTACAAAACTGTTCGTCACTGATTAAAAGCAATAAGCCTTTTTGTAGTTACTACCATAAACAAAATAATTGTGTGATATTTTTTACTGACCACATTATTTTTTGACTGAATTTTGTTACAGTTGCAAATTTGCATAACGTAGAAAGTACACTCGCAGAAAAATACGCAATTTTGTTTGTGGTTGTTACAAGACCACCAGTTGCGCCATTGTCAGCCAACAACATTACGTCGGTGAAACGTTTAAATGAGTAATGAAGGCAATTTTAAATGAGGTAAGTGAGTTCACTAGATGGCATACCTTTGAAGATATTTAACGCAAATAAATTACAAAAGATTTATATAATCTGCCCTATACAGTTATAAGTATTGTAGGTGGTTAAGTTACCTAGTGCAAGTAGACAGAAATACTAATAAAGATTTTTAATTGTTCTCATAAATAAATGTACATTGTATAAAGGTAAACATATTAATTGACAGAATGTAACAAGATTTACGAAATATCAAACGTATAAATATAATGGTATTCTGCTATAACGATAAATAAGTTAAACATGGTTAATAATTAAATTTTAAAGTGTATTCAATCAATCGTTGCTCTGACTAAGATGTTTTTACATTTGTAGTACAGGAGAAATACCCATTTAATTGTTATATGTAAAGTCGTTGAGTTACTCGATAAAGGTACACAAAACTGTGAAGTATTGGTTAAATGTTATTTATTGCCTTCTCTCATAAATCCCACATAAAATATATTTTTTCATATAGTGTTGTGAACAATATCATATAAATTTTTATTCCGTGTATATTCTGAGCCTATTTTCCGAAGGAGAAAAAGGCTTATGAGATCACTTTTCTGTATGTTCGTCTGTGTGTGTGTGTATGTATGTAATTCAATGAATTAATATTAATAAGTGTAACAGAAATCTTAACCTTCATTGCTATTTATTGAAGTTAATCGAAGCCACGGCAATGTTAAGGTTTCTTCCACTCAGGTTGGCTATGAAATGAGGTTCCCCATGGAAGAGTTTGGCACAGGGAAAATTCCGACCACAAGGTTCACTGGTGTTTCAAAGAGGTCGCTTTTAAGTTATTTGTTTGGAACAAATTGTGATATATACTCACCCGAGTCAAAACACTAAGTTTTAAATTAATTGTGTAGCTATCATTCACGAGCTCCTATAGTGACTTACAATAGTAAAGAGTGTAAATAAAAAATGCGTTTGTCATTGAGCGTTCATAAATAAGCTAATTTTAGTGAAAATAAATTACGTAATTAAGAACGAAATAAATAGAGCTCCATGATATCAGATTTTAATAAATTTTAGTAAATTAATTGTCTAAGCCAGTGGTTCCCAACCTGTGGTAGGGGTATCTAGGGGTACGCAAGGAACCTGTTGGGGGTAAGCAAAAAAATATCGGTAATGTCGGAGAATGTGCGTGCGTGCTTAGGTCAAGGGATGTTGAGAGAGATGACTGTCGAAATCGAGTCGCATGTGTCTTAGAGTGATAAGACGTCCGAGTTTTCCCCACCTACCTCAAAAACAAACCACCACTTCAGTGTCTCGTTTGATGTGAAGTGAGTAAGAAGTACTGTCAGCCTTTTGTACAATCACGTTTTTCTATTATTTTTCCTACTGGTGTTTTGAGGACATAGACATAAGCCTAGTGTTTGTTATAAATTTAGGGTTAAGACGGATAAGTGGTTGAAAACCGCAACATTAACTACCCCTGCACCTAGTTTAGACATTCAGTCTGGTGACTTGGCAGCAGCGAGCAGCAGTTCAAGTCAGTCTCATTTACAATCGCAATCGAATGAGAGTGCATCAACTGATCAACAGAGTGCTTCACNGGAAGCAGCAGTTCAAGTCAGTCTCATTTACAATCGCAATCGAATGAGAGTGCATCAACTGATCAACAGAGTGCTTCACTGGTAAGAGATAATATAAGCTCTGTTAAAAGATCTCGAAACATCAATGCTCCTCTGCCTGCAAAGAAAAGAAAATATCTT
This sequence comes from Clitarchus hookeri, assembly GCA_002778355.1. Taxonomy (NCBI): domain Eukaryota; kingdom Metazoa; phylum Arthropoda; class Insecta; order Phasmatodea; family Phasmatidae; genus Clitarchus; species Clitarchus hookeri. The sequence continues at coordinate 27,520 of NQII01003625.1, read as the reverse complement.
GATGAATACCTGAGGTATGGGTTTTCATTCACGGGTGATGATGACTGTCAACCATTGTGCGTTGTATGTGGAGAAATATTATCAAATGGAAGTATGAAACTGTCTCTGTTAATGCGTCATTTAAATACAAAACATCCAAATTACAAACAAAACGACATTAGTTTTTTCCAACGACTATCAAAAGGCCCTAAAGTGACTTCATTTTTGTCATCTTCAAACAAAGACAATGATAATGCAGTCGAAGCTTCANGTATGAAACTGTCTCTGTTAATGCGTCATTTAAATACAAAACATCCAAATTACAAACAAAACGACATTAGTTTTTTTTTCCAACGGCTATCAAAAGGCCCTAAAGTGACTTCATTTTTGTCATCTTCAAACAAAGACAATGATAATGCAGTCGAAGCTTCATAGAGAATCAGTTACCGTATTGCTAAAAGCGGTAAAAACCATACAGTTGCTGACAGTTTAATTTCTCATTGCATTAAAGATGCTGTTGGATGCATGTTGGGTGAAGAACATGTACGAAAAATTTAAAAAATCCCCTTATCACACAATACAATTTCTAGAAGAACTGGGGATATGTCTGACGATATTGAATATTCAGTTGTTCAAAAAATAAAACAAAGTCCCTTCTTTTCTATTTAAGTGGGTGAAAGCACTGATGTTTCCAATTTATCAATTTTTCTTGTCATTGAAAGATACCTGGATGGTAACGTGCTTGAAGAAAATCTGTAGCTACGCTACCCTCTTACTAGAAAATGTACAGGTGAAGACATATTTCATGTGTTTCCGGGTTATTTCTATGAAAATGAAATAAATTGGGAAAATTGTTGTGGTGTTTGCGCTGACGGTGGCAAATCTATGTCAGGTTGTTACAAATTCTTGCGTGGTCCCATCAAAAAAGTAGCTACCCATGTTGCTTGGAGCCATTGTGCCATTGATAGACAAAGCTTAGCTTCAAAACCTCTTCCTGGTCTATTGAAAGAAGTGCTCAATCAGTCCTTGAAAATTGTTAACTTTATTAAGAGCAGCGCAACAAAATCAAGACTATTTAAATTATGGGAAGAAATGGATAGCCTACATTTCACATTACTTTTTCATACAGAAGTAAGGTGGTTACCTCGAGGGAAAGTACTCACACGATTGTTTGAATTGAGAAATGAAACTCAAGTTTTTATTGAAAATCACCCTTTTGAGTTGGGTTGCAAGTTTCTTGACTGCAATTGGCTTCAGCAGCTTGCATACTTAAGTAATATTTNCCCTTTTGAGTTGGGTTGCAAGTTTCTTGACTGCAATTGGCTTCAGCAGCTTGCATACTTAAGTAATATTTTTTCATAAATAAATAAACTAAATTTAGGATAACGAAATAGTTCGATTACAATCTTCAGAGTTACTGACAAAATTGAATCAATGATTAAGAAATTACACTTTTGGGAATCCTGTATAATCAAGGATCAGATTGAAGCGTTCATCACTCTTCACAGTTTCCTAGCTGAGAGCAATCTTAAACTGTCCAAAGAAGTGAAATCTGATATAGTCTCACACTTAAAAGGACTTCCATTGCCGTTCAGGCACTGCTTTCCTGAGCGATGCTGTGAATATAACTGGATTTCAAATCCTTTCGATGAATGTTTTTTTGAGCAAGCTAACAAATTGTCAATCTCAGATAAAGAAGAACTGATAGAAATAACAACAGATTCGTCTCTGCAATCCGAGTTCAAACATGCAAATCTCACTGAGTTCTGGGCATGTGTGAGGACAGAATATAAAAGTCTCAACTGTAGAGCCCTGAAATACTTGTTACCTTTTACAAGCTCTGTACTTGTAGAAAGGGCTTTTTCTTCGTATGCTTTCATTAAAAATAAACATCGAAACAAGCTTGAAGCAGCTCCTGATTTGAGGCTGTGCTTGTCATCATTTGAACCGGAATTTAAGAAGCTGAGCTCTGGAATCCAAGCTCAAGGATCTCATTGACTTATCTTTTCATCACAAAAACGTTTCTCATAAAACATTCACGATAATAATATGTTTTTGAAATAATGAAAAAAAAATTATTCATTATGTTTGGATGTAATTTCATTGTTAAAATATATTTTGGATTGTAAAATAAAATCAATACCTTATATATGATGCGTCTTTTATTACCTTTTAACGATTAAAAACAACATTACTAACAATCAAAAACATTTATTTTATAGAGGTATGTGTATAATGACTGGAGGGGGTTGGGGGGGGGGGGGGGGGGGGGGTNGGGTACGGGAGGCGAAAAAAGGTGGGAAGAGCTGGTCTAAGCTAACATTTTCCTAAAATTCAGTTGCACTTCGGAATATTACACTACACGTCGACAAAATGCAAATCGGAAGATTTTGCTCAACATTATACACTAAAGAGCCAAAAAAACGGGTACACCTGCCTAATATCGTGTAGGGCCCCGCGAGCACGCAGAAGAGCCGCAAGACGACGTGGCATGGACTCGACTAATGTCTGAAGGTACGCAGGAGGCATTGAAATTGCGCCAATTTGAGAAAGGGTTGAACGCCCATCACGTTTAATGATTCTCGTCAGTCGTCGTTTGTCCCGTTCATTCACGATCTTTTTCTGGCCGCAACGATGTCAAAGATGTGATGTTTTACTGGATTCCCGATATTCACGGTACACTCGTGAAATGGTCGTACGCGAAAATCCAAATGTTATCACTACCTCGAACATGCTATGTCCCATCTCTCGTGCGCCGACTATAACACCACGTTCAAACTCACTTAAATCTTGATAACCTGCCATTGTAGCAGCAGTAACCGATCTAGCAACTTTGCCAGACGCTTGTTGTCTTATAGAGGCGCTGCCGACCGCATCGCGTTACTCTGACTGGTTCCATACCTCTGTTATTTGCATACGCACGCCTATACCAGTTTTATTTTGCTCATTAGTATATATTTTTAGAGAGAGAGAGAAAGAGAGAGAGAGAGAGAGAAAATATATCTATTTGTTTACACACAAAGCGGAGAAAATTTGGTACACATGCAAACAATTTTATTTGCCAAACTATTAGCATTGAGCTTCCCAGCCTGATTAGTAGACACCTCAGCCATGTTAATATTGTGTACAGTGGAAGAATACAAAAATCCCACTCTGGGCTTCCAAACAGTTTATGATAACATGCGCGACGTCTTGGAAGTACCAGAGTACAATTTCTTAGTTGTCTGTTTTTTTTTAATAGATAAACACATTGGGAATGCATTAGTCTAGCAAATAAAACACACGCAGATTTCAAAAACGCTGCAACACAAACCGCGTGCACGCCAGCAGCGCAGTAACCAGTCCCCGCTTCTCCAAAACATTAACCCCTCNCAAAGTACAATTTCTTAGTTGTCTGTTTTTTTTTAATAGATAAACACATTGGGAATGCATTAGTCTAGCAAATAAAACACACGCAGATTTCAAAAACGCTGCAACACAAACCGCGTGCACGCCAGCAGCGCAGTAACCAGTCCCCGCTTCTCCAAAACATTAACCCCTCAATGTACACATTATTTTTTCGTGTTAGGTGTTGCAAAAGAAGATATTTTTGACGTGAACAATACTTACGGTTGTCCAATAGCAACTGACGCTTAGGAACCTGTGGAAAGGCTTTCAGTATATCCACTGCACAAGACACAACCAATTATTTTATAATTGGTTTGTCCGCAGCAACCAATAGCATTTACCAGGGTAAGACGATGCCCGTACTGCTGCTGGCCTCTGGACTTGCACAGCCCCGACCATGAGTTTGCACATTCTGCAACATGCCAGACGTAAACTAGTATACTCGTTGTCGCGTGACAGTTNACAGCCCCGACCATGAGTTTGCACATTCTGCAACATGCCAGACGTAAACTAGTATACTCGTTGTCGCGTGACAGTTATGAGGATTATAGCACGCCTTTGGCTCACTTCCCTCACCCCCTTACCCCACCCCCTTCAACCTTTAGCGCACTTTGNAGGGAAAGATATCGGGCACAATAAACGCCGCGAAGGGAAACACAGCCATATGTGTTATCTCCAGTAGTATGCCCAGGACCGCGCGCTAAAAGTAAATAAGGAACACAGCCCAAGTGTGATCGGAAGGAAGACAGTTCACGCCGGGCGGACAGATAACGGTGCCACCGCGCCAGTCGACACGAAGTGTGGAGAGCCGGCGATAATATGCC
>NQII01003625.1:0-20623 GCA_002778355.1 Clitarchus hookeri | reverse complement strand
CGAGCAGACGTGAGAACGAGTCCAAAACCGCAGCCCAGAGAGGGTCCGCACCGACGGAACGGCTTCCAGGGCCGACCACTTCACTGGAACGCCACCACAGCTGACAGCACTCGCCACGGAGTTAAGTATGCAAATCACCGTCACAGAAGCCCCCGCCATCACGAAGTAATTCGCCCAGTAAATTCGAGTAGACAAAGTAAAACAGTACCGCACCTCGAACGTTTAATGTGGTGTATTTGTGAAAAACTATAAGATACAATATACCAGTACTTCTAATTACAACAGTGATAATCTACCTAATTTACAAAACCCGCAACCCCCCCCCCACGCACCTAATAGTCGGGGGCCTGGGGGACATTAACTTTGACCGTATAAGCCGCCTTGTCTTTTACAGTGGGGCTTACATACGTCAAGTTAATTTGGCGCACAACTGTGGGGCCTAGACAAGCCCACGTCAAGTTAATTTGGCTTCCCAACTGTGGGGCCTAGACAAGCATACCTCATCGTGATGATACGTTAAAGGGTTAAACGTCCCCCCCCCCCCGTAACACTATCAAGGCAATTTGGATTGAAATGCAGGTTAGAACATTTTTATGTAATTAAGTGCTTCTTCAAATATTTTCATGCGTTTCCTCTAATCGAATTTTAATACAACTATAACAAATACAAGTTATTAATACATTTTGTATTTTCATAGAAGCGAGGTTCTATCAAAATCTTCGTTGTATGACTACGTGATTTTCACAGTTACATTGACGATGGCTGAGTATATGTTAAAGACATGTGCAGATGACGGAAATCAGCCTGTCATTTTATTCTGTCTCAAGCACTAAGCGAGAGGGCGGATTAAGTCCATAAAATAAATCACTAATATTAATCCTGTCATTGTCTTCACTTACCAGTGAATTCGTATAATGTCTAACAAGAACATTTAGTGGTTAGCATAGAACCAAGAGATCTTTTATACCTATGAGTTTTCTTATGCTGAGTATCTTTATAAATTATGCGTTCTATAATTCCCCTTCTGTACCTTTGTTACGTTAGGAAAAGGCCCACCACGGCCAAGGGATTGCTTGACTTTATGGATATTTTACTATTTATTTGTATCAGTAATCTGCCAAACAGTTGTTTAAACAAGAGCGGAATGTTGACGCCCAATGAAAGGAATCAGTCTATTTAACTCCATATTTCGCTTGTGAAATAAACTTGATTTACACCTGGCTTTATTTAGACAGCAATATACGTATGTTGACAGCACCAACTTTTCTCCTTTCTCGGTACAATTTAAACAAGCATTTTGTTGCCTAAAAAATTAATTACTTTGCGTTTCCAATTGTTTAAGTACCCCCAAATACATTGTATAAACTGAAATACACGTACATACAAGAAAACAATATATTGCTTATATCAACAGCCTTGAAGTTTTATTTCATTCCCACTACTACTTGTATACGTGCTTTTTTTATCTGGAGTGATAAATTATTTTGAAATTTTTTCAACTACTCAAAAATGTTTTTTTAAATTTTCTTAAAACATATCTTTTTTAGCTTCGTGCGCTTCTATTGGTTTTCCAAATATTAAGGTTAAACTTTCCAATACATAACACCTTTAAAACTGAATTAGTTAGAATATCGAATTAATTGTTGAGACGTAACTGTGAAATGTGTGCAAAGTTAGCAAAAAATCAGTTTTACATTTAAAAACATTTTATTTTGGAAAGGGAGGGGTGGGAAAGACGGTTTAGTACACACCGACGTAAATTATGTAAACTACCGTTGTGTGAATTATTCGCATTCGTCTTCTGTCCCCATACCCACGCCCACAAATCCTAAACTGGCAGTTTTTATTTTTAAAAGTGCCAAACACCATACCTGAGGAAGTTCATAAAATCTTATCCTTAAACATGTCTCGAAACAAATAAATGGTTTAGGATAAAGTAGGCCTACGTGGTTAAATTTTTGAGGAACACCTTGGCTGAAAATATTTCTATAATTATACTTCGTCCAGACAGCGAGCCATCTTCATTCGTTCCCGTAAATTTTTTACTAAACTAGTGGTTCAGCACCACCTTCAAAGACATATACTGTGCTTAGAAATTTCTTCACATCCCAAGCCGTTCACACGTTCCCAAATTATGTTTTTGTGACATTACTACAGTTGAAGCTTATCTGCCAAATTCACGTTTGCTATTGTAAAATAAGATAAAAATAAACAAAAATGAACTACATTGTTTTATTATACGAAATTCAGAAATATTTTAAACGTGTTTTAACATTTACTTTTTATGAGGTGTTTATGTCATTTTCAGTTATAAAACACAGTTCATGTGACAATCATGATCTAGGTGGTTAGGTAAAACTTGTGCTTTTAAACCGAGTTGTTGTGACCTGTAGTTAGAGTGGTTTTATACTATCGCAATTTTGGTGTACGTTATTTAATGACAGCCTCAACTAATTTATTTCGCAACAACCGTAAACATGACAGAAAAATTAAAATAACACGTTTAAATTAATGGACCAATGAATGTTTCACTATAGTACGCGCCATTTTATAGCTTATATATGATGACATATTGGGGTGCCTTTAAGCTCACGTGTGCCCTGAAAAGTAACGACTACGAGTTTAATTATCATGCTGGGAGCTTACTTGTAAACAACATTGTATAACGTCTTTAAATAATCCTTTTTTATTTCAAATAATAGTATGGTACACTTCCAAACTTTTATTATAAGCAGATTGTTCATATTTTTAAAACTGATATTTGCTATTTAAGATGCCTTACTCCATTATCAATATGTCCCAGTTGAATAAAATTAACTTGGACGGGATGATTATAGTTTTATTTGGCATTCGTAGTATAATGGCTGATTGTAGATTATGGACAAACTTCCAGAGCGCAAAAACTGGCGGCAAAACTAGCTGAAGCTGAATTTATTACCAGAATAACTTAAACAACTGTGGTGCTAAAAAAGCGACAAGCCCCCACACAGGAAAACATTTTTTGTCCGTTTTACAAAAAATTATTTTGTTACTAGCTGCCAAAAAGTTCTTATATCACTACAAGTAAATTATTGCTTCTTTACAACAAACTCTATTATGAAACACATAAAATCGCTCATGTATTTTCATGTTTAAAATACATTTGAGATCTACAATATGCCTACGACACGTTCTCAGTACCTGAGAACAGACATAAATTTCCCATATTTTTCTGAGGATTCTCTACAGTATCAAGACAACTGTAATTCTCACTTTTGAGAGGAAATACAGTTTCGCCGCAAAATAGCGTATCTTCATAATCAGTCCTAAAGCTGCTCTACTCTTTTCTAATCGCGCCAGTCTTTATTTGTAGAAAAGAGGTGCTACATCCTCCAGTTTTGCAGTGACCGCTTTCAAAATGTTTTCAGCAAGAAGTACGCACATTTTATGGCAAGTTGCTTCATCTTGGAGCTAAAAATTTCCCATTGCAATGCTCCAGCATCAAAATATCATGCCTAACAAAGTACAACAAATTAGTGAAAACATTTTCCCGCACATTACGAAGTATAAAAATTACAGCAATAGAACAAGCATGTAACATTAATCCACAACGGCTTATTCTATTTATGTAAACAAATGAAAAAATATAGTAAAGAAATATATCATATTTTTGTTTTACTTGCTGGAAGTTAAATGATTGCCCTCATGTAAGGATAAGACTTAAAAATTAACATTTTAATTCTGAATTTAAAGTTTAGAGAATAAGGAGATAAATAATATTTCGGGTATATGACGACCTATACCTGTGTCAGTCAAACTAATTGATATTAATTTTGTGTTTAGTGGATCGAAGGTTCCGACTTTTCGGATGGTTGTATTTTGAAACTGTAGTCATCTTCGTTTGGCGATTCTGCCTGTGCGCTAACCTATGTAATTGCAGGATGTGATCCAGGTGTTTTGTAACATTAGCAACCTGGACCTGGGTGTAGGTATTTGAAATTAAATTAATCAACTGTTTATGATTTTAATTTGTTTAATCGAACAAAATTTAGTTTTGCTTATCATTAGATTATGTTTGTTTTGCTTATAAAATGTTCTCCTAAATACGTTTTTAAAAGCATAGTTCCACTTTTTAAAATGTACCAGACAACTAACCGCGGAAATACTTTACGCTGTGACTACTTGTTGGTGTCTCTGAACCGATGTGCGTGACGCTATATTCAACTTCCAGTATTCATTTCATTATTTTATTGACAAATTAATTAACTGCCAACTCAGTTCAACTGTTCACTGAATGAAAGGCAGGAAATGCATATAATACAAATTGTCAAAGCTGTTGAGAATAACCTAGCCAATGAACTCCTGCACACGTGATAAGCTGTCTCTATGGCGATACTAACCGGGTTCGATTCCCGGCGGGGTCGCTCCCGGATTTTCGCACGTGGGAATCGTGCCGGACGATTCAGCTGTTCAGTGGGTTTTCTCGGGGATCTCCCGTTTCCCCCCACCCATGCTTTCCGGCGCTGTTCCATTTCCACCTCGTTTAACCCTCGTCGGCTTTCAATAACTCACGAAGTTTGTCGGTCGAATTCCGCCCCATCCTGTGTAATCCCAAAACCATTTGCGTAAAGTATGTGGCCAGGTTGTGAAACACAACTGGAGGTAAATACTTAATGTACACACTATTGTAAGTTGTGCTCGTCACATTTTGGTTGAACCTCGATTCGTTGAATATTCTCTATGTTGGACACACATGCTTTATCCTTCTTTAAGTTCAGTTACAGTAGTTCGGAAAGAAAAACATTTGTTAATGGTTACAAAAACTATTATGTTGATGATTTCCAACGCGAAATCCTGTTGCTGGTAACAACAGACTGTGATGCACAATAACACGCAGAGTGGCAATTACCAAAGCCATTCAGTGCTCATTAACATATTTGTTTATTGAAAAAAAAAGTCGGCTGCTACCAAACATTTAGTTGGCAGCAGTAGCATTCATATCGTTAAGACTAAAACATTTTTCTGCGACTACAAAACTACATACTTTACATACTGCGCATGTGCGCTGGCGTATTCGAAGTGGCCACCTTCTGTCTGGCCGTGACGCTATATTTGTATGTCCCTTGTCCGTGTTAGTTTCCTTGCATCAGGTTACGAACTAATTCATGAATAGTAGTCTTGATAAATTAAGGATTGATTATATAATTCCTTTATTCCTAGTAAGAAAACTTTACACACGCCTAAATGATTCCAGAAAATACACATTCCGCGAGAAGAAGTGTTCATGCTTTGGCGTATATGCAATCTGATGTACGCGCTGCCCACTCCACTCTATGGCGATAGAGGACACAGTGCCAGTCACAGTTCGCGCAGGCGCAATGGGAAGAATATGCACTGTCTGGGTCAAGACCAATTCAGCCAGCCTGCGGTATTGCTCCACGCAAAAATGACACCAAGCAAACAATTATTCATATTTTCCACTGCTACTGCTACGATGCAGTAGAAATGTAGCGAGCGCATTTATCAGGCGGATGGTTCAGTGTTGACTAGTTTTTCCCACATCTTGTTCGCAAACCCTCAATACCCGTTGTCCCCCAAACATCACCTGAACAGCAATGAATGGAATGCCACGTAAGAGACATATATCCTCAGCTCCTAGAACTGCAACCGGATAAAACATTGGTCCCTTTTATACCTCAGGTGTTAAACAATCAAACGATAATCAGGAGGTGTATTTAAAGCTAAAAGAACAGGCAGTATATTGTAAGGCGTGATTTGAATTTGATTTAAAATTTTTTTCAATAGCTTTTTTTTATGTTATTTTTACAGCTTTTGTTTGATCGAGTCCTTTACATGACTAATAATAAGTTACTTTTGAAAAAAAACTACTTGTAAATTTGTTGATTTTTATGTAAAACAAAACGTGTAAACATTTTACAATGTTAAATATACATTTAAAAATAGAAATAAGAATTTTTAAATTATTAACAGTTAATCTCAAAATGCAAACAGAATTTACAAAATACTTAATTTTTTTTTACTATTAAAGTCATCCTCTCCATTTCTAAATAATCTTGTAGTAATAGTGTTTCCCTAATTCACAAGGTTAAACTACATCAGAAAATTCAAACAGTAAAAATTAAATCGCAAAAGCATTATAGGAGGAAAAGGTCAATATATTTTATCACCACTGTAGAATTCAGAAGAAGTACGATAATGGCTTTGTCCTGATATTCATCTTCGGTATTTTTCTGCTGATTTTAGTGCTTGGATCCATTGATTCTAATGGTTAAGAAATAGTTGTGAATTCAGCTCTGTGGTCACTGTGGCAACAATTTGGAATTGGTATATTCCATTTACAGCAAAAAATTGTACTATTTCATAAAATAAAGGTCGTAACAAGATGGTCTGAATATGAAGGCATGGTAGTGAATAAACTCGAGGGGTTATCTGAAAGTCTCGAACTTAAATCCCACTAAACACCTTTCGGAATAGCTGGAGCGCCAGTTGAAAGCCAGAATAAATTATAATCAAATTCATGCAGATGCCTATCTTAAATTGGCGGAAATTCTTCCTCATGGGGAAGAGGCTGTGATAGCAACGAAGATGGGCCAACATTTTACTGACACCATATCGCACCCTGAAAACAGGACACGCAAGACTATCGTAGTTCGAAATCTTTTATATACAATAAATGTTGATCTAAATAATTTTGCCTTTTAACTGGAAATCAGTTAATACTTACTGATTCCGATTTAGAGGGTAGGTAATAAAGTAAAAAAATCTAATAATTTTGACATTTTCAATATTTTACAGTACTATGTGAGCAAGATTTTTTTTTTACTAAAAGTGTGTTTATATATAACATTGTGCTATTAAATTGTTTTAAAACACGTGTATGTAAGGCATTTTCTACCTTAACTGAATATTAAAAAAGATATTATCCCTCGAAAACGGAGATTTTGAAATGTATTTTTGCAAAGTATCGGTTGAATTTGACTGATCAAATAGTGAGAAAACGACCAATTCTATAAAATACGGAATAGGTTATAACATTTCACTGTCAAATTACCACAGTTATTACTAATCAATCTGTCACTTCAAGATAACAGTTTCATTTCGTGAAATCTCGTTTTGCTGTAAAATGGCGGATATCAGAAAACAGCGACAAAACGTCATTAATTAAAACCACTGTATTAACATTTAAAGCATACATTCTGAACTTAATTTAATAAATATTCTAGCTCTTAAACTTCGCAAAGGCATTTGCATACCCAGAATATGTATATATTTTAAGAACATGAAATATTTTCGTATTCCAAAACTAATTGCTGTTTGCCATTGTATTTTCACTTACTCTGAAAAATACAAGAGTGATCTTCACAGTGGCTAAGTAGTGGAGGTTGTACGACGACAGACCATCTGTTGCGTTTTGGACGGAGGTTCGATAGTAACCACATCCAAAATGTTTTGTGCTGATAATATTTTTTTGCGACAAAATAATTGTGCTTAATTTATTTCACATCGAGATAATGCACCGTTTCTTTTAACTCTGGTGCTTATTTACCAATCAACTGTAAATAACTGATTTTCTATTGTCTGAATTAGTGTTTTTCTTTTAACTGAATATATTAATATTTTTAAGTTTTTACTGACTCCTGATGGAGCAGTATCAACTGGCAATCAGTAGATACCGACTGACTCTGGTTTGGTTTAGAGTGTATACAATAGTGTAAAATCCCCACTTTCAAAGTAAACTAATATTCTATACGTTTCGAAATAAATAGCCGTAATTGGTTTTCAATTGCAATTATTTATTAATGTAATGCACTTTATGCACGTTTCTCTAGTATTCTACTATACGACAGTATTTAACTAGGGGGCGCGGATCGTTACTACGGGTATCGTGATAAATGTCTACGCAGTGTAAATTAATGTATTAAAGGGCCCACCTGCCTGAAGCTTCAACTCCATCGCAGAGTGTTTGAAACACACGTTTTACCACGAAACTATTAAACGTGCTTTCAAAGTTCTGATCTACGAAAATAACACACATTTCCGGGCCTGTTGAGTGCTTTCAAAACGTCACACACATTTCAGAGGACTTCAGAATAGCTAAAAAAAAATATTTTTTTTTTTGTTTCAAAGTGCTTTATCTCAAAATACACGTGTGTCAGATACACACGAAAATCCTCGAGGACCCTGCATTGAAACTTACTACACACTTTCCACCATTACAATAATAGGGCCACGCTTAAAGACCCACGTATACACGAAGCGTGATGAGAACACTGCACGCCAGTTCAGAGCCTTGAGCTTAGTGATGGTGGCGCACTTGATACGCGTAACAATGTATGGTCTCTTCGCGGTTCCTTCACACTTTNTCCTCGAGGACCCTGCATTGAAACTTACTACACACTTTCCACCATTACAATAATAGGGCCACGCTTAAAGACCCACGCATACACGAAGCGTGATGAGAACACTGCACGCCAGTTCAGAGCCTTGAGCTTAGTGATGGTGGCGCACTTGATACGCGTAACAATGTATGGTCTCTTCGCGGTTCCTTCACACTTCTGAATCAAACCTTTGATAAAACATGTTATATGCGACGTGTTTGGTTGTTTTTTAAATACGTAATGTATCAAAAACNCTGAATCAAACCTTTGATAAAACATGTTATATGCGACGTGTTTGGTTGTTTTTTAAATACGTAATGTATCAAAAACATTTCATATTTGCGTTAACACAAAGGTACCTTACTTCTTGTCAAATTAAAAATTTACTTATTTATAATTAATACCAATAAATACGGAGAGAATATGGGTATGTTGGTAATACCTGGAAAGAAATAGTTCCTNTGCTGTTTTCAAACCGTGGTCCGCGAGACTGTCGGTGGAGTGGAGAGTTCTGGCCGGCTCTGAACAGCGAGATATTGGCCTGCCCGATAAGGGTGGAATGAGGTGAGCATGGAGCAGCGCCGGAACGCGATGGCGTGGGAATGGGAGATACCCCGAGAAAATCCGCCGACCAGCGGCTTCCTCCGGCACAATTCCCACATGCGAAAATCCGGGAGTGACCCGGCCGGGGATTAAGCCAAGTTCTCCTTGGTGGGAGGCAAGCAGTCTGACCACTGTACGACCGCGGCTTCCTTGAGTGTTGGTGGTCCCTGGCTAGGTCATAGGGGCTTCGCGAAACTTTCTGTCGAGTATCTTCACTGATTGAGATGGTTAGTTTTAAACTTTGGTAATACGCACTGTAAAATCGAAAGACTTAAAACTGCTCCAAACCGCGATTTTAATTGGAGGTCTTTTGAAACTGCTCCACCTGAACGAGTTAAATTCTACACATAATTTAAGTTGCTGATATTCACTGATGGACAGTGATTTATAATTATACTTAGGGAATTATGTTGGCTTGACAGTAAAACCTCAGTGCATTCCACTGATTCACCAATGGATAGAACAGCTCATGAAGTTAAGATTCAGTAAAATGANTGGATAGAACAGCTCATGAAGTTAAGATTCAGTAAAATGATTCTACTGATTGAAATCATTGATTCAGATTTAGAGTGCAGTTTGTTTCAGTAGGTTTCACGTTGTATTCAATGACGTACAATGATATAATGTGTTATAAAATGCAATGAAATAACAGTTTAAATTATTATATTTATTTTTAACTCTTGTGCAATGCCAAGATTTTATGAAGGCAATGCATTTCAGTGAGTAGTTATNATTCTACTGATTGAAATCATTGATTCAGATTTAGAGTGCAGTTTGTTTCAGTAGGTTTCACGTTGTATTCAATGACATACAATGATATAATGTGTTATAAAATGCAATGAAATAACAGTTTCAATTATTATATTTATTTTTAACTCTTGTGCAATGCCAAGATTTTATGAAGGCAATGCATTTCAGTGAGTAGTTATNAAATTATTATATTTATTTTTAACTCTTGTGCAATGCCAAGATTTTATGAAGGCAATGCATTTCAGTGAGTAGTTATATCATTCTTCCTACATTCTGTTACTTAAATGGGAGATGAGGTAGGTACTCAGTGTTAGGCTGACATTATACACCTATTGGTCCGTGGTGAAGGAAGGTTTGAGGACCTCTGCGGCTTAAGGTGGCCGCCTGGGCAGGCCGCCGAACGGCGTGCAGAGCTCCAGAAGACGCTTTATTAAAAAACCGCCCAACATATATGAGTGAGGTCTGCTTACGAATATCATTCAAGAAACGTTACTCGTCTGTATACGTTTTTCTGATCCTCCAATTCTCTCTATAACATGTTTTTGTGATAGTGAAAATGGCTCAAACAGGTGTTTTCACGACCATTTTTAGGTATGAACATTCCAGTACAAAACTTAAAAAAAGGTATAGGGACGTGCATCAAACCTTTATTTTTATTATTACGTCATACAATGGTAGGGTCTCCGCTGAAAGTCTCGTAGAGGCGCGTTATCGATGGCAAGACTGCACGCCAGTTCAGTGCTTTGCGCGTAGAGGCGATGAGAGAGTTGATGCNGTTATCGATGGCAAGACTGCACGCCAGTTCAGTGCTTTGCGCGTAGAGGCGATGAGAGAGTTGATGCGCATGTCTCTGTTGCTTCTAGCGCTTCCACACTTTTTGGCCTCAGGCGTGCAAAATTCCTTCAACCAGGCGGCCACCTTAAGGGGTTTACACGGTAAAAAAAACTAAGAATTAAACAGCAGAAATTTTTCCAACACGTTGGCTAAAACCTAGTCCAACACAAAATAATTGCTATATTGCTTACTGCAGTGGGAATATTTTGTAGGGTTCATGTTTAGCAATTCACCGAAAACGTACATTCAAATAAACACATTAAAAATTTTTTATTTCAAATTGTGCACCGCTGTTTTAATTTATACCGACCCGCTTATAAAAAAACCGCTGAAAACAAAATACACTAATAAATAAACTGCTGTATCCTTTTTGATTGAATACAGCACCCACAAATATGTTTTTCTGTTGGTAGAATCTGAGCAGTAACATCCCTATTGTGACAGTTGAATTTTGGGAGCTTACTGCTTAATGCTTACTATTTGGTTTTTTACTGCTTAAGTTTTTTTATTGTATAACACACTTTAGTCTCTCCTGTGTTCTTCCGTGGCCACTGGCACTGCGGCTGCGTGTGCATGGTGCCAGTGGAGAGCTNNGGGGGGGGGGGGGAGCCCTTCCGTACATTACCATAATCTACAGTTTGGCAGAGGAGAGCGTCTGTGTTTACGTTCCAAGCCTACACCGTCAACATTACCGCCTGCGGTGAAAACGCACAACAGCCAGGGGAAGGAAAATAAAAATAACACGCGTTTTCGTGGACCACCGTTTTGAACGAAAACAACGGTATCACCTCCAATAAACTGGGCCGGTTCGGTAACAACATGATTTACGCCCTTGTTTTCTATCGTTAGAAAATTACGGCAGCCTTTTAAAGCGGACTGCCAACCACTCGTAAAAGCAGTTAGAAACACGCCAGCTCATGGGCGTGAGGAATCTTTTGTTTGAATGCCTTGTGTGGCACATGCGTGAGCCTGGCTTTTAGGAATGAGTTAAGGTTTGTTTAGCCTTTGAGGTAGCTTTCGTGATTATTTGGAAGGCATGAAAAACACAAAATCGTTAATGAGTACCTATTAAAATAAATAATGTAGTTTTGGAAATTCGGTTCTTTTTAGTAACTCCGTGGAAAATATTCAACAACAAAGAAAAATTATTTTTTATTAGGCCTATACGTTTTAATTTGATTTGTGTATAAAAGTTGTCTTCTGCGAGTAGCTGCGCAAAGTCAAATGCAGTTTTCCCATTTACCACACGCTGTTTTTAAAGCATTTAATATTCCTTTCAGTCGTTTATTTCATAAGGTTCCTTACAGATAGGCGTCCTTGCAAATGGGCACTGTATATTAAAACAATGATGCGGCACGATGACAGTACATTACAGAGGACTGATTTCAGCAACAAGGCGCACTAGTATTTCTACTTAAAATTTAACCGATACAAACGCCAACATAGAAAACAAGTACGCGTAGAACGACATCAACTCAAACAAATTCTACGACAATAGGCAGCCATATATCCGTTTTACTAAGGAAGTTGAAATTTTGTCACATATTAGTATTTTACGAAAACATGCAACAGAACACCCAATGCTACATAGGAAAAAATTGTAACATGCCTAAATTACTTATGTATTTGATTCTATGATATAATTTTCCAGGCCCTCTTTCTCATATATAAGTACATAATTTATTTGTCTAATAGCTAATACTTCACTGGATAATTCTCTTTAGCTCTAAATTTAGCAATAATTTTCAACTTGTGAAGTATTTTCCACTGGTGGGACAATTTGTTTGTTTTTCGTTCACATTGTATACACGGACATCTTGAGATTACGTTCACATAAAGTACACTAAAGTCTTGGAGAAATTCTTACTTGTCCCATATGTTACAGACGGAAATTAGAATAACTCATTTATAAAAGGTCACAAATGCTTACTATGTACATTTCTTAGGACGGTTTATTACAAGTTTAAAAAGTGTAACGTTTACGAATGGAAGAAAATTTATGATGTATGTCGAAATTTGTCTTTAAAATCACCCAGATTTCCCCCCTTCATGTATAGTCTACCGTTGGTATGCAGCCTCTATCTTTGTATACTACACAATCGTTGTATATATTTAAAACTACTTCAGATGTAATTACTACCATAAGAGTTGTGCAAGACTTTCAGATGTTTGCATGTAAATTACTAGACTATATTATAGGAATATTTTTTTTAAAGCAAACATACAAGTACAGCTTGTTAAAACTTACCATTGATACTAGCCTTAAACTAGTAACTTGTACCTTCCTCTCGTAAGTTTTAGACACAAACTTATAAAATCGACTCATAAATATTACTGAAATACTATTATAACTCACGATAAACTTTGTGAAATATGTTCTTGGTAATTCATAAGTGTGAAGCCTTTCAAAATAACCATTCGAAGTATATTGGACTCTCGTATTCCACGTGGATTATGAATGCTTAGTTTTACTCCATTATTTTTCTGCGCACCGTATTTATTTCATATACAGTACCTATAATTAATCTGTAGGGCCTTATCTCTCATAAATTGGGTGGAATAATTTTTATATTATTTTGACAACAGTTTTCTCTGAATATACTAATAAAACAAGAACAATTCTGAAATATCCTGAACGTACATAGAATATTCTGTATGATATGCATTGTAATGAAAACGAGTTTTGCATATGCCCTTACAGACCTTGTTCTAAATTACATTGCACGAGACGAGCTGCATATTGCCTGATATACTTTTTTAAACCATATTAATTTAATTAAATATGAATGGACCACTTTTCATGCCAGTTCACACATACATTTAAGCAATATATTTCTGAGTATTAGAAACTTTCTCATTAAAAAAATTCACACATTAGACCTCGGTTTGGCTCTAGACATATTCAGTCTCCCTCCCTTTTAGTTGACGTCCCAAAATAGGAAATATACTATTTTTCCTAGCTATTTACATACTTGACATAAAATTTATCTTAGACTTACGTGCCATTCTGTATATACCCCACAAATGTATCTAGACGTTCTCAGTTCATAGCGCATATCAACATTAAAACAGCCAGCATAACTACATGTAATAAAAAACGATCCACTGTAAACACTAAAATGTAATTTCACATATCTGTTAAAATTAATAATAATATGAGTTAACGCTTTTCCAGTATCATGTCGTTCAACAAACTGTATCAGGTGAGTTCAAGTGCACGCCCAAAGACATTCGAAACTTATTCCTTCTCACACTACATTGACTATTATATAGCATATACCGTTTGGCGCTATCAATGCCGCACCACCGAGTAAGGTAATGAGTTAAAGACTCAGTATGGAGTGTGGTTACCGAGACTGCGAAATATTCAGTAGAGCGGACTCCCGTGCTCAGAGTAAGAATGCTGAGCCTTTATTCGTGCAAGGCATTCCATTTCTGGATCAAAGTTACTCGAAGTTTCTAGACGGTAGGTGGAAATGATGGACGATCCCGTGTACGCTCGACATGGTTGAGATAGGGGAACCTTGCCAGCCAATCAAAATGGGTGATGACCTCAGGCTTCCAGGTAGCCATCCACCATTGCCGCCCGATGTGGATTGTCGTTGGCGTACACAAACTATAAATGTGCAAAGCATGCCGTACGTTTGGAAGGCAATTCTGTCCTGCGACGAAGATAAGATTAAACACATGGAGAGGTTTACATGAGCTCAAGATGATGCCGCCTCAGACCAAAGTGTCGCCACCTTCACAATGGCCCCTTTCAATTGTGTTGTTTGGACTTTACCTAATACCGCTTTCTAGTAATATGTAAACATAAGTTTAATCACTATGACTACTGAACCTGGGCTCGTACGTAACCCGGANGCCAATCAAAATGGGCGATGACCTCAGGCTTCCAGGTAGCCATCCACCATTGCCGCCCGATGTGGATTGTCGTTGGTGTACACGAACTATAAATGTGCAAAGCATGCCGTACGTTTGGAAGACAATTCTGTCCTGCGACGAAGATAAGATTAAACACATGGAGAGGTTTACACGAGCTCAAGATGATGCCGCCTCAGACCAAAGTGTCGCCGCCTTCACAATGGCCCCTTTCAATTGTGTTGTTTGGACTTTTCCTACTACCGCTTTCTAGTAATATGTAAACATAAGTTTAATCACTATGACTACTGAACCTGGGCTCGTACGTAACCCGGACCGCAGAGGGCAAATGGGGTAGAGTGCTGATGCGAACAACGCAGGGGCTGTCCGTGTTCCAACACTGGACTGCTTTTCTGCCAAAAGCGTCATCGAAACAACGTGGGTAGGATTTGATGCTATGACACTATTTATTTAAGTAAGTGCGTTGAGATGGCGTACAACAAGAATATATTCAAGTTAGTCATTCATGTAAAATTAAAGGGTTGTTGAAAATTCAAATGTAAACAAACACGTCCATCACTGTTGACCACGTGACTTTGACAGTTGTACTGGTGATAGGCGAGTCAGTGTTGGAGACGTGCGCAGAAGACACAAATAATGACCCAGGCTCCTCCCGACTGTTCCTAGAGCCAAGCTTGATGTTCTCTGCACGGTGCTAATTTGACAGTATTGTAGGCAGCGGTCAGTGGGATTCATCTCGCAAACTCCAATTGGCGTACAGTCCCACTTGGCCCCAGCCGTCGACATACAGCATATCTAGAAATGCTTGACCCTGACGCTGTTCTTACGTCCCCAATAAGGCAGTTTTCTGTACAGTAATCTATCAATTATGGCCAAATACAGGTGTTCTCGTAACGTTGCACTCCTCGAACATCCTGCGCTGAAGGATCGATTGACATTTCCACCGTGACGGTACCTCCTCCAACACCCTCGAAGAACGAGACACTCTTAGGGACTTTCCGGTCTTGGAACACCACAATCTGATTTCGATATGTAGGTAGGGTTTAATGTCTCGTCGACAGCGAGATCGTAAGAGACGGAGCAATTTGCTCAGGGAAGAAGAAGCGGGGAAGTAATCTGCTATGGCGTGTAATAAGGACCCAGCCCACACTTCGCCTGGAGTGACTTCAGAAAGCCACGGGAGACCGAAACCAGGGTAGCCGGACCGGAAATCAAACTCGTTTCCTCCCGTATGCAGGTCCACTGGTTTACGAGTGCGCCACCTCGTTCAGTAATCTGATTTTGGCCTGCCACCATTTCTTCTGTGATACTTCCCGGCATTGTGGCCGATATGGGTTTTTTGATCTATTGCTGTCGAATGCAAACCAGTGCATGTCAGGAACACGCACATTAGCCGTAACGTTCTGTTAAGCTTTTTACAGCGCAACACGCTGTATACTTCTGATAGTTTTTGTAGAGCCGTATTGTACAGGCAGCTCGACAACGTAACGTGGTGTTGTTTTAATGTGGATACGAAAGGCGTTCTCTGGCACTGCATTGACTTTTTATTAATTTTTACACATGAACATATTTCACCGAATGGACAGTCGCTATTTATAATGATTCGCAGTGAATTCTATAATCAGCGTTATAATGTAAAGAAAATTTCTAGCGTATTGCACTGATTCGACATTCAATAAACTGTTACAAAAAACTAGAAGAAATAAAAGATAAGTTCAGAAAATTTTTTACATATTTGTTTTTCAAAAACAAAATTTCTGTTAATTTCACGTAAATTGCAGCAAATTTGCTAACCACTTCATTAATGTCATTGTTGTTTATTAAGTGGTTGGTCCATTATGAAAATGTTTCTTTTTCGCCTGGTAGATTTAATACAAGTATGAAAAGCTTGTGATACATGGAATACAACCAAACACGCCATACATGGGGTGATTTTTCAAAGATTCGATTAAAAAAGTGTGAAGAAACCGCGAATAGTCTATACCATATAATTCCCAGGGAAAAATTATGATTGGGCAGTAGAAAATGAATAAATAACAGCCGTTTAACTGCATAGAGGATTTGAAGTTTACTCTACCCTTAATTTCAACAGTCACAAGCCGTGTTCCATTTGGCACTTTTTTTAAACAGAATGATAATTGATTCTGTCTGCCAAATCAATGACGTAGTTTTGTTGTGTTTATTTTGTCACCAAGTTTATGCATTACTAACTTGCAGCCATATTTTTTTGTCGAATTAAAATGTTAAATACGCAAAAAACTGGAGATACTCTAATAAATGAATGCGTATTACACTCGAAATAAAATCTCAATTAGGTAATTTTCAGAAAATTATTCATACGTGTGCTTTTTTAATTGTTTAGTTACAGTTCGATAAGAAATTAATTAATGTCTTTGTTTATTTATTCTGATGATGTTAAACAGTGCTTTAAACATGGTGTTGTGAAGATATGCGGTGCATTTTAAGAACTCCAGGGTGTTCGTTTTAAAATAACTGTTTTACATTTTCTGGGTAGGCCTTCAACCAAGTAGTGTTGTACATCAAAAGCAGCATTGCACCCAAGGGATGGTGTTCCAATTAAAAACAATGCCAAATTTGAAACAAGAATTAAAAAAAAAATTATTTGGAATATGCTCTGGATTTCTATTACTTAAGGTTGAACTGGTTGTAACGTGATGCTTGAGAAGCTAAGGTATGTGAACGCTTTGGGGGAAATTCATAAATGCTCACATAGATGTGTGTGGCATTTTATTCTGTCATAAGAAGCTTACTCTTGTAAAAAAAAACGTAGTGTGGCCGCCTCTGCGGTCGTGTATGTGAAGGCGAGACGCACAGCATCTCACGGGCAGCTCCCCGGGGCTGGGACGGCCGCGAGCGACCGTGCCGGCCAGCGCCGGCGTATAATCGCGTATAATGCATGCTTGGCGCGGGGAGACAGTTACGAGCGGCCGGGCATGGGCCTGCAGCCAGTAACGGGCACGCCACGAGTTGTTCTCCGCGGGGGTTGGGCGGCTCTGGCTGCATTCGTACCGCTTTTCACGCTCGGGTATACTTGAACCGCAGGCGCCAGAGCTGTCAACGTCTGGGCGTTGGTCTCTACTTCGCCAGACTTCGTCTCAAGTTTCCTACCTTCTCGAGTGAGTGGGCGAGTGAAGCGATTTGGGTGGCTCTCAACATTGAGGCCTTGAGAGCCGACGAGGGTGAAGTGAGGTAAGTATGAAGCAGCGCCAGAGTTAAAGGGCGAGGGAATCGGGAGATTCTCACATGCGAGAATCCGGGAGTAACCCCACCGGGAATCTAACCACTATACCACCTCGGCCCCACTATATACCTTCTCGAGCTTGTGGCTGTAAGCTACTGTTGTATCTGGTGTTCGTAGTTATTTGAACAAGATCGCAAGTCGTTGTGGCACTATACGAGGTAGTATCGAAAATTTCAAGACTAGCTCTGTTTACAAAATAGCATTTTTAAAAAAGGTTTACACGCTATCACCTTCAAAATAGTTCCCTTGCACGGTAATACAGAGCTCCCAGAGTTCCTGCCACTTACGGAAAGTGTCCAGTTTTCTTGCGCGCCACAAATCCGGACGCTATCGCCGAATGCACTCTCTCTGACGCCTTGAAACCCGGCACTAGAACCAACTACTGACGGTATGGTCCCAGACGATGTATTCCCGATACGTGTATACACCCAGTCACCGAGTTTCTTGCCGGAAACATCGAGGGTTTGGTTTCTGCTGCCATTATACTCACCAGATTTGGCTCCTGCGGGCTTCGCCCTCATCCCGAAGATGAAGATCCAGCTCAAAGACCACCTTGTAGACACCACTGCGGAGAGACAGCGCGAATCGTAGAAGGTGCTTGACACTTTTTGAGAAGAAAACTTCCACGACACATTCCAGAAGTGGCAAGAACACTGGAATCACTATATTGCTGCGCAAGGAAACTATTTTAAAGGTGATAGTGTGTTAAGGACTTTTTTTGTAAACAAAGCTTGTCTCGAAACCTTTTGATACCTCCTCTTGTACTTAAAGGCGATAGTTTATGGTGGGAATAGTTGACTGCATCCTAGGCCGGCGTGCATTAATGAAGCTCATTGGGCCAATGAGGTCTCTGATACCCTAAAGCAGAACGTTTGAGATTGGTCTGCAAAGGAATTAACCTAGTCAAAATCTCGATCATCCAATCGTAAAAGTATAATCTAGTTAGAGTGTTATCGAAGATTTTATGGCTGATAACAGTGGATCATTTTTCACTAGTTGGAGGAGTTTCCACTGTTTGAAATAAAGAGTGTTAAGTCCTTTTTAAAGTGTGAAACGAACCAAATTAAAAATTTAAAAATTTGGTCACATCTTTAGTTAACTGTATGTAAAGGCAAATATATCTATATATTTATGTAAGCTATCTTAATACCACCTACAACCGGTTGCTTTGATGCAATGCATTTTATACTGGATTAAACTATGAAAGTTCGATTCCGGTAAAGATATTAGCACCTGACTAAAGCGTTCGCCGCTATTTTTAATAGTTCTTATGAAAAAAAATGTGGCACATTTTGCATTTCTTGCTAAGAAAACTAATAAATTTCACTATTGCCTCTGAAAATTATTAATTAATTTTATCTGTAGTATTGCCGCAAATAAACTGCTGCTGACAGGGAAATTACTGGAATGAAGAGAAATTTATTAGAAATCTTTAATGGTTGTTTACTGCACTAACAGATATTGCAGATATTGCATTTATAAGTCAGATTAAAGTTACCACTATATTATGAAAATAACACAGATAGAACGATGGAGGGGTAGCTGCATTTAGTTCTAGTACTATCTGTCAGTGAGATAGGGGAGTCGGTTTAACATTGATTGGTCCTCGAAGAATAATATTTTCACGTTCTTTTTGTATCTATGTTTCTGGTATGTTTAGTTTTGAAATTTCACTTCAGTATGCACATAAACAACGACAAAAGTTATTTATACACATATGGTACATAACAAAACGAGATTTAGTATCTCGTCAGATTCCGAACTAGTGTTTTCGGTCCACAAGATTATCTGCAAGTTTGAAATCTACGGAGAAACTCCAGTATAAATTTCACGCAGGTTACAGAGGAATAGGTAAATGTTGTCGACGACAGTGTTAACTTCATCCTCACAAGTGTCCTAGTAATAATCCAAATCATCTTGTGAGATTTATCTGTAAACACACTCCAAACCTCAAACAATTAAAATATCCGAACATTATTTAAACCCAGTGAAAATGGCTCGTAAGGAAATCAGTAGAAAATTATTCATTATTACGGCATCTGTATTCCATTAGTTTATAAGTTCTCAGCAGATTTTATTCTGAGATAGCTTCGTAACTTCGTGAAATTGAGGATACTTGTGAAAAGTGATAACCTCCTAAATTGCAACTGCTATAATTTAATTATGAAGTTCCTAAGTCGTTCCAAAAACAACTTAGTTTAGATTTTAAATATTGAATATAGTTTCAAGTGTACACATTAAGCATTTATTTCAGAAGCATGAAACATTTTACTTGGTGAAAAGTTTTCTGTCCGTTTGCCATTGGATGTTTTGGTAAGTTTTTAAGCAAGATTCTGCCTATATAGTGGAGCAGCAAGCAGAGCGGTGCGTGTAGCACAGAGGAGAGCGGTGACTGCGTAGTGTANGGATGTTTTGGTAAGTTTTTAAGCAAGATTCTGCCTATATAGTGGAGCAGCAAGCAGAGCGGTGCGTGTAGCACAGAAGAGAGCGGTGACTGCGTAGTGTATATAGTGCATATGTGAGCAGAGCAGCGCGTGTAGCAGATAGGAGAGCGGAAACTGCATAGTGGAGAGGTGAGCAGAGTGAAGTGTTTAGCAGAAAGGAGAGCGGTGACTGCATAGTGTTTATAGTGCATATGTTAGCAGAGCAGCGCGTGTAGCAGATAGGAGAGCGGAAACTGCATAGTGGAGAGGTGAGCACAGTGAAGTGTTTAGCAGAAAGGAGAGCGGTGACTGCATAGTGTTTATAGTGCCTAGGTGAGCAGAGCAGCGCGTGTAGCAGATAGGAGAGCGAAGACTGCGTAGTTTTTATAGTGGAGTGGAAAGCAGTGTGCTGCGTGTAGCAGAAAGGAGAGCGGTGACTGCATTGTATTTATAGTGCATATGTGAGCAGAGCAGCGCGTGTAGCAGATAGG
>NQII01003624.1:138358-252471 GCA_002778355.1 Clitarchus hookeri | reverse complement strand
GCTTTTAGCGCCACAAGTTATTTAATGAAAATATTTTCCAAACATATCACAATCACCGCACATTAATGTAAAATACGAATCCGATTGAAACAGGACTTTTAAAATAATACTGTAAAATACTGAGAAACAACCATAATAACATACATATCTTAGAAACTACTAACACCACGCTCATCAGACCTATTTCAATCGAAAGAGCACCCCCGAAAATTACAGGAATAAGTAAGTTTAATTGCAGTTCTGGAAAAATGAAGACGAGAAAAATGGAAATTAAAATAACGAGTGGCTGGATTGAAATAGGTCTGGTGAGTGTGGTGTTAGTAGTTTCTGAGTTAGGAATGTTATTATGGTTGTTTTTTGGTATTTTATGGTATTATTTTAAAACGCACTGTTTCAATCGGATTCTTTTGAATCTCATTTTATAGAGAATTTAAAGGGTAATCCAACGATATGTCAATCATAAAAATCGAACTAGTGGTTCACGATAAATGAGGTTTTACAGTTCACTGAACATTTACTAGCAGCCACTCATTGTTTGAATTTCCTTTTTTCTAGTCTTCATTTTGTCAGACATTGCAATTAAACTTACTTATTCCTTTATTTTTGGTGGTCCTCCTTAAATCCAAACAAAACCATTTCAGTTACAATGGTATGGTCACATCTGGTGATAGGTCGTTCGTAAATGATTCATTTAAAAAGAACGAATTATTAAAAACCGAAAATATACATTTGTTTGGAATGAAAAGAAACAATTCTTTGTGAGTCATGATTCAAAAGCAGAACAAGAGTCTGAAGAACAAGAAGGCAAATAAGAGAAGAGCCAGCTGATCTGTTTTTTTTCGTAAAATGAGTCGGGATTCATGAATTGTGTGCCGAAACACAAATAATATACATACAAATTGTGTCAACAAGTCATGTATGTTGCCAATAAATATACACTTAAACAAAAGTAGCACCCTAAATTATTTTAACATGAACTTGGGAATAAATAAAAAATGTTCACAATAATTATTTTCTTCCTAGATACACACAAAATGATTAAAACTTGAGATGAATATAATAAATTGCTCTCATAACTGGAATTACACAACTTGAGCAAAGTTAATTTAAAACAATTATTAACTACTAAAACAATTATTAACTACCAAAACAATTAAAGCGATAAAAGGCTAGATTGACTATAGCAGTAACTAGGAGAGAGGGCGGCTGTATGAATCCAGTAAAGTCTTCTTTTTATAAAGCCAACATGGCGAAATTATCATAAAAAAGGCACATAAAATAAACTAAATTTTGGTGGAGGCAGTCAAATGACCCGTCAAAGCTCCTGCCGAATAAAATATTACTGAACGAGCACAATGAAAAATGTTGACAAAGCCCAACGCGAGTGTCATGGACACAAAGTATTTAAAAAATAATTATTCTTGGGCAGCAAACACAGACTACAAAAACATGTTAAAAACAGGCAAAGCACAGCAATGCTAGGTTTTAGTTAAAGCCGAAACCACAATTTTGAAAAAAGACCAACATTACAGCATACCCAAGACAACATATTTTGTCACAAGACATATTAAAACACTGAAAAATTCTTAGAAAAACAAAAACTCTTGGTCCAAGACTCACAATTTCAGTAGTCCAATCACTCGGTGGCACAGGCAAAATGCCTCAAGGCAGATTCACGTCCATTAGATAAGTGCTGCTATTTAATACATAGCAGCAAAACTTTAGGAACACGTTGAGGCTGATGAAGGAGCCTATTCTATAAAGAAAAACAAGGTAATTCGTTTTGTTAAACTTAATAGTTTTTAGTCAAAGAGACACACTCAACACACGGTTTTACATTGTTAAAAACTTGTCATAGCACAGAGGATACAAAACAAGGAGGTAATGAGGTATAATTGACTTTACAATGTTTAGTTAACAAAAATTGTCCAAAAGTCAAAACTATATTTCTTTCAATATTTCATCACAACCCCGTAATTTTTGCATTTAACATAATTAGATTTTTCATTACTTCAATATTAGAAAACTATGATAAACAACATTTCTAAACGAAGATAAGTCCTTAGACTGTCAGCAAAAATCACTGTTCTAAAGCACAGATTACATCTAAATCAGTTTTATACGTTTTACAAGTTTTAGTCAATCAATTTCTTTTGAAAAAGTACAAATTTTGTAGGTCCAAGTGCACATGTGACTGGAGCTTCCGGAGTGAACTGTCAATGTATGACTGTCTTTGGTGGTATGAACTAAAAAAAGCCACCTTTATACCAGTTTTTTGTTGTTTCTTCTTGTCAGTACCATCTGTGAGCCTGAACCTGTAGTTGTTACTTTCTTTGTTATTTGGATGGAATTAGCAGTCGTTGAAGGCATGGTTATTTTTTTTTGCAATATTTACAATGTTCCCCCTCATCTTGAGGACAATTTCTAGCGTAGTGACCTGTCATTTTACAGTTGGAGCAGACTACATCACGTTTTTGACCACGGGCGGCCTTGAACGCCACATCATCATTTGTTGGTTTTACTGTGCCAATTTTTCCCTCTGCTTTCAACAACCTTGCAATCAAGTTGGCCGAGGTTCTCTCGGCTTTGGGGACGGTGTCCCACGAAAATACAAAGTTGCTGAATCTCTGTGGCAAAGCAGAAATAATTATCTGTGTTAGTTCCTCATCCTTGTTTTGATGACCGAGGTCACCCAGCTGAGTGACAATGCTTTCCAACTCAGCAATACCGCTTGCCACATCTTTGATTTGGAAACCAAAATACTGTCCTAGTAGGCTATCCTTTAACCTACCATTATCTCCCTCATAGATGCTTACCAGTTTGTTGNTTTCTCCCTCATAGATGCTTACCAGTTTGTTGTACATTTCTGCAGCATATTTACAAGACATCAGTTATTTGTTATTTTTAACTGATCGACATTATTATGACCTTCTGAGCTGTATACGAAATTGCATCAAGGGCTTCAGCTGCATTCAANCTTTTTAACTGATCGACATTATTATGACCTTCTGAGCTGTATACGAAATTGCATCAAGGGCTTCAGCTGCATTCAACAAAATTTGCAGCTGAAATCGCCAAGAAGCAAAATTTCCGTCCAATATCTCTATATTACTGAATTCGTCGTTGTTATTACGGCTGCACATCTTACCTGGTTTTACTTGTAAGCAGTGAAATCGGCGTAATCCTTGGAAACTGTGACACACACGTTTTTACTTAATCATTCGGCACTCAATTTTACTTAATTAACATCTTTTATCTTTTAAACACTTGTTTCCATTTTAGAGCACTTGCCTGGGCCCATAACCTGATGAAGGAGCCTATTCTATAAAGAAAAACCAGGTAATTCGTTTTGTTAAACTTAATAGTTTTTAGTAAAAGACACACACACAANAGCCTATTCTATAAAGAAAAACCAGGTAATTCGTTTTGTTAAACTTAATAGTTTTTAGTAAAAGACACACACACAAAACATGTTTTTACATTGTTCAAAACTGGCCATAGCATAGAGGATACAAAACAAGGAGGTAACTAGGTATAATCGATTTTACAATGTTTAGTTTAATTATATTTCTTTCAATACTTCAACAGAGGCGACGGCAGGGCGTATAATGGAAGGAGCGGGAGCCGTGCAACGACTTAAACTTGCAAGATCATTAAAAATTTATGATCTACGAGCGGAAGGGAAAACAAGGGAGGTGGAATATGGGTAAAAACGGGCGGGGATTCTCGCAGAGCTTACCACAGTGCAGAGATGAAGACGACTTGCGCGACGAGCGCTAGCGTCACAGTTGGATTCGCAGCTTGCACACAGCTGGGAAGGGGAGGGGAGGCCTTGGCAACAAGCATTCTTAATATATACAGCCTGCATGTGCTAAATTGCAACTTGGTACCTGACAATGCCAAGTAGTAGTTTACAATTTGATAGCTAATACATTAATTCATTAAATCTTATACAAAAAAAAATTAAAACATCTTTCAGTAATTTTGCTAGTTAAAATAATAGCAGATAAAGACTACACAAGTGTAGTAACAGCCGAAAACGAAAANTAAATTGCAACTTGGTACCTGACAATGCCAAGTAGTAGTTTACAATTTGATAGCTAATACATTAATTCATTAAATCTTATACAAAAAAAAATTAAAACATCTTTCAGTAATTTTGCTAGTTAAAATAATAGCAGATAAAGACTACACAAGTGTAGTAACAGCCGAAAACGAAAACCTAAACGGAAAGAGAATCATTACTCTAAAGAACTATAGTACAAAAGAAAAAAAATTAAAGACAACTTAGAACGCATTATTTCANGAAAGAGAATCATTACTCTAAAGAACTATAGTACAAAAGAAAAAAAATTAAAGACAACTTAGAACGCATTATTTCACTGAACTGATCTAAACGAATCAATTCGTTCAGCTGAATCATTCTGCCCATCAATAGTTTACAATGCTATCTATTTTAGATTTTAACACAAAAAAAGAAAAATGAGGCACAAAAATGAAATATTTGGAACTACTAAAAAGTGGGCAATTGCTAATGCTTACGATGAACAAACACATGAGTGATGGAGAGAACCTCTCAGAATTGTAATTTCCATGGCTCTATGTGAATTACCCAAAACGTTGCTACAAACATACCAGAATACATAGCATGCCTGCCTCCACCAGAGTCACTTAAGATCATTGACAATTATTCAAGATTTTCGGACAATATGTAAAAATAGCAATGCTCTAACAGTGTTATAAAACTATTCAGTTAGCATCATATCAAGTTTTCCACCTACCTTTGTAGCACCAGTGTCCCCGAGTGTGGTGCTCATATTGAGACCATCTTAACTGTAGGTAATTTACTTAATTTATATTTCATTTACATTACCTTTTAATGCTAATGCAAAAATTATGGTAGCTGTAGCTCGCATATTTATTTACAATATTTTAGTCTGTCACTATTATGCCAATTTATTCACTTTTTAAGATATTAAAAACATAATTTCAGAAAATAAGTGTACATCCAATCTTATTCTAGCACACGTCAATCNTTCACTTTTTAAGATATTAAAAACATAATTTCAGAAAATAAGTGTACATCCAATCTTATTCTAGCACACGTCAATCGAAATACATAACCTCTCTACCTTCCGCAGGTTTAAAACTTTGATATACCTCATTGGGTTCTAAATATTCTTTTCTTGTTGTTTGCACAATGCATGCAGGGATACATTTTTGTCCCCCTCCCCCCATAGGCACCCATGAGTTTACCCAATACACAAATTGTTTGTAAGCAACAAATCGTAGTAACACATTTGTTATGTTCCATAACTCTTGCCTTTCGAAATCTATTTTAGCATGTAATGCCATTGCATACTTGGCTGTGTTTAAAGTATCCTAATTTATAACAACGTGGGAAAACAATATATGGTGAGCATAGCACACAGCAGTCTCTTGAAGGTTTGAAATGGATTCGCTCATGTAAAAACACAATTTTCTCTACTTAGGCATTACAATGCACTCTTCTCATTCACAATCGTTTGTGTAGTTTTGTCTTATTGCCGTGTTGGTCCCAGTCAATCATTTATTACTCTGTTTTCGCATGAACATTTTCCAGGTTTACTTTCACTGGAAATTATTTTCCGGTTTCAAAGAATATATAAACAAAACTATCACTAGAGTAGACACAGTTATTCTCAATGAAAACAATCCACACAGGCAGTGCAAAAACGCAAAACAGTTGTAAATAGTGTATTGTGCGCTGCTGGTAGCATGAAGATAGCCATATTTATGATTTTACGTCATGCCGCCAAGCAAAGGAATTTTCGGCACGCTTTATCTCAGCTTCCAGGATGTGCACAGCACTCAGGTTCCTTTGCCCATTACCCTCGTCTAGTGCTTTTTACATTAATGTCAAATGTAAAAATTGCATTACTTAAGTTGCCAGCTCCTAAGTAAAATGCCTGAGAAATTAATTGTAAATATATAAAATTTATAGAATGGTGTCATTTGGAAGATTAAGGCGGTGGCAGTGACGATGATATACTGATAGATACAGTCAGACCTCATTAATACATCCCCGTTTCATACAACATTCGCGTTTGTGCGAAGTGTTTTTTCGGTCCTGTGAATTAATACAGGATTTATAGTGTTAAACTATTACCGTAACACGAAATTTGGTTAGCATGTGATACGAAGTGATTCTAATCCCACAGGACAGTAATTCCACATGTTAGCAAATCGTTTATACAAATTCCACGGCTAAATGAAAACAAACACAGCTAATATGCAATATTTGTAACATAGCAACATTAATAAACAATTGGCCAAAGTTATACATACTTTGTAGCACAGCAGGAAATATGAAAATCGATACTAGTGGTAAAGTTACTACAGTGGCAAGATGTAACTTGTAACATTGTGATAAATGGGAGAATTCCATTTATTAGTTTAAAATTGCATTTATAAAATTTGTTTTATTTCCAATCGATAAAATTCTGCACACACTCGGAACTAACACTAACCTGGCGGCGATAATCTTTATGTGCCAAACTAATAACATTGAAGTCTTTAACCTGCAAGTTGCTGCCATCTTGTGAAACCAAGTGCAAGGAAAAATTCTAAGACTGCCGCATTTATTTTCTATTGTGCCGTGGCACTACTGGATTATTATTTTTACACAGACGCAAAAAGATGTTGGTACTTTTTTTTTTATCTTCCAGAGGCGCACCTATTATATTTCAGTACATTACAATGTAAATGTTTGATTTCTCTGGCTGTGCGAATAAGCCAAGGCCACGACGGCTGAAGAGAAAAAAAAAAAACACACCATAATCGACGTAGAACAGTTTTCGTTGATAACATGTGCGAAGTTGTTTTAAAGTTTCTGTTTTAATATTTTTAATCGTGCTAGTCTTAGTTGGTTTTTAAAGGTTTAGCGATGGCTGCAAAGCGTAAACGTAATTAACTTACGTTACTAGCAAAGCTTAAAATAATCAGTGAAGTGGACAAAAGCAGTAAAAATAAAACAGACATTGCACTAGAATTTGGTTTTCCACAATTGTCTTTATCTACGATTTTAAAAAATCGTAGCAAAGTTGATCTTGCTTGTAAAAATTCCTCTGTCAGCAAGGAAACGACTGCGGGGACCTAAACATGAGGAGATGGAAACCAATCTGCTTCAGCTGTATCACGAAATGCGTGCAGCGAACATACCTGTTTCTGGTCCTTTAATCCAGCAAAAGGCAGATTACCTGGCTTTAAGGTTAGGTATTCCTGATTTCAAATTTAGCAATGGTTGGTTGCAGCGGTTTAAAGAACGAAATAACCTTATTGTAAAAGTTGTCTGTGGCGAGTCGGCAGTCGTCGACGTGGATAAGACTCGGGATTTGCTTAGGTCTGTACAGCCAATACTTAATCAGTTCACTCCAGATAATATTTTCAACATGGACGAAACTGTAGTTTTTTACAACCTGCTGCCAAATGACATATTGGCTGTGAAAGGTGAGAAATGCCTTGGAGGTAAACGCAACAAGAACATGTTACTGCATTACTGTGCTGTAACCAAAGTGGTAGTGAGAAATTATGTTCCCTTGTTGTAGGCAAGTTTCCGAAATGCAGAGGTTTCAAGAATATTGGTAACCTACCATGTGATTGTGAAGCAAATTCCTGTAATTGGGTGACGGTGAAAATATTTCAGAAATGGTTAATGAAATTGGAATGACACATGGCATGCCAAAACAGAAAGACTTTACTTATTTTGGACAGATGTACAGCACATTCTGCTGTTGGCCTTGAGTTGTTACAAGTGACATTACTCTATCTGGCAGCCAACACCACAAGTTTTCTACAACCTCTTGATCAAGGTATCATCCAGTGTGTGAAGAAGAACTACAGAACTCGTCTCACACGTTACTAAATACGTCACCTGGAATTGAAGAAAGAGACAAACTTGCGATGGGACGTTTTGAATGCCATGCGGAATGTATGTATGGCTTGGGATGAAGTCGCATAGTCTACAATAGCAAACTGCTGCAGAAAAGCTGGTATTGGTGCCAAAGAAGAACAGGCCGGTGAGGAAGACGATGATGGCAATATGGAAGGATGGGATTATCTTTAGGAATGTCTGCAATTCCAGGAGCAGTTTCACCACTTTGTCCAAGTGGATGATGATGTTGCAACATCTGCAGCACCTGCTGTGGAAGAACTGACATGTGTTGACGTTCAGTCAAGTGCTAGGACTGTTGAAGTAAACTGAAGATGACACTGGAGAAGATAATGATTGTGCATTACTGCTAACGAAGAAGGATGCTATCCAGGCTTTTGGCCACGCTGGAAAATGTGCTTTCAAACATTGATGTTGGTAGGGAAACACTCTTGGAATTTGATAAAACTCTCTACAGTTGTCAGTAGTGCCTATAAAGAAAGAACAATGCAAACCAAAATTGACTAGTTTTTTAAGCCACAGGTTTAAACTTGAAACAGTATGCTATTTGCCACAAAGTCTATGCTGGAAACAATGTAAATACTATGTACAAAATATGTATTCACATAATATAAATTTTTCTAATAGTAGTGAAGATAAGATGTGTACTGTTCTCCGAGAAATGTTATAAAAGAAAAAAATCTTCTGCAAAATTGTTACTTTTATCAGCTAATTCTTGAGAAGTGATGTTAAAATATTTTTGGTTTTAATGAATTTTTTTTTAAATTTCGCTAGTACAAACCTCGTTATTACAACAGGCCCAAATGATGGTCCCTTCAGGTTTGTGTTAATGAGGTTCAACTGTACCCTTTTAAGAAGATTTCCTGCTCAATAAGTCTAAATTAATCAATTCTTTTCTTAAATAGACCTCTCAGGTCACATCTGGAGTAACGAACCTTCCTCCTGGTATGCTTGTATAGTACAACCACCTGTATCTGTATGCCCAGGCAATCACCAAGATTCGCAAAATAACCAGACAATTCTGAAAGTCACAAATCTCAAGTGCTATGATTCAATTTAGAACCATGCTTTCAATTCAACATTTGTTGTTTATAAACTATTCTGTGAATATGCTGTTACTTTTAATTTGTAGCATACTTTGGTGATTATAGCTGAGAGCACAATTACTTCTATTTCACTGCATTAGTATTAATATGATAATACTTACAACTATGGATGGGTCGGTTCAGTTCTTTGGTTCCAATTTATACCGGTTCTTGAGTTTTGACTCAGAACTGGTTTTAGGTTAACAACTACTCTGTTCTCGTTTCTACACAGCAATGGCAAAACTCTGTTGTTAGAAAAATAACTACCGTATTTACTCCTGTATAGCACACCCTTTTCCCCCAAAATAAAGGAAAAAATTTCTGGGGTGCGCACTATACACGGAAAAAAAAATTAAGGAGTGGAGTCGTAAACTGTTTGGAGGGAAGTGTAGGGGAACAGTCTGTTATCTCATATCTCGCTCTTACATCAACACTCCTCTCCCTTCTCTCTCTATCACTCAGCCCTCCCCCATAAGGCGCAACACTGCTAGCCGATCGATCGATACATTCCTCCAAGCCTTCTTTGTTTCTGCGTAGGAGGGGGGAGAGGAAGCAGAGACTTTTTTTAGAAGTGTCAAATTCCAGCATGTCAAAAAAAACCCGGCAAGTCATAGCATAAAAGACGCCAAAAAAAAAAAAATAAACCGGCCGCCCACCACAATTGTGGGCGTTCTTTTAACGGCCGTAGGTTACCGTTATCGTACAGCATGCCACAATATTTTGGCTTTTAGCACCACGAGTTATTTCATTAAAGTATTTTCCAAACATATCACAATCACCACACATTAAAAAAAAGAATAATTTGTTACATATTTACTAACCTTAAATAAATTTAATACAAGTTTATCTGTATACATTAAAACTTATCTTCACACTTTGTTATTGTTCAATTCTTCCATAGGTTAAATAAAACATTTAATGAATTTTACCTGCATTGGTTTAATAAAGTTGCAAGCAAAAGGCAAGTATACAAAATAGAACTGAATACTGGAACCTAATATTTAAATTGTAGAATCGGTACCGGAACCGATATTTTTTGTTATTCGACCCATCCCTACTTACAATACATTAATATCTCTCAATTTTATAAGTACAGTGGAATAATACATTTTGGAAACTCAATCAGTATTCTGCTGTTTTCATACATTTCATGTGACACAGTTGTTCACTTCCTGCATAACATTGATGATTCAAAGGCATTATATTGTATGCATTTACTGGTATCTATTTCTGTCCACTCTAGGGCTAAACAGTTCTTAAAGTAATATGCACCAGTAAAGTAACTTTATACTTAACATTCTGTTGCATTATAAGCATTGAAAATTCCTTGCAGCAAATTACAATAGAAAATAAAAAAAACTTTTAACAAATTATTTATTAACATTATATTTTTTTAATTCTGTACAAATATTACAAACAATGTGATGATAAATTAAACATATTGCATCAATTTACTGCTTGAATGTTTTACTTTTGAACCACCGCACAGCCAACATGAGTCGACAAGTCTGTGTTTCAAAAATTCTAAGTCGGTCAGTACTGCTGGCTTTAGCATTAGGATACTAACCCACTTCACTAACACATGTAATATATTCTGAATCTCAGCAAATTGTTTTAGAATAGTAGGACCTATTATTGTATTGTTTAAACATGTGAGATGTGGGTACATTTTGTAAGAATGAGAAAATTCAGTGAAATAAAAGAGGCATCATCTTGTCTGAAACTCCTCTCATCCTTGGCAAGTCTCTGTGGGATTAGTTATTCAAAATACATGGAAGATTTCACAATAAGAGTTTTGACAAATGTTTGAAACACCTCAAGCTTAAATTTTATGAAAATATTTCCATTCTGAGAGTGATGTCTTGCTCAGTTTATCAGTTGTGTGGCTATGCCTGCCACTTGGTTTACAATAACTTTTCTTTATAAGCGAAGGAACAAATCAAACGTGTATTTCTAGGAGTGCAGTATTTTGATGCGAAAAAGTAATGGAAGCTCTCCAACCATATCGTATTTTAAATAAGGATTTCTTCTGTATTACATGGACATTACCAATGCAATTAATCAATTTTACGTGCTTTCTCTTAAATTATGATCTAACTTGTGAACAAACCAAACTAACAATCTAGCTCTTACTACAATTGTGATTCTCACAAGAGTGGTGGTAGAACTTTCAGCTTAAGCTAGAACCCTGGACCCTCGTGGGGTCACTGTTTCTTAACTCTGGAACTGTAGCATCAAGAGCGGTGACAATATCACCAAGTAACTTTACTTCTCATCTTCAACTCCAGAATTTCATTTAAGTGAGAGCCGGGCTGTTCCTCTGAATGGTTGTGGCATCACTTTTGGTGTTTGTCGTTTTTTAGAGAATTTTTTATTCTTCTTAAGATTTTGTTTACTGGGTTTAGTTTTTACTTTAAGTTTTGAATAACCATTCTCACCTGATGTTATAAGTTAAGGTTAGAAATATTCACACAGTGACACATGTACAAACACCACAAACATGGTAAACAAGCAACATGACATTCACTATGTTGGAAATTCAGTACTTGATAAATAAATTAAATTGTGGGACATTGAAACTATATACATAAGAATACTACAGAACTGAGTATACTATTTCTTTAAAATGTTAAAACGTACACTGTTCCCTGCTTAGAGAATTTCTCAATTTTTTTATAATAAGGTCAAAACCAAGGCATAATAAAAGACACACTTTAGCAAGGAGAT
Organism: Clitarchus hookeri; assembly: GCA_002778355.1. Lineage (NCBI taxonomy): Eukaryota > Metazoa > Arthropoda > Insecta > Phasmatodea > Phasmatidae > Clitarchus > Clitarchus hookeri. The sequence continues at coordinate 240,729 of NQII01003624.1, read as the reverse complement.
GCTTAAATTAACTACAACTATGTCACATGATCTGCGCAGCTGGGAAGGGGTGGNAAGACACACTTTAGCAAGGAGATGCTTAAATTAACTACAACTATGTCACATGATCTGCGCAGCTGGGAAGGGGTGGGTCCCCAAGTGCTAGTATAGCTAATAAGAGGGGACAAGGAACTGAGTAGGGGAATTGTTAGCCATCTATACGAGAGCAGTACATCTACCTGCGCAGAAATGTCGAGCACAAACCCAGGAACCAGCCTCAAACTACAGTAGAATCTCATTCTTATTCAGATTTTCAGACATAATTCAATATTATCTGGGAATTTGGGGTCACAATTAACATAGGCAATTGGGAATTTGTTGTATTTATGGTTTGCAAGTGAATTAGTGCCACAAACACCCAAATTAAGTGCAATCAGTCTCTAAAAAATTAAGGTGCAATGTAGAAACTACAATTATTTCTGAATTTTTGAACATTTGTATCAATTCTCTATCTCATATCTATGTGCACATCAATTACCAGCACATGCTATCACAAATTAACTTCTTGTCTGCACCATAACAGGAAACTACACACAAACAAAAAGCAACCAGGAGTCCAAAAGACAATCACAACAAAGGATACGGTTCCCTGATTTTGGCACTGCTTCGAGGCCAAATGATTTGGCAAGCTCCAACGACTGTTGCTGTGGCAGGTGGGAACTGTATTTCATAGCACCCATACATGAGTTGGCAGCCATCTCAGCAAACATTTTCATNGTTGCTGTGGCAGGTGGGAACTGTATTTCATAGCACCCATACATGAGTTGGCAGCCATCTCAGCAAACATTTTCATTGACATATCACCACTGACAAGTACTTGCAACTGAAAAGAAAAAGAGGGAGAAAAAAACACAGTAAAAGTAAATGTTTATTTGAGCTCAACACACACATGAAAAGATTTTTAAAAAAAATTAATGAGTTATTGTTGAAGTCTCCCATAAAACTTCATGCACAAGGCTCAATGTGTTAGACATGCATCTAATGTACGGTGCTGCTAATGGTAACGGCAGAGCAGCGCTATGGCTGTATCAGGAACGCTTTCCACGTAGACACATGCCGAACCACAAAATGTTTGAGCAATTATATCTGCAACTTTGTAAAAATGGTTCNTGAGCAATTATATCTGCAACTTTGTAAAAATGGTTCTTATCGCCAGTACTGATGGAAGGGGTCGATCGAGGACTGTACGACAACCACACCTTGAAGAAGTCATCATGGACCATGTGGACGAAACACCCAGCACAAGTACAAGGGCTGTAGCATGTCGTCTACATGTCAGTCAACCAACCGTTTGGAGAGATTTACACAAACAACGTTTACACCCATTCCACATACAGAGAGTCCAAGCTTTGCAGATGTTTGATTACTCTCTGCGCGTGGCTTTCTACCAATGGTTTTTGCAGCAGTGTGCGTTGCAGCCGGCTTTTCCAGCTCATGTGCTATTCACAGATGAGGCGACCTTTACACACAAAGGTGTTTTCAATGCCCACAATTCTCATATGTGGGCAACAGAAAATCCACATGCCACACGCCCACATGCATTCCAACAACGCTTCTCTGTGAATATTTGGGTGGGTATTGTGAATCATTACCTCATAGGCCCATATCTCCTACCAACCCTACTCAATGGCCGCTGTTATTGGATATTTCTGGAAGAAGTTTTACAAGAATTGCTGCAAGACGTTCCGATTGGCGTTCACAATCAAATGTGGCTTCAGCATGATGGTGCGCCAGCCCATTTCAGTATGGAAGTTTCGCAATTACCTGGATGCTACTTTTCGGGTGCGCTGGATTGGGCGTGGTGGGCCAGTCCGATGGCCACCACGATCGCCAGATTTATCGAGTCTCAATTTTTTCCTATGGGGGCATTTGAAAGCCCTCATTTACGAGACTCCAGTTGATTCTATTGAAGACCTCGTCGCTCGACTATCCTGTGTGGCTGCACGCGTGCGTGAAATACCCGGCGTATTTGAATCTGTTCGCCAATCACTCCACCGACGCTACCAAGCTTGCATTACTGTTGGTGGTAGCAATTTTGAGCAATTATTATAAACATTGCTGTAAAAAGGCATTTAGTGGCGACGTTGTAATAAACAATGTGTTGCATTTCATGTGTTATTTTTGTGTTTGTGCCTCAACGCGTCACTCCCATTCATATATTCCTATACAATAATTGTTTGTTTTAGTGAGCTCTACCACCCCTCAATGTTTGTCCCATGATTTTAGAATGTATGTAAGTATGTAAATAAGTATGTATGTATGTATGTATGTATATGTATATATATATATATGTATGACATTCACACTTAAACACTTAAAAAAACATCATTATAAGAATTAAAAACAGCATTTANGTATATATATATATGTATGACATTCACACTTAAACACTTAAAAAAACATCATTATAAGAATTAAAAACAGCATTTATTTTGTGGCCTTGGAAATCCTTGAATAATATTGAAACTTAAATAAAAAAAAACCATATGTATTTTAAAATAAATTATAACTATTTCTTCAGAAGGTCTTTAATAAATATGAAAATTTTTNAAAAAAAAACCATATGTATTTTAAAATAAATTATAACTATTTCTTCAGAAGGTCTTTAATAAATATGAAAATTTTTAAAGCTTTTGAGCAAAAATGTTAACCAATCTGTTGTTATAAATTGTTTATTATTAAGCATGTGCGAGAAGCACTTTTTTGGTTTAAGACAAGATTGAGATGAGAGCCTAAAAAAATTCAAGACGAGATTGAGAATTCTTATAACATCATTTTGCCATGACNAAGACAAGATTGAGATGAGAGCCTAAAAAAATTCAAGACGAGATTGAGAATTCTTATAACATCATTTTGCCATGACATAATATTATTGCTTTTCCTATGAAATACATTTCCTTTCTTATATATATAAATTAAACATAAATCCCAAGAAATTAAAAATATTAGAACAGTTATTGATGCCCATGCAATTATCATACTCACCACGACCAATTGGATTTGTCAATACTGAGATCCGACAATAATAAAGTTTCAGGTTTTTAACATTCCTAAACACACATTTTTATTCATACGGGTACTGAAAAACAAGTCAATCACCGTAATAAAAATGTCATTGTCTTATCTGTGCATTTATGGCAGTTACCATAAGTACTAAGTACTCGTAATATACTATGAAAACATAATTTAAAATGCTTTGCTATAAAGGTGTTCAATTTACAGTTTTTCACACATTTAAAATAAATTGTACTATATTTTATAGCCAGAAAGATTGGTGAAAAATTCAGTAATAATAGTGTGGTAAAAGGTAAGTTACTAGGATAATCTTCCATGTAGAAACACAAGTTCTTCCACACGTTCTGCAAGCAAGTTTTTTCGTCTAACTGAAACTGTTGCCACCACTGTTAAACATTCTCTCATTCAACACTTGGGTGACTGGGATCCCTAAATAATGCTGGGGCAGTAGGACCCAATAGAGGAAAGTTTCTCTTGTTATTTTGCTACCAGATGAATGGGTCACTTTTCCAGGCAATAATTGGTTCACACAGGTAGCTCTTGAACTCTTCACTTGGTGATTTTGTGTGTGTATGTTTTACCTTACGTTTTTGTTTCTCAAAACTATACCAAATAGAACAAGATGTTTGTGGCTCAGATTCANGTGTGTATGTTTTACCTTACGTTTTTGTTTCTCAAAACTATACCAAATAGAACAAGATGTTTGTGGCTCAGATTCAGATTCACTTTCATGTTGCTTGTCTGCAGTCATCAGTGACTGACATTGTAACTCCCATTGCGAACGAAATTTCNTTCAGATTCACTTTCATGTTGCTTGTCTGCAGTCATCAGTGACTGACATTGTAACTCCCATTGCGAACGAAATTTCGTGTTCAGCCAGTAATACTGCTTTGAATCTAGGGTCTACAATCATAGCACAGACATTTTCTTTAACACTGCCGTTCAAAGAAAAACGACACTTAACAGCTTTATGTAGGGAATTTGCAAAAAGAACTCCACTTTTGTCCTGCATTTCCTTGATGTGGGCATTGGTCACATATTCAATTCCATTTAGGAGAGGTATTTNAGAACTCCACTTTTGTCCTGCATTTCCTTGATGTGGGCATTGGTCACATATTCAATTCCATTTAGGAGAGGTATTTTAGTGGACGAGGTGGGTACATTTTCATGGCACAAGTATCTTGTGGCCTCTTCGATAGGTTTTAGCACATTCACTATTTCAGCGGCCTTCTTCCACTCACTTGTGGTAAAGTAGTCAATGGTCGATGATGTACCAAGATCTGCAGAAACCGGTGCTTGTTGCTTTGAAAGTCGACAGAGCATTATGTACTCACTGTTCCAGCGAGTTGCTACTTGCTACCATAGGAAACAGTTCATTTTGAGGCTTTTCTAGCTGGCATTGCAATTTATGGAGCCTCTCACTAGCTAATGACTGATGAGTGCACGTCCCTTACCAAGCAAGTTGTCAATGCTGTGCTCTTTTTTGGCACCAATTACTGCATGCTGAAGTGTGTGGGTGAAACACTGAACTTGATGCCAAGTAGTTCTCTGCAATGCCTATTTCAAGTTTCTTGCGTTGTCGGTTACTATGTACAGTGGAACAGTGTCCACAGGCAGCTTCCACTCCAACACTGATTCGTCGAGCTTGTCATGCACATCAGGTGCAGTATAGGAACCTGGAAAATGTAAATTCTCGAGAACATTGTTCTTCATATCAAAGTAATTTGTAACATACTGATAGGTCAAGGAAATGCAGCTGTGATGCCCTCTTGAAGTCCACATGTCTGAGGCAAGTGACAATTATGTTATGCCTGTCTCTATGTCTGTACTAATCTGTTGTGAAAGTTTTTGTTTTTCCTCTTGGTCGAGTGCTGGTATTATTGCACGAGAGAATGTGGTGTGGCTGGGAATGTTGTATTCAGGTTCCAACCAAGCTCCTAAATCCTGCATCTTCTACAATACTGTCTGTATGGCTGATAATCAATTGCCATCATACATGCAATTTTATTTGTAATTGCCTTAGCTCTTACACTGCCAGCATCAAACTTAAAACTTCTTGGCAAAACTTTCTTCAAGAGTTAATTGTCAACCTGTTTTTTTGCAGGCATTTTCACTTTACTCTCTCTATCTTTATTGGTAAAACTGATATTTTTGCAATGTACTGTGCTGTGAATAAAGAAATTTTGCTTCAATTCTTTGATGGAAGGAAACCGGAAAATATTAATCTATCAAAAAAGTAGTAATTGAAGCTTACCTTCTTGAAATTTTCAAGAGTTAAAAAAAGTTTGATTCGAGATCGAGATTGTTATTATTTGTATTATTATAATCTACTAGCTAACCCTGCCATGCGTTGCTGTGGCATAAAAGATTTTGGTTCTATTCATTTTTGTGAAATTAATTGAAAGAAGTATATGTATTTTCAAAATATTCATTATTGAAGTACCTGTTTGTATACAATGTTTTTAGTTTTATCATCTTCCGCGCATATGAATAAGTTGTGTGGTTTTCCTACTCTAGAACACAACACATACAATTGGCCGTGCGAAAAACATTCGGTTTCTAAATCTATTCCGCACATTTGCAATGACTGCCCTTGAGCTTTATTTATTGTCATTGCAAATGCCAATCTGACTGGAAACTGTGTTCTTTTAAAGTGAAAGGGAATTTCTGATGGAATAAATGGAATTCTGGGAAGAAGCACATCTTCTCCTCTGAAAGCACCTTACAAGGTGGTAGCTTCTATAGTATTGCCCATCATTTTTTTTTATTGCAAGGCGTGTGCCGTTGCAAAGTTTTGGTGGATTGATGTTACGAAGTAAAATGACTGGCACTCCTATTTTCAATTTTAATATATGTGGAGGCAATCCTGGAACATCAAGCAAATTTAGAAATTCTGGTGGATAATTTACCGCTTTATTTTCATGTAATGTTACATCCACAGATTTGTATGTGACATGTTAGCTTGTCGATAAGTATCGACATATATATTAGTATCAATATATCGAGCATTGATGTACTTATAAGTATCAATATATCGTTATATCAAAAAGTATTGATATATTGTTTTTATATAGATAGATAGATCTGTTGCTAGGTTGCGACTTTACATTGTTGACATTGCATTGTTGACTAAGGTGCTACCTGACGCGAAAGCATGGTAAAAATGAGCTTTTTGCAGATTTTAGTACCTTTGCAGGTAATACAGATAAAAAAGAAAGGTGTACAAACACTCGTGGGAACAAAAGGAACATTTATAAAAAAAAAAACGAAAATTGGTTAATTTTTTCGGAAGTTACATGCGTCCAAACAAACGGACACAAGGTTTTTATATATATAGATAAATTTTTTTATTGATAATAAGAAGAGTTTTTATATGTTTGTTGATGCAAAACTCTGGCAAATATGGGTTTTCAGAGTCTAGCACTCATAGACATTGGAAAAATATTTGTTAATGGTTTTCCATATATAATTTCTATATTTTCATNTCAGAGTCTAGCACTCATAGACATTGGAAAAATATTTGTTAATGGTTTTCCATATATAATTTTTATATTTTCATTATCAATTTGAATTGGTTCAAAATTATTACTATTATGTATTGGATACACAATAGAATTAGAATCATATATATGATGTAAATATAAAGAATGACCAATTTCATGAATCAATAAAGATATCAAACTAATTTTATCATCAGGAACTTTATCATCTTTGATATACCATTGTCCATTTTTATTTATATACTTGTGACCAGTAGGTCACAATTAATGTTGTGGTGGACAATCCCCCTCCACCACCTCAGCAGCTCAAATGACTACTGTGCATGTGGCCGACATAAAATGGGTTTGAAAACCATGCGTGGCGGGATGCCAAACAGTGAGCTGCCAATGTTGAGAAATATCAAGCTCCAGCGACTGACTGGCAGCAGGCACCCCCTACCCCGCAGCCCTGTGTGGGTGGCGTGGGCGAGACGATAAGGATGGGGACACTCCGTGCGATAGCACAAGAGTGAGACATAAGGGAATGTGGTTTTCCCAGTGTGGCTGGATACCCTCCCACATCACCCCTCACCGCATCTCTCAATCATATGAGGGCCAGAGCCAGCGCAAAGTGCAATTGCACTTTTCAACTTCTTAGAAAGTGTTTTACCAGTCATTACGTCTTGGATCACTAAACTTGACAGTGTGTGTGTGTATGTCTCAGCAACATACTTCACTTAGGTGAATACTTCACATTTGGGAGGTAGTTAGTTCAATTCTCGTGAGGACAATTCCTCAGCTATCTCCGGGTGGTAGGACTCACCCTGGGTCAGAGTAGCTCAGTTTGTGGTACTGACTACAGAGAGCTTGGTTGAGCAAAGTTGTTTTCGCTCGAGTACAGGGTCGTCTGGTAACCTCACTCACATTTTCTTATCCTCTTATTACCATACAATCCTTGTGNTTTTCGCTCGAGTACAGGGTCGTCTGGTAACCTCACTCACATTTTCTTATCCTCTTATTACCATACAATCCTTGTGTCGGGAAGGCAGTTTGCTGTCTAGGGCCCTTGCCTTCCTGTGGTGACATGATACACGACCCGAGTGCGGCCGACTGGTGGGTGTGCATCCACCCAGGAACCTGATCCTCTCGGGGCGCTATAGCTCACTTCCGGACCAGTGACTGTGTGGTCCATAGTATCCTCACCCCAGACTGTCCCCTTTTTCGGCAATGTGGGCTTTGGCCCTGTGGTCCTGGCATTTGCAGTTGCCAGTTGGTTGAATACTGTGCGGTAGCATGATTCACTTCCCGGCCTGTGGTGGCATGGTCCGTGGTCACCAGCCTGCGATGGCCATCTTGAACCTTGGCCAAGGACTCCCCTGTCTCTCAACCCCTCACCCCTCCTTAGACCAGTCATCTCGTCGATGCCCTGAACCCACCACCATGGCAGACGACATACCAGACACTCGCAGCCCAGGCCCAACTCTCAGCATATTGGCAAGTGCACCCCTGGAAGAGATTCCCTACGTTCTAATCCAGGAGTATTCAAACCTGACAGAGGCAGACTTTGACCAAGGAATACCTGACCAGCCAGCCACGACCGACCCACGGAACAAGCCATCACTCCCATTTAGGTTTTAATGCACATTTGATATGTAATATATATACAATATTTTTTATTGCAAATTATTTGGCCATCTTAAACCATTATTTAACAGCCAAAATAAAATAATCATGTTAAATTACATGTCAAAATAATTTATGGTGAAATATATTTTTCCTGTAGACCAAAATAAAAATGTGAGAAAAAAATAGAAAAGGGTCTTATTTTGAAGGTTGTTCTATCTTCAGGTAAATACAGTATAGGTAAATACAGTAGGTCAATAAGGTCTACAGACCATGCCCCAAACCCGAAAAAGCAGTCAAACGTTGATTTTACAGCCACTCACAGTCCCCCAAAATTTGTCCATACGACCAGAGTTGTCCATATTAACCAAAATGGTCAAATTTTGACCCATGTGGTTCTCCCTAACATAACAATTGTGTCCAACTGCTAAATGGGTACATGAAGTCATGTTCACACATTTCTGATGGAAAAAATATGCATTTTTACTTTTTATTGATGAAATGTCAATTTATATATGGAATACTTTTATATAAAAAGAACCAGGCAATATGAATATGCATATTGCTTGGTTTTTACATAAAAGTAATATATTTACTGTAATGTAGTGAGTAAAACAATACCCCTGTTATGAAGAGAGAAAAAAAACCCCCCACACACAACTACAACGCTGCGTATGCCTAACACACCAGCGGTGCTACAGCTTATGTTTACATTTTCCACGAGGAGATAAGACATTTTATATTGTTTTCATAGATGAAGTATAATTATTTCAAAAGGGTGATGTATTCTGAGCAAAACAGCACCCCAGACACGCAGGAAAAACTACGAAGCAAGCTAAAATTAACCAAAAAGTAGAGTGCAATGCGACGCATNACAGCACCCCAGACACGCAGGAAAAACTACGAAGCAAGCTAAAATTAACCAAAAAGTAGAGTGCAATGCGACGCATATGCCTAACAACAGTTGCAATATGGCTCATATTTACATTTCCTGCGAGGAAATAAAATGTTTAAAGTTGATAAAATAATAATATTTTAATAACTAGATATCTTCACTTTAATACATTACCACATAAATGCATATACCTAACAGATGAAAAAAAAATAAAAAGAAAAACCACNAACAGCACCCCAGACACGCAGGAAAAACTACGAAGCAAGCTAAAATTAACCAAAAAGTAGAGTGCAATGCGACGCATGTGCCTAACAACAGTTGCAATAAGGCCCATATTTACATTTCCTGCGAGGAAATAAAATGTTTTATGATGATAAAATAATAATATTTTAATAACTAGATATCTTCACTTTAATACATTACCACATAAATGCATATACCTAACAGATGGGGAAAAAAAAAAAAATAAAAAAAAAAATTTAAAAAGAAAAACCAANATAAAAAGAAAAACCACCTCTGTTACAATTTCAAATAAATCATCACAACAGTAGCAAATTACACTTTAAAAACATATTATCACAGAAAAATAAAAGAAACGTGTATTAAAAGTAAAGTTATTTTAATTGGTAAAATTGTTGTGATTGAAATGTGGTAAACTCAGAGTGGCTCAGAACAATATTTCTGTGTAAAAAGTGGCTTTAATTGGTAGGTAGTACTGAACAACAAAATAGCAATACAAACATTACAACATGTAAACAAGAAATTGAATACAAAATATTACCACTTATCATTAATTATATTAATTTTTATATTGTCGTAACAGTGTAGCATTACTGAAGTTCAGTGAAAAAGTTGTATTGCCATGGGAAAATACAATCCATTAGGAAAGCGTGCACTGTTTTCTTTAGCATTTTGTTAACACACTGCAGTAGCATTACATATTTTCTGCCTATAATGACACGTAAAATGAGGAAAAATGCTGCTATGAAACACACGTTAACTGCATATAGTTATTTTGCTAAGTTTTTAATACACGGCAGTGGCATTATTAAATCAAGCATATTACTTTTAACGAACAATGGAAAGGAGGGAGAGGATGTGTCTANATTTTTATATTGTCGTAACAGTGTAGCATTACTGAAGTTCAGTGAAAAAGTTGTATTGCCATGGGAAAATACAATCCATTAGGAAAGCGTGCACTGTTTTCTTTAGCATTTTGTTAACACACTGCAGTAGCATTACATCTTTTCTGCCTATAATGACACGTAAAATGAGGAAAAATGCTGCTATGAAACACACGTTAACTGCATATAGTTATTTTGCTAAGTTTTTAATACACGGCAGTGGCATTATTAAATCAAGCATATTACTTTTAACGAACAATGGAAAGGAGGGAGAGGATGTGTCTACATCCATCTCCTGTATAATTCCATACTTTTGCATTAATGTGATGACCTGCCTTTTGCTTCTACTCATGTTAGAATTGCAATCCAAAAAACATGACCAAAAAGTAGGGTAGGGCATCAACAACTGTAGTAAAATAAATCCAAAAATTATGTCAAAAATCAAAATAAAAGTGAAATAGCATAATGAAGTCATCAATACTAGACAGTAGAAAACGTATGTAACAAGTAAACTCCTCAGGAATAATAACAGAATCAAGATGGGTGAAACAGGCACTGTAAAAAAACAGAGGGGAAAAAGCGGAGTTCTTGCCGCTTACAGCGTGCATCAGCGTCAACATTGGCTGGCACTGCTGCCATGGGACGGAGTGTGGAATGTGCCATGTTGCACATGCATATCTTGGCAGACAAGTACAGCACAGAAAAGAGAACTGCACCAGCGGAGGCGATGCTGCACAACAGCTGACAGGTCAACAACCTTGCTCACAAGCTAACAATGGTAAATTTTAATGAATTACTGCTGTTTTTTTATTTTCATCATATGATGCATTGCACAAGGTTAGAGTTTATACAACTCATGCTGTTTTTAAATGGTGCAGCTTTCAAATGTGTTTTAATATGGNGATCAAGATGGGTGAAACAGGCACTGTAAAAAAACAGAGGGGAAAAAGCGGAGTTCTTGCCGCTTACAGCGTGCATCGGCGTCAACATTGGCTGGCACTGCTGCCATGGGACGGAGTGTGGAATGTGCCATGTTGCACATGCATATCTTGGCAGACAAGTACAGCACGGAAAAGAGAACTGCACCAGCGGAGGCGACGCTGCACAACAGCTGACAGGTCAACAACCTTGCTCACAAGCTAACAATAATAAACTTTAATGAATTTCTGGTGTTTTTTATTTTCATCATATGATGCATTGCACAAGGTTAGAGTTTATACAACTCATGCTGTTTTTAAATGGTGCAGCTTTCAAATGTGTTTTAATATGGGATGGGTCAATTTGATTCTGTGATTCCTCGATATCACAGATTCTTCATTTATAATCGCAATCGAAGAATGAAGATTTTCAGCAATTGATTCAGAGTACTGAAGTTATGCCATGTCCATTAGCAGAAATAATAGTATGTTCATGTTAATTATCGGGCAATACCATAGTCTAAAGTAAAAGCAACTGTGTGCAATAACGCAGTAATAATAATTATCGGGATACTTGGTTCATTTTCTTTCGTTTTGCGAGGCTTTGTAAAATTGTTATCTGGATTCAAAGTTATAGCCGTGGTAGTTGGTTTATCGGGCATACGTTTGCTTTTTCGAAAATCGTAGTTTTTGTTAGAGTCAGCATTAGTAGATAGAAGCTTTCCAACTGCAGTCAACAGGTTTTGTTCTGGAAGGTTTGATTATTTTTACTTATANAGTAAAAGCAACTGTGTGCAATAACGCAGTAATAATAATTATCGGGATACTTGGTTCATTTTCTTTCGTTTTGCGAGACTTTGTAAAATTGTTATCTGGATTCAAAGTTATAGCCGTGGTAGTTGGTTTATCGGGCATACGTTTGCTTTTTCGAAAATCGTTGTTTTTATTAGAGTCAGCATTAGTAGATAGAAGCTTTCCAACTGCAGTCAACAGTTTTTGTTCTGGAAGGTTTGATTATTTTTACTTATGACGCAGTTCGGACCACGACACAGTTCGGTATGGCGTGGGGAGTTGCGGCCCATGCCATGCCCTTATATGGTAACGTTTTGGGCAGACTGGGGTGAGGAGTTGGGGTAGGCACGGGCGACTTATACTCCGTGTGTCTACCGCCCGCTGACAGATAACGGATAATGGTATACAGTAGGCAACCAGCTCCCGAAGAGGACGCGTCGGGCGTGGCAAATATCCCCCACACCAGCAAACTTTATACTACTTAATTATTTCCGCCAGTGTGGGAGGTTGCTAGAGGTGAAGTTCCTCTTGCGATGCCAGTTTAAAAGACGTGAAGATTAATTCATAAAACTACTGCGGCGCTGCTCTTTGTTTGTTTGTTTATTTATTTGTCTGGTGCAACTAACTGTTCGCGGCTCTGCATACTTGAAGAATATAAGTGAACTGCTAATTTGCAAGATAAATAAAAGTACACAGTAAATAAACCAAAACTTGACTTTATTTTTACATTTATNAGTGAACTGCTAATTTGCAAGATAAATAAAAGTACACAGTAAATAAACCAAAACTTGACTTTATTTTTACATTTATAAGGCACCTTTTTTTAAAGTTTCATGTTGCTACCGATTGAGCTAACCGAGCTGTAATTTCCAGCCGTCCATCCTTGACGGTGTGACGTTACATGTGTACAATAATATTATGCTGACGTCACACAGTGCACATGCATACCAACAATGTATGGCATTATTATCCGGCTTTCTTTTTTTGGTAGCATGTAGGGCATGGATTTAGAAGCAGTGTGGTTATAATATAAAATGCATGCAAAAATAGAACCTTCAAATATTTTCATGCTATATACTCATACAGGGACAATTATTTTATTTTCTGGAAAAGTTTAATGCTATGGTAATTTTTATTGGCTGCCCTGAGCCAGTTACGTATTTTCTTTTGTTTTACAAAATGACAGAACATAAACTTGACAGTCGTACTTTGTCGTACGCAGTCAGCAACTATTTTCGGTGTGACAAAGATTTAACATAAGATGTAACATAAATGCAAAATACTAAATATACATAATTTGAATCTTTGCAGGATAACAGGAATGATCTGCAGTTTGTTGTAAAATGTGTGCAAATTTTTATTAGTATGCTATATTCGAGTAAAAGTAACTACCAAATGCCTTAGTGTCTGTTTTCTTACCTATTCATCACTGTAGAACCGGCCTTCAAGAAAAGCAGAGAATAAATTTGCTCACGTTCAACGTTGCTCCACAATAGTTGGGTGTTTCAAGAACCTTGTGTGCGTACTGTTTGTTTACTTTCTGGATTGTATGTTTAACTTGCAACTTTATCTGCATGAATNTTCAAGAACCTTGTGTGCGTACTGTTTGTTTACTTTCTGGATTGTATGTTTAACTTGCAACTTTATCTGCATGAATATCTTGTTACAGCAGTAATGGTGTTGGTCTAATAATTTTCACGTTATATTCACATTTAAAGCCAACCCCCCATAGCACAGTCGGTTGGTGCGCCGCCGATCTGGGATGCAGGCGGTATTGGGTTCAAATCCCAGGTAAAGCATGGGTGTTAGTTTAAATTAGGTTATAAGTTAGTTTAAAACCCGTCCCCTGATAAGTCTTCAGACATAACACCCGGGGACGTTAATAAGCCCTTTCCAAGCCAATCCAATCACATTTAAGACATATTCCTTCCTTTCTATTAATATATTTTAGGGGGAAACACATAAATGCATAGCCATACCTATTTCAGTTGTGCTATAATTAGGATTGTAGTAGGCCTNATATTTTAGGGGGAAACACATAAATGCATAGCCATACCTATTTCAGTTGTGCTATAATTAGGATTGTAGTAGGCCTACTGAAGTTTGATGCTTTAGCATATCAATCCATCTAATCTATTTCTATCTTTTAAATTTTGTATTAATAATTTATTTTCAGCCACTTTGGCTACACTACAAAATTTGCAGAATGTTTACATGTCAGCAAGTTATGCCACTTTGTATGCTGATGACACTATAAGTGTCAAGATTTCCCTGTGTCCACTGAATAGGGCTACAAGAAATCTCTAACTCTTTTGCATGCTTCCTCTACGCTTTCATCTCTCAAGCAGCACAAAGATTTTCTACTCATTTGAAATTTATTGCATGTGACTAGTGAAGATCTGTGAACTGATTTTCTGATTCTACCATGAGAAACATCACAATGGCTTATGTTTTTTTCTAAAAAAAATATATATATATATTTGCTATTGTTATTAAAACTATAAATTTACTGTAAAACAGTATTTGAATGAAAATTCTGACATTGGCTTTAAACCGTTACATAAATACTTAACCACATCAGTAGTAAAATCACTGAGTGAAAAATTTAACCAAGTCGTCATTAATTCCTATTAAATTTTAACATGTGCATACAAACTGCACCCACCTTTCGATGAAAAACCTTTGTTCCATTTGCCATATCCGTAGAAGTGTATTCTTGGACAGATAGCCCTTGTTCCTGCAGGACACTCAGAAAGAACTTCTGACTAGGGTAAAGTAATATTAGTGACTTCCCTGTGCCATTAAGCCCACGAGCTGTCATCCCTGCACCAGAAATGTAATGCTGCAACATAAATTGCTTACATTCCTTAAAAATATAAAAACTTACATTTGCATAGCACTTCTGTAAGAGCAAATTATGGAATTACATACCAGTGAACCATAGACGTGTGCAGGGTTAAGTAACCTGGGGTGCAAACCGGAAAATAAAAAACCTACTTTTGCGACACTAAAAATATGAAGTAAGAATATATTTAAACATAGTCATCACAAATAGTCTACATTATGTTAAACATATTTTAATTTAGAGGTCTTTGTAAGCATGTAAACTGCCAAGTAAAAATACAATGTTGACAAAATTAATTTTTATTTTCCTATTGACAAGATGCAATGGGAAGTGCAGCCACACACCCTGCATCACCCCCTCTGCGCACGCCTACGCAGTGAACCAGAAGTTTTTGAAATACAATTCTGAAATCATTTTTATACAACACTTGATGAATTTGACCAGAGAAGCAAATTAATTTTCAAGGTTTGTGTTAGTGAAAGAGTAACACTGGCCCTTTGTTATGCCTCCATTCAATGCAATAAAAGGTCGAAGTACAGACAGTGTACAATAAAATAAAACCTTAATACATACTAGGATTTGACAATCAATCCTAGGGGAGGTATTGTAAAATTCCAGACTCATCAGTGAATCAAACCCATTACAAAATTAGAGTAAGTGGGCTCCATCAGCAGACAGGAATACAGGCAATGAAANCTCATCAGTGAATCAAACCCATTACAAAATTAGAGTAAGTGGGCTCCATCAGCAGACAGGAATACAGGCAATGAAAGAACAGAAAAGGACTGGAGAAAGGAAACTGGAAATGCAGGTCAATGATGCTCATTATACAATGGTTTGATCTTCAACACTATCATTCTTCTAAGAATTATTTTAAGTTATCATTCCTAAAGATGAGTTGNCTCATCAGTGAATCAAACCCATTACAAAATTAGAGTAAGTGGGCTCCATCAGCAGACAGGAATACAGGCAATGAAAAAACAGAAAAGGACTGGAGAAAGGAAACTGGAAATGCAGGTCAATGATGCTCACTATACAATGGTTTGATCTTCAACACTATCATTCTTCTAAGAATTATTTTAAGTTATCATTCCTAAAGATGAGTTGAGACTAGAAAAATCGAGCTGAGTTGAATAGAACTAGCAAAGATTTACTCGTCATTCGAGTCAAGGTTTTTTCCAGAAGGCTCAAGATACTGAACATGCAAGTTGAGTCACACTAGAATAAACGAACAAATATTCACAACTACAACCACCTTTCGTGTCTTGCGAATAAATTTTACTTTGCTAAACCATTAAAGTTACATCGGAATGAAAACAATTTGGCTGCATGTGTTGACACTCAGCTGTTTGTTGTTTGTGATGTCCGGCTGTGAAAAAATTGATGATGCATGATACGCTGCTTCCTCTTGCCGCCTGTGTGGCACCACCGTGCCGTGCAACAGATAACATAACTATATATATAGACACACATATATACAGTGGACTCTCAATGTATCCAAAATGCATATACAAAAAAATGATATCCGCCGTTAATTTTCAGTGGTCCCAGAGCAAAATTCCCATATAAATAATGATACATTTACCCATTTTTATAGTGTATATGATATTGCATTGATCAAAATATCTTTTGGTCCCATCACTTAAGATTTCCCATAACAATCGTTTTTAAGCTGGGTGTTTATGCAAATGTCTAATAACTGGGTGTGGAATATGATAAATGCACCAATACTCCTTACATGCCTTCGAGAGGGGAAGCTGTTATATAACAAAAAAGCTGTGTTTCTCTCTCTTTCTCTCTGTCACGCACACTTGCTCCCATACCTTACCTGCCCGGCAAGAGGGCAATCGGTAGAGTATATGAAGCATTAAATAAATTGAATCATGTATTCTAAATTTACAGATGCATGGTCATCCTGTAAAACACACCGCACCAAAGAATGGCAAGCTGAATCTGACCTTTTAACGTCACTGCAGTCAGGAGTATGCGATAGTAATCCAATCTAGAGATTTTATCAAGATAATCAGTTGCTTAAAATAGTTGTAACTATTATCACTAGTATTTCAAAGCAACTGGTTTTGCCTGAAAATGTTAAGCAATACATTTTAAAAAGGAATTATATTTTTTTGTAAACATACTTTCTTTTGCATTTAAAGGTTTTTTTTCCCTGTAAAGTTGGTGTTTAATCATATCTGACGTAAAATCAACATGATTTTTACATTAAATATTAATTCAACTCAATTGGCAGTATCTTTTTAATAAAATGATGTGCCCAGAAGCATATACTTGCCCTCCCCTTGTCAACAAAAATTGTTTAAACATTGAGCGACTTGTAATATCAAGTGAAAAGTTCATTTTCAGTAACTTCTTGTGGGGAGATCAGAGGGATTATATCGATTTATTTCAATTCAACATGTTTTCCAAATTAACTGATATCCTGGAAGGGCCTATTCGAAACCTGTTGTCAAATAAGGCGTAAGCACCAAGCCTGAGCAGAGTGTAACTTGTGACAGGCATAAGTGTACAGGAAAATTAGAGGACATGGTTTTGAATGATTAATTATTGAAGAGTGTAAAGACATAAATTTTAATTGCCTTACTTATTCATTTCTGTCTCAAAATCACACCTTTTAAAAAGTGAAATATAATTGATTAAATCAACTACACATTTACAACACAAGCACAGCATCGCCAACATGGAAATGTAGATTGATGTAGATATGCAGCCTGGATTGCATAAGCTTTGGCTGTCCTTAGTAATACTCGGCAGAGCTCGTTTCCTACCCTTACATGACTGGTGGGGTGGGAGCTAGTTGCCCAGCAACTAGCGTGGTATACTTGTGCCATCCCTCTGTGTTCCGACTGGTTTGGAAGGTGAGGGGTAGATTGTTTCACTCCTCCTGCTGCTCAGACTTCCCCTTTTCCATCTCTCCCGCCGTGAACACACTGCCCGTTTGATAACCTCTCCATGTGCTCTCAGCTAATCGAGTGTGCGTGCGATATTCAAAATTCTGCTTGTATTCAGCATTGTATATTATTTTCTTTTTCAGAGGCTTTGAAAGTTTGGGGTCGGCTTGCATTCCGTGTTGGATAACAATCAATTATATACAGTATTTGTAGGCTATATTCACAGACAATATAAATCTCTCATTACACTCAACATGAAGTTTAATATGGTTAGAAGTTGTATTTTATTGATGCAAATGGCAGACCCTCATTTACTGAATTTCTGGACATATGGAAATTATTTGACAAACCTCTGGGAAATGATAGACGGGGAATCCACTGTATTAACAAAAACTTTAAATGTGGACTGCTTGTCCCCTCAGCCGATGGCATGATCACAGACCAGCCTGAAAGCTACCCTTCCTCTCCACTTCTACAACTGTTATCTTTTTTTTTCTATCAGCAAAATGTGTCTGACATTACCGTTTCTTTCCTATCTACCTTACCAATTCACCCATCTGCGGGAAGGAAAAAACATTGCTGTGAATCACTTAACCCGGGAAAGGATTATTCTTATTGGTAAAAGCTAGTCCCAAACCTTTTTCCTCTGTAGACCGCAACTACACTGGAGAGCCAAAAAAAATTGTATAGGCGTGCGTATGCAAATAACAGAGGTATGGAACCAATCGGAGTAACGCGATGCGGTCGGCAGCAACTATATAAGACAACAAGCGTCTGGCAAAGTTGCTAGATCGGTTACTGCTGCTACAATGGTCGGTTATCAACATTTAAGTGAGTTTGAACGCGGTGTTATAGTCGGCGCATGAGAGATGGAACATAGCATCTCCGAGGTAGCGATAAAATTTGGATTTTTGCGTACAANTATTTTTTTTTCTATCAGCAAAATGTGTCTGACATTACCGTTTATTTCCTATCTACCTTACCAATTCACCCATCTGCGGGAAGGAAAAAACATTGCTGTGAATCACTTAACCCGGGAAAGGATTATTCTTATTGGTAAAAGCTAGTCCCAAACCTTTTTCCTCTGTAGACCGCAACTACACTGGAGAGCCAAAAAAAATTGGTATAGGCGCGCGTATGCAAATAACAGAGGTATGGAACCAATCGGAGTAACGCGATGCGGTCGGCAGCAACTATATAAGACAACAAGCATCTGGCAAAGTTGCTAGATCGGTTACTGCTGCTACAATGGTAGGTTATCAACATTTAAGTGAGTTTGAACGCGGTGTTATAGTCGGCGCATGAGAGATGGAACATAGCATCTCCGAGGNGTCGGTTATCAACATTTAAGTGAGTTTGAACGCGGTGTTATAGTCGGCGCATGAGAGATGGAACATAGCATCTCCGAGGTAGCGATAAAATTTGGATTTTTGCGTACAACCATTTCACGAGTGTACCGTGAATATCAGGAATCCAGTAAAACATAAAATCTTTGACATCGCTGCGGCCGGAAAAAGATAGTGAACGAACGGGACAAACGACGACTGATGAGAATCATTAAACGTGACAGACGTGCAACCCTTTCTCAAATTGGTGCAGATTTAAATGCTGGGGCATCAACAAGTGCCAGCGTGCGAACTATTCAAGAGACCATCATTGATATGGGCTTTCAGAGCCGAAGGCCCACTCGTGTACCGTTGTTGACTGCACGACACAAAGCTTTACGTTTCGCCTGGGCCCGCCAACACCGACATTGGACTGTTGATGACTGGAAACACATTGCCTGGTCTGACGAATCTCGTTTCAAATTGTATTGGGCGGATGGACGTGTACGGGTATGGAGACATCCTCATGAATCCATGGACCCTACATGTTAACAGGGGACTGTTCAAGCTGGTGGAGGCTCTGTCAGGGTATGGGGCATATGCAGTTGGCGTTAAATGGGATCCCTGATACGTCTAGATACAATTCTGACAGGTGACAGATACGTAAGCATCCTGTCCGATATGTATGGTGCAGGACATGTAAATTGAACATATTAAATAACATCACATTTGTTTACATGCATAAATGTTTTTTATGGCGATAGGAGAGAGAGCCCAAAANATCACCTGCACCATACATGTCCATTGTGCATTCCGACGGACGTGGACAATTCCAGCAGGAAAATGTGACATCCCACACGTCAAGAGTTGCTACCGAGTGGCTCCAGGAACACTCTTCTGGCTTTAGATGCTTCCGTTGGCCACCTAAATTACCAGACATGAACATTATTGAGCATATCTGGGATGCCTTGCAACGTGCTGTCCAGAAGAGATCTCCACCGCCTCACACTCCTATGGATTTGTGGACTGCCATGCAGGATTCATGGTGTGAATTGCCTCCTGCATACTTTCAGACATAAGTCGAGTCAATACCACATCGTCTTGCGGCACTTCTGTGTGTTTGCGGGGGCCCTACACAATATTAGGCAGGTGTACCAGTTTTTTTGGCTCTTCAGTGTATAAGAGGGGGGAAGAAGTTATAAGGTGCGGAGGTGTATACATATGTACACATTTACATTTATGGTGCCAACACTATTTAAACTCAAAAATTTTATACTGAACTAGATTTGACTCAATTCGAGTTTCATACACCTCGACTTTCTGTAAAAATCAAACTCTTATATCATTAATAATTTTATTTTGTATAAAGACAAGCCCCAACAAAAGAGTACATAGTGTTACTAAATGTTACGGTCAAAATTATAAACACAGAGTGAAAATACAGCCAGTAATCAAATGCAGCAGAAAATTGCAATATACACTGGTGTTCTAATATGACTAAACTATTTTATACAGTAGTAAAGGTTCTGTGGACATAGGTCTAGGAGTCAGAGTCAAGTTCATGTAAGCCTGTTAATAAGCTTCAAGCATATCAAGTCATGTTAAGGGTTTTGTGTAACAATTGTGTGAAATTTATATGTATTACATGTATACCTCTATTTGAAGAAATACTGCGATTACTTGAATAATATTTGCCATCGAATAATGTCCACACCCTCGTTTTAAAAGGCCTAAAAAGATATTTAAAAACTTGCATAATGTCTGCACTGGACTTCTACAGCAGACGATGCAATCTTGACCATCTCTGGAAGAGATGATAATGGGGAAAAGTTGTAATCGTGCCAACAAGGCTTTTAGCCCTGAGCTGTCTATTCTCTCCGGCCTTTTAGGGTGGTTGTAGAGGGGGAGGACTAGTCACTGAATGAAATGAAGTATCAGTTAATACAACGAACTAGCGGAATAGTGTCAGGTTATGTCAACATAGTAAGTTTACCATAAGGAAATGGGAAAGTATAAGTCCTACATTGTGCAATTCAAGTTATGAGTTTTACACATTACTGAAGAGCCTGGAAACAGGGCTGCTGAACGTTATTTTGAAGTTCAAGAGAAAAGTGTGCGACAGGGGTAAAAGATGGGAAAAAAAAACAGTTGGCAAATTTTTAAAATTTATTTTAGTGATATTTTTATTTGAAGTTTTGCTGTGATGTAGAATAGAACAATTTTGTTGAGTGCTACTATACTGTTAAGTATTTTGTATGGTAAGTTAATAATTTTCAGCTTTTTTTTTTTTTAGAAATTGTTAATGTAAATTTTTGAACATATTAAATAACATCACATTTGTTTACATGCATAAATGTTTTTTATGGCGATAGGAGAGAGAGCCCAAAAGAGACGTCAGCTGCCTTCCCCACAATCAGAACATGTCCGCCCTTTCCCTCCTTAGCACAAGTCAACAAAGGTGGACCAATTATTATCTCAGGTGCGGCATCTCAATCCCCTCCTCCTTTTTTTTCACCACTTCTAAACATTTAGTCGCGTGGAAGTCAGAAAGGGGGAGGGTGGTGGTAGTTTGAATGGAAGAACTATAGACGTGGCGACATCACTTTGCTGTTGCTGGCTGAGCGGCTATTACACAATTGCCATTTCTGTGCGCCAGCAGCTCTGGCTGCTACTGCCATCTCACATAGGGTAGACAGACACAGCAGCATGGCATGGCTGAACAGAAGTAGAGTTGATTGCAGGCAAGTCACAGTGACATTCTTAACACTTTTAGTAGTATCAGAAAGAGGGTAATAATTATTTTAAAATCATAACATTTGGCAGTATATTACATTCTTTAATCAATAACCTAACTGTTACTGAATTAGGTTTCCTGTTGCAATAGCATACAACTCCTAACGGGCCCTATTGTACAATATTATACAGAGTATTTGTAGTCATGGTGAAGTTTTGAAAGTCTATATTAAAGTAACCATAAACACAATAGTAAATATCCCAATGATGTGCCAGATAAGAGACCATACTATCAAATTTCTTATGTACTTAGGTCAGTTTGATGTGGCTTCGATTTGCTGCCCTACACATCTAGCTGATACTGCAGTTTTTGCCATACATAACAAAGAACATAGGGTGTAACAGACTAAACTGTCTCCGATTCTTTCTTTCAAGTGCGAAATGTTGTTGACTCCACACTGTACACAATGGTTTGATGTATCTTCAAACAAAAATTAGTGGCTTTATTCTGTGATCATGTATGTGATCATGGAGGCCACGACAACCACCCACCCCTACCTATCCATAGATGTGGAAACCCTAAAATTAAGAAATTCACAAACAATGTTACTATTAATGTGGAGGAGCACTAACTAGTTTCCAATTTTCGTAAACTGGCGATCCCACTGGTTTTCATGCGGCAGCTCTTCATTCAAAACGCGACAATATTCACAATGAACACGCATCACAGATTCAAATTCTGCGAGCTGAAGGACACACAGAACCTTCCTCTGCACCATCTAAATCTTGCCTTCTTGAATTACATGGTGTCACATAACATTGCATCTCCATCACATAACTACTTGCATGCGCATCACATCACACACCAGAAACTCTTTGCGATGCTCCAAAATGTGGTGTATGTATCAGGGCTATGGGCACTGTAATGCTGATGTTACACGATACTTGCTGCCGTACTTGGTCTTGTGCAAGCTTCTACATGGCCTGGTGCACGAGCTGGTATACCAGCCGCTTTATAACCGCCTTGGATGATTCATATTACATGACAGCAGTTTGCGTACTAGCATTTGACATTCTCGGTGATGCGGAGCGTGTGGTCTGTAGTAAATAAGAATCGCATTCACAGAAATGCTACCAGCAGTAACTTGTGTAGGTCAAAAATAACACCAGCTAGCACATTTTAATATTGCTATATTACTGTTGGCCTTTACATCAATTCATTGCTTACTGGTGTAGTTTCATTAATTTTCTTGAAAATTTGAGGTCATGAGTGTATGGAAGTGTTATTTTTAATTTAGACGAAAACATTAACTGTTTGCAAGATGCAGTTTTTCTTTATGTGTCNTATTGTAATTAAATACAGGATATATGTATTTAACCTCTCAAATAAATTTTTTAAATGTAGATAACGTTCTAAGTATATAGGAGGGTTTTAAACAGTAATTAAAAGTTGTCATCACCAATATCATTTGTCTGTCAAATTTTTAATCTATTTCAATGAGGGAGCCACGGTGGCTGAACAGTTAGACTGCTCTCCTCCCAACAAGGCGAACCAGGCTCAATACTCTGCTGGGTCACTCCCGGATTTTCGCAAGTAGGAANAGACTGCTCTCCTCCCAACAAGGCGAACCAGGCTCAATACTCTGCTGGGTCACTCCCGGATTTTCGCAAGTAGGAATCGCGTGCTGAACGATGCTGCTGGTTGGCTGATTTTCTGGGGAACTCCCATTTCGCTCATTTCCTATGCCCTTGCATTCCGGCACTACTCTATTCTCACCACCTTTCACCCTCATTCGCTCTCAAGACCTCGTTAAGAGCCGCCCAAATTTCTCAACTCAACTATTTCAATGAATTTCAACCTCACAGATGTATAATCAAGATGTAGGCATCCTTTTTGGTTTCTTCATCAACTCGTATCAAGTAGTAGCTGCGGGGAGTGTCCTACACTCTGAAATTGCAATGTGATTGGCCAGGTACGAAAGCTGGTATGGAACCTGCCACAAAAATAGGACGTGTCCTATTACCAAACCTGGCAGTACAAGGCGGGAAATGCCATGACAGGTATCATACTAGCCAGTATGATGGCCACTATGGTGGGCCTTGCACAAGCTTTTATGGAATCTGGTACTGTGTTTAGTAAAAATTGTACTAGAGTTGTAGCAATATAATGGAACCAATATTTATGTTATATACAGGTTATGAAGAATACTAATATTGCTAGATGCAGGAATCACCTAAAAGCATTACTGTTGCCTGGTTGAGAATTTGGTATAGGAAAATACATGTTAATGAAATTCTGTTTTTTGAAGCTAATTTCGAAGATATAAACTTGAAACAAAAACCTAAGTGTGAGAACTGATTCTCTCCAACTCTCTATCNTTTGAAGCTAATTTCGAAGATATAAACTTGAAACAAAAACCTAAGTGTGAGAACTGATTCTCTCCAACTCTCTATCGCGGCAAAATAACATTTTTTTCCCAGCAATTTTTATTTAATTATTGTATAATGCTTTCTGATCACTTCAGGTAACAGACTACAAATGAAATGTTACAAAAGGCTTCGATAGAAAAGAAGGACATATTTTTCTTGTCAAAAGAGTTCCTGATTGTATATTCAACAGGAACACCAAAAAACCAAATTTCATTAACACGTATTCCCCTATATCAAATTCTCAACCAGCAAAAGCCTTAAGTGTAATAAGAAAATGGCAAGATCATGAAATGATACTGTTATGTGCAGTAATGTTAAAATAGGATTCTACTGCACTTAATTAAATAACCTCTACCTAGTTCACAAACAGCCTAAGAAACCAGAATGATCACTGACAATGATACACTACATCACAGATTCAAAAAAGTTGAGAAACAATTCTCCGACAACAATAAAGGTAGTTCTGTTCAGCTTTTAGACCCTTGCGTGTTTGCGATTTTCATACCATTTTTTTACGAAACACCTAAAGTGTCCAAGTTGCTTTTACACGTTAAGTGATGGGCCTGGGTCCATATGTATGTGGGCAGTTAGTTCCCTTGCCTGCCAGCTACGTGGCACTTGCTACAATNGGGCAGTTAGTTCCCTTGCCTGCCAGCTACGTGGCACTTGCTACAATGCCTGCCTGTATAGGCAACACTTTCTGCCACCCACCTGTGTGTGATGTCACTGGACTAGAAGAGAGACAGGAAGCCTTGTCCGAGCGATATAAAGGCTCGAGGCCTGGTGATGCCACGTGGCGTGCTTTCGTCAGGAACTATGTTCTTGGTCTGTGTGCATTGGTCCCCACCTGCGTGCACCCTTATACCACTCCATCAGCCCTCCTGGATGCAATATACACACGAGCACACTGCAGCTCATGATCATTAGGCAATTTTGCTATACAGATACCTTTGTTGGTTGTTGTTGCTGTCTGGCAATTACTTGTGACGTTCTGACTCTTTGTGAGGTACCTGCTAGTTGCACATACTGTTGTGAGATAGAGGGTAACATTAGGGAGTTACCTAATAAATGGGACCTAGCCAGTATACATGCTGTGTGGTTCTTCAGTACTTGGTACCTAGACCCAACCGGGTCCCAGCCATAGTTTTAAAGCTTATGCCTGATCATTTTCAGGCATCCATTTCCATGCTTGTTTCTTTCGAAGCAAGAAGCAACCGATTAAGAGGACCAATTAAGTCAGCGACATTAGGAACAAAATTTCTTAGCCAGAATTGGTGTAATTGCTTCAGATTTCGGGGAGCAATAGCTTTACTAATCGCTCAGATTTTCTCTTTCTGCGGGAAGTTTCCCACTGGCGTAACACGGTGCCCCACAAAATTTGACCTCGCATTTACCAATGTGGCATTTGCCTAGCCAGCATGTCAGGCCATGTAGCTTGAATCTCTCAAGTACCAGTTGCAGATGCCTCATATGTTCTACCGAGGAGTTTGAGAAAATTATTGTGTCGTCCAAATATGCATGGCAAAAACCGCTGACATTAGTCACTGAAAAGTGGCAGAGGTGTTTTTTNAAATTATTGTGTCGTCCAAATATGCATGGCAAAAACCGCTGACATTAGTCACTGAAAAGTGGCAGAGGTGTTTTTTTAGCCCATACGGCATTACTTTAAACTGAGACTTCCCCATTGGGGGCTGTGAATGCTGTGTACTTCCCCCATNTTTTTTAGCCCATACGGCATTACTTTAAACTGAGA
Organism: Clitarchus hookeri; assembly: GCA_002778355.1. Lineage (NCBI taxonomy): Eukaryota > Metazoa > Arthropoda > Insecta > Phasmatodea > Phasmatidae > Clitarchus > Clitarchus hookeri. Next base: position 214,853 of record NQII01003624.1, on the reverse strand, counting down.
CTTCCCCATTGGGGGCTGTGAATGCTGTGTACTTCCCCCATTCCTCTTGCACTAGGATTTGCCAGTACTCACAGCGCAAACCGAGCACACTAAACATTTTGGCCTTGCCCAGAGCCTTTAGGGTGTGATCCAAATTGATAATAGGTGCAGCTATTGGTTGAGTAATTTGATTGAGGTTGTGGTANCCAGAGCCTTTAGGGTGTGATCCAAATTGATAATAGGTGCAGCTATTGGTTGAGTAATTTGATTGAGGTTGTGGTACTTTACACAATGCCTCAATGCTCCATTCTTTTCGGTACTAATACCACTACAGCATTATATGCTGAATCAACGGGCTCAATGATTTTCAGCTGCTTCATTTCGTCAATTTGTTTTTTCTATAAGCTGCCTACGAAAGTGTTAACGGGTTGCCTGGCTTATTCTGTATCATGTTAGGACAGCGGAGGTGAATCTCGTTGGTGATGCTGCTGGTTTGACATAGAGTGCCCTGGTGATTAATAACCTTGTGGTGTTCATTCAGGATGGCTACAAACTGTGCTATTGCTGGCTCGCCTAACTGTGATTCACTTCTTTGCCCGTTATGCCCTGTCACATTTAGATTGTTTTACATTCTTTCCAGGCGACTGATCTCCGCTTCTCGGTCCCTAAATATAATTTACCCTGCTGGCAGTCAATGCTAGCTTGCTGCTTAGTTAGCCAGGGTTGCCTAACATCATAGTTTCTCTTAATCCACGGGCTACATAGAACATGATGGGAATTGCTTCTCCCCCGGCTCGGATTAATAGAGAGATTGCCCTTTCTATCCGTAGTTGTGCCCTCTCCTGAGCCTTATTTTGTTTTCTTTAGCCTAGTGGCTTGTTGGTGCTTCAGTAGTGCTGAATGGCGGATAAAGTTTGCANCCCTGCTGGCAGTCAATGCTAGCTTGCTGCTTAGTTAGCCAGGGTTGCCTAACATCATAGTTTCTCTTAATCCACGGGCTACATAGAACATGATGGGAATTGCTTCTCCCCCGGCTCGGATTAATAGAGAGATTGCCCTTTCTATCCGTAGTTGTGCCCTCTCCTGAGCCTTATTTTGTTTTCTTTAGCCTAGTGGCTTGTTGGTGCTTCAGTAGTGCTGAATGGCGGATAAAGTTTGCACTAGCCGCAATATCTACCGTAGCCAGAACTTCCCAGCTGTCTATTTTTATTGTTATGTGAGAAGGTTCTTCGTTCCNCTAGCCGCAATATCTACCGTAGCCAGAACTTCCCAGCTGTCTATTTTTATTGTTATGTGAGAAGGTTCTTCGTTCCTCCCTCCTTCCTGTAATACGGAAATCCCTGGGGCCTGACTTTTTCGTCGGGGCTCGAGACCCGCCTTTTTCTGTGCACCATTGGCTTGACAGCCTCTTTCTCGACGCCTGCCTTAGAGCACGAGGCAGTTGCGGTGGATGTGCCGGTTGGGGCAGTACCAACACTTAGGCAAGTTCTGACTGTGGGGGTAAGGGCACAGTCTCTCGCCCTTTTCTCCTGTTTTCTTACAGCGCAACGGCACAACTGGAGTAGGATGGGTGGGAGGAGCAGCTTGTTTCTCCTCGGCTGTGTCCTGTTCTTGGGCGTGAGCACATGCAACTAATTCCTCAATCACCCGTGGGAGTGGGTTTGGTAGAAACGTAACATTATCATTTTTACACTGAATTCTTCAAATGGTCTGGCTGTACACGTTAAATTAGCAGCACTTTGCGCCAAATACAAATTTCTGCCTCTTCCCCAGGTTTCTGGTGTTGGTTGTACAGCTCTTCGGTCAGTTGTGACGGCACTGCTTTTTCTGAAAAATGGGTGACTAATCTCTTTGAGAACTGATCCCAATGCGTGACAGACAAATTGACTGCAGCGATTTCATCATAGGCGAACCTTGCGCTCTGCTGGGCTTTAACTTTCGCAATCCACAACACTTTCAGGAGTTTTGTGCATGTGAATTTTGTTTTTTAAGCATCCATGAATCATTACGGGTCCTCCTAAGGTTTCCCAGCATATTCAAGGATAGTTAGTATTTCTTCCCTTGTTGGCCTTGCTTATCTCGGGAGCCGGCTATACGTCCGTACAGTTCTCTGTGTGGTACAACATATGGTGCAGCGATACGATAGCCCTTCCATGTCACGGGCTTGATCAAGCCATCTGTGGCACTTGAAATTATAAATGCAGGGGCAGTCAATGCAAGGGATTCGGCAGTGTTTCCCCGATGCACTGAGCTGAGTCGCAGCGAGCCTGCCTTTCTTGGCATTGGGAGCAGCAGAATTCTAGACCATCTGTGTCTTTCTCTCTCTCTTCCCATCCGAAGCACAGGTAATGGTATTTATTGTCACAATGTTCACATTGGATGGTCAAGATCCCATCTCCGGTACAGTTAGGCATGGGGTATGGGGCGGTATCAAGGTTATCCTCATTTAGTGAGGCACTCTGGATGTTATCGGTTGCCATTGTATAAGCACTGCTCTGAGTTTTAGGTGCCACAGAGTTTTCAACACTCTCAGAAGTGTTCATATGTGGGGGCAGCGATTCCCTGACAGAGAGGCTCTTCTCTAGGCATTCCCTGGTTTCACTAGCTCTACCCAGAGCTTCGTGAGGCCCCATGTTGCGCACCAAGAAATGACTTGTCGCCAGTGGGAACATGTTTATGGTACACTGGCTCAGTGTACTTTAGAGACTTGGAAAACCGAGTCTCCTTAGAGAAGTTTTTAAGGGCCGTATGGCCGATGAAATTGAAACCTGGGGGCGTCTAGCTCTGGCTCACCAGAGTACATAGTTTGGGTACTACGGGTTTAACTATCTCTTTTCTGGCCTGTCCAGTGATTGGGAATTTAAGAATAACTATGAGTACACAGGTATGCAAAGTCAGAGATGTTACATTACTTTAGGCGATAAAACAAATGAAGAGTAAAGAATTATATTTTACTGGATTTAGTTGGTGTCCTGTGTGTGCAGGTTCTGGAGTGGCCGAACCAGGAAGGAACTGACTCTTCCTGGAGCCGATGCCTTGGGGTTGACCCCTGCCGGAGTCCGATCAACAATCAATCGGCGTCGCAAGGTACGCCTCACGATTCATGGAACTCGGGCCTATAGCGACTAGTAGAGAGGACCTCTTATTCCTCCTCAGGAGTTGAGTGAGTGGCATGACTAGCTACTGTCCTCAACTTCCCCTTTGGTTTCACAGTGTTTCCCATGCAAGGCAAGGTCTCAAGGCCTCTATGGCTCTCAGTAAAAAGCACAACCAGCTCGTAGCCTGAGAATCATGGTGACCTCGTGTGTTTGTTCTCCTTAAGCCTCAGGATCCTAAGAAAGATGTTCTCTCTCTCCCCTTGCCAAAGTGATGCTAGCAGGTGGCGTTACTAGCCAGCACTAAGACACAAAACATTGACAAGAGGCAGGAGCACCCTTCAGTGACGAAGTGGTTTGTTTCTCTAACACAATGGTTATGTGTGCACCTGGAAGTACTTAAGCAGATGTGCACATAGAAGGCCAAGCAGGTAGGGAATGCGTAAAACGAAAGAGAATGACCGGACCACAAAGAGGTAACTGGTACATATATATGTTTTATTCTGTCTTTTAAAATTTTACAAAACATGTATCTTTGATCTGTGCTCCCCGACGTCTGATGGACGAGGAACCAAGTTTGCCATGCTGGATACCGCAGGGTGGTAACAAGGTTTGAACAGTCTCCGAGTGAGACAAGGCATTCAGGCCAACACTCATAACGTTTGAGAAGACTGAGTGACAAGAGCTTCTTACTATGAATTGAAAAAAAAACAAGTTGATATGCTAACAAAAGCGGAACAGACTGAGCTAAACAAGTACTGCTGAAGGCAAACTTTCGTGGGTAGTGTGGCGAGATAGCGAGAGTTACGGGTGGAGTCTGACCAACTGCCAATGTTGGCAACTGCTAACTGACCCTTTTGGAGGGTGTGCAAGGAAAGATAAACCGCTCTAGAGCCATGATGAGCTAGGAGCGGCTGGAACGGGCTGCATGGAGGGGGAAACCTCCTCTGATGTGTGGACAGCATGTATGTTTGGTGCCTGTCGGCCAAGGCAAGCCTAGCGAGGGGGTGGGTCCACCCACTTGAACTGGATCACAGTGTTGTGTGGATTGCCTGCCTCTCAGGCGGCAAGGGGTTCCCTCGACTTGTGGAATAGAGTGGTACAGAGGCGAAATGAGTGACGGCGCTACAGTGTACTAGGGGGGAGCACCAAAGGCTGAGGTTTCTAAATGTAACCTACAGTGATCGTGGCACGTCAACAGGTATGTCGGAAGGATACGTTGTGGCCACGCTATTTTTCTAGAATTGTTAAAATTTACCCCACTAATATGAAACGGATAATGCACCGAATCAGAAATGATTAAATGTAAACAGTTATATCAAACTATGCAGGTTTTGTAAAGAGTGTTTACGACATCTCTGAAACATGTTGCATAAAATACAAAATATTTTTATTAACGAATTTATGCAAAATGAGTTGCATTATTGAAATAGAATACTGCTACAATCATGAAAAACACTAGGAAGTTACGTGAAACAAATCCATACACAAGTATATTGTATCTAATGCTAAACTCCACCAAACTGCTTCACTTAGCTGAGATCTCACGCAGTTTTACAACACAACATAGATAAACCGTATTTACTAGTTCACCACCTGCATATATTTTTTCCTCAGACACAAATTTGAAAAGTAGGGGACTGAAAACTGGAAATAGTAAGGTTCGTTATAACATAAAGTGCTTTTCCCTCCCACCTAAGAGCGCATGGATATGGTAGGTATGATGATGTCAGCCACCACTTGACATTTATAGAAACAAAATAGATATTTGGTACGTGAGGTGGGGAGGGAGCATGGCTTTCAGGTTGGTCCGCAAGCATGCGGCCAGCCTAGTGGACGAGCAGTACAGATTTACACTTTTGTTAAAGTTCCTGTTTTCCGTAAGCTGAAACTGATGTGCCGTGAGACACGAGGCCTTTTGTGTTTAAATACCTTGTCTATTTGTGTCGTGTTCAGACTGTAGCTGTTGAGTGACAGTTTTGGGGTATGTTATCAATCACCTGGCCTGCTCCGTAGGTAGGGAAGCATGTTGCCGGGTGTAAAAACGGTCTAAATGACAAATTTAATGTCCACCCTATTTCCGAGATGGCAATTTTTTCAAAAATGGAGACATTTTTTTCAAGTAAAACTGTATAGCTCATGCAATATTTAGTTTTGTAACATGTATAGCTTGTGCAATACAGCTGTGCAGTGAAACACAAGTTTATAGAACTGAATGTGTAAAAATATTACTTTTCCGGGGGGATACTCAACATGTGTCGTTTGGGTACTACNAGCTTGTGCAATACAGCTGTGCAGTGAAACACAAGTTTATAGAACTGAATGTGTAAAAATATTACTTTTCCGGGGGGGATACTCAACATGTGTCGTTTGGGTACTAAATGCAGGCAGGTGGTACATGAGTAAATACGGTAAACTAAGTTTCTCTAGAATATAAAATAACTTTTAAAATATATTACCTGTACAGAAGGGCAGTCAAACTGAACAACCCAACTCACTCCAGGGATGTCCAAACCCACACTTAAAAGAGAATAGCACAATAAAATTCCTCTTTTTGCTGAGCAGAAACTAAGGAATGTATTTATTTGTTCTTTATTCCCATACCTTTCCTGAAATACAATAAGAAATACATATGAAAGGAAAGTTGCAATACTATGAAAAGATAATGGTTTAAAGAAAATTATCCATCAATGCTACATGCATAAATTAATGCAGTTGTCCTACTTCTCAATTAATTAAACTCTGCATGAGTCTGTCACAGCTACAGAAAAACTATGGCATGTAGATACCAATTGTGTAATATCAAAATTGAGAGNACTCTGCATGAGTCTGTCACAGCTACAGAAAAACTATGGCATGTAGATACCAATTGTGTAATATCAAAATTGAGAGACAATAATATTTAATAAATAAAATAAAATAATTAATGTACAATGTTTTAAATAGACTTGTGCTTTTGTGGAAAACTGGGAAGAGATAAAATATAATTCTGTACACAAATTTTTTCAATGTACTGTATATACTAATATAATTTTTTTAAAGAGTGATGTAACATATCTACTCATGTAGACAATGTTTTATTCCAAATTACAATTCTAAAAAATTGGAAATTTTTTTTAGTTAAATGTTTTTGCTTTAGTCCTAACAATAATGGTGAACATTTTTTTTTTTGGTTAGACATAAGTTTCATTATAGTACATGCCACTGTGTTTTATAAGTANACAATAATGGTGAACATTTTTTTTTTTGGTTAGACATAAGTTTCATTATAGTACATGCCACTGTGTTTTATAAGTAGAAAAACATAGGAGATTGAGAAAGAAAATTGTGAATTCTTTAGGTTTTAATGCATTTGAGATGTAGTCATCTGTATATTACTAACTGCAAAGAATATGGCCATGTTAAACCTTTACAGGGGCAGATCCACAAGGGGTCGTAACCCCCCCCCTCCCTAAAAAAAAACTCCGACATGAAACCATACTGTGAATGTTTTAAAAATGAAATGAAATAATATCATAATTGTTTAAAACACAGGTTTTAATTTATTAATTTAATATGGTTTTTTAATGAGAGTGCACCCCCTCCTCAGCACCTGCACAATGGGAAAATGACCCTCCTTCCGAAATGGAAAGTCTAGATTCACTCCTGAACCTTTACTTATATTAAAAACAATCCTATTAAATTACATGTTCAGTTAACTTGTGAAGGAATAAATTTTTTCTGTATACCAAAATAAAAATGTATGATACTATTTTTACGGGATCTGTCCAGTATTTGGGTAAATATGGTATGTACATACTTAAATCAGCATACCACAAAATAACCTAGACAAGCATCAGCACTCCTACCATCAGTAAATAACTTTCTTTGTTACAGATACACAATTATTTAAAACAATATTGATTTGCAGAGTTAACTATACAGTGTTTCATTTAAGATGACCGTTTTTTGACAGAGAATCACCAACTTTGTAATGGCGTCACAACAAATTACTACATTTGCAGTGCCTGTGAGCAGCTGGTTTTTAACGTGTTAGTGTATGTGTTCATGTTGGCAACACCTGTTGAAAATAGTACACTCAAAATAAATCAGAAAATTTAAGATTCCCGTCAAAAGTTGACAACAATGCTGAATTTCCAGAAACATAATCTGCTTTTAAAATATTTTGANAAATTTAAGATTCCCGTCAAAAGTTGACAACAATGCTGAATTTCCAGAAACATAATCTGCTTTTAAAATATTTTGACGTTGCAACTTTATACTTTCAACAGTTTGAATTCTCATGAATTTTTAATGAGGCAACTCTGGCCTGCCTCGCACGTTGTGAGCAAGGTAAGGCTCCGGCAGACTAGGCACGTGATGGACGCCATGTTGGTTACTCCATTTTCATGAGAGGATATATCAGTTCCGCGTTTATGTTCACGAGACCATGTTTTTACAGCGACTTAGTGCAACCAATTATTATACTATTTCCCATGCAGTGCTGTTTTCGGTGCGTTATTAATATTTCATTATCATTTCTCTCGACGACAGTGGAACTTTTGGCAAAGTGATGTGTTTCTTTTCCTCGTGAGCAGCATCTATATTTGTGATGTGATAAAGTTTCCAGTATGAATCGCCTACAAAATTAACACGCACATATATTTACACATGAAGACGTTTTCTTTGTTACTGAAGTGCCAGTTGTTTGAGGCATGTAATATGTAAGGCATGTTTTCAACCAATACCCCATTTTAAATAGCGTAAATTGTAGGAATTTTAATTTCAGCAGTTTCAGGTAAGATGTGCTAACTTTGAACATAGTTTACTTATTTTTTTATTATATTCATTAAGTGTAATCACACGAGGCCGAAGTGGTTCTGTAAACTTAGCCACTTTTGTGCCTAATGTCATCTAGGGCTATTTTTATTTACGCACACTTATGTCTGGCATTTTAAAATTTGATTACATTTGAGTACAACTACAAAGTATTTCTGTAGCCTAAACATATGCCAGTGTGTTTGTGTTAGGGTATCTGAAATTTGCAACTTGCTGTCGAAGATAATAAAATAACTGAAATGCGTGAAAATAAAGCCACATACTTTTTAAAATGTTATCCAATTATAGTTTCTTAAGTTTACGTGAATTGTCACTTCTTGAGCCTACAGCACAAATAAGTCAAGTTATCTACAATCGCTTTGTACTAGTAGAGGTTTTCATTTTACTGGTGCATTAATAGTCATTAGGCACATTATAATGACAATTTTACATTTGGTAGGATACAAATTGAGGAGAAAAGTATATCTTCAGCAGGGCTTTCAAAAGTGATCAATTAACCATGAACAGCCTATACTTGGGTACCACAACAGGTCAAGTAATTAGCATGTTAATCATGTAGCCAGTGATAGTTTCAATTATAATCAAAGCTTAATAATAATTAAAATAATCACATATCTGTATCTTAAACATTTTACCACCAATAATGGGATCATCTCATCAAAGTCACCTTTGTAACCTATCNAATCACATATCTGTATCTTAAACATTTTACCACCAATAATGGGATCATCTCATCAAAGTCACCTTTGTAACCTATCAATAAATATATATTTACAAAGGTGGAAGATGTATGGGATAACAAGTGCAATGGACTAACTTCAACAGTGATAACTAACAACCATCCCACAATTATAGCCAAGTAGGATAATACATTATGTCTGCAAGCAGTGGCGGAGCGCAAAATCACAGACAACACATATAGTAGCTACAAAAGTGCTGCCGCACATCTGCTGAAATGCAAGGAAANGCGGAGCGCAAAATCACAGACAACACATATAGTAGCTACAAAAGTGCTGCCGCACATCTGCTGAAATGCAAGGAAATGTTACACCTTCATTGTTATCTCCCTATATGCCGGCATCCTGCACATCTGAACAGCACATAGAAAGGCTATTCTGCACAGGTTATCCTCTACCCTACACATTGCAACATACCTAGCAGTTACACCACCTAAATGCCAACCTGGGCTGGAATTTTGCCTACGACTGGCAAAAGCATGTAGAGAGGAGAAAAACTCAACTGCTGGTTATCTGCGCCACACTTGTATGCAGCAACACAAAGCTTGTACTTTCAAAAAATTGATTTATAAATATTTTTATAGACTTTGCTGGGGAACATCAAACATGATACTAAACCAATTTCTGCAAGTTGTAACATGAGCACTATTTTTGTGGTACAATGAGCATTACTTAAAAACATGAAGGTTAACTCTATCTAACACCAAACTTAGTTAACAAAAGGAACTGACATTGATCACGTAGACAGGAATTCCAAGCATAGGTAACCAGGATCCAAAGTATTTCACGTAAAATGGTTTTGTGAAGATGACCACCACTTTTTCACTTTTATGCCACTTCTTAAGAAGCTTGAAGATAAGAAAGGTTCGTTTCGCTGCTTCACAATGGACATAATCTGAGAACATGGCAAAAAACAATGTTATTCATACACAGCAGGGAATTTACCAACTAAACATATGTATCAAATATACACAAATAACACAATTACAATACAATTTTTGTTAGCTCATGGAAATGATGTCTTATTTCCACATATTGAAAATATTGAGATAAATGTTTTTTCTTGCGTCGTATAGCAAGTTGGTTTGAGTTTTTTTTTACTAGATATACATTTTATTACACAACAAGCCACTTAACCAAATCTCAAAAACATTAACACACTGTGCTTTATAATTAGAAAAATATATATGTATGAACAAAGAACGTGTGACTTCCTTACATTTTAATGTATTAGAGGTGTATTATATACTGTATATTATAATTAGCTAAGAATTTCATGTAAAACTGAACGTCTGAGGAATTCTCATTTAATTAATTAATTTATTTGATGGTTTTTAAGTGCCACCACTGAGGTACCTCCCTCTGAATACTATAATATTTATGTTTACTTAAAACATAAGGAGTTAATGGTATAAATGTTTATGTCTTAAAAGGATTTTCCAGTTTTATGAAATAGTTGAGTCATTTGGCAATGCTGTATTAGTCATAAACATAGCCTGACCCAAATTTACCTAACAGTGAATTAGGGGGATTCATCAATATCTACGGTAAGAAGATTTATGAATATGAATAACCTTCATAAACTCATTTGAAAAACTTTGTACACACTGTAAAGGGCCTGCCACAATAGGGCTGTTGTGTCTGTCTGGTCTGTTGGAATTGATCCTGCTGTCGCTGATACAGAATTTTATTGGTTCACATTACCTTTGATTCAGATGCTGATGGTGCACATGTGAGGTGGGGTGGGGGTGCTGACCAACTGGAGCTGGCCAAACTTTATCTTTCAAGGTGAGACAGGACAGACTGCACCATCAGCATCTGACATCAGCACAGAGACCAATGAGATGCTTTGTTTGTTTATACACAGAAAAGAGAAGGTGCTTGAATAGGTACAGTATGTATATGCGCTAGGTATTTAATAGCCAATAGATTAGTTTAATCATTTCAAAATGAAGAGCTGGACTGTTTGCTAAGTGATGCAGTGCAGCTAAGGTTATTTTTGTTTTGTATAATATTAATTACAAGCAGTATAATATATGGCGAATAAATGCTAAAACAGACAGCAAATGGTAACCACACCTGCTGAGAGCCTCTGCCACACCATGTGAAGAGCTCTGACCATGATTGAGAATGTGAGAATAGCTTAGTTAGCCCTAGTTGTGTGTTAACCAGTTTAGCCTAGAGTAGGAAATGTGTACAGAAGCAAAACCCCTTGTCACATAATTTTCAAAGCAGAGTACTCTCTAGCCAAGTGTGTGTCACATCAAGAAACCTACAAGCTAAGGAAAGACCTGGTCATGTATTGTGCTCAGCCAACCAGGAATGTACGGCTTGTCTGTTCAGCCAATTTCTGTATTGATGCCGTAGACCATGGTACTTGCTATGCTTTCACAATGTGGCCTGGCTCATGAAGGTTGTACTATGTTGTTTCTGCTTTCTTTGTTCACTTGTTTTGCTTGCTGTATTTTGCTTTGAAGTTTGTAACTAAATGTTATGCAGCCTAACTGCCTTTGTAAGTAGAGGCCATGAGCCAGAAGTTAACCAGTAAAAGTAAAGCACATGTAAAGTAGTAGACCAGCCGAGGAAGTAATAAACCCAAAATGAAAGCAAGCCTGGAAGCCCAGCTATTACCTAATGCCAACTCCTATTTTTATGCCAACTATTCTTGTATAATTTTGTATACTTCTACTTTTGTACTATTTGCACAACCTCCACATTTATACTACTTTTGTACTTTGTGCCAATTGTACTTTGCTATTGTATAGTAAAGCACCTCACACTAAAGTATATTTAGCTCACTCTTAATTCTTTTTCATAACTAATGTTTAGTAATGCACCATGCGCCCGAATGACCAGACCATTCCAAACTACACGTTTTGTTCAAGCTGTTTCGTACAACCACTCTTTTAAGATTTTCACGTGTCTTAAAACTGCAATTTCTTTCTAGCATTTTGCTACTCAAGTTACTTCTTGCACTTTCGGTACCATTTTTACCTAAATCTCGTGTGTTCAAATTTTGTCAACCTTGTTAGATTACCTCACGTACACAATACTGCTGTTAACCTATATTCATGTTGCACCTAATGTTCTTACTCTTTGTTTACCTTTGTGTAATTTACCACGTTCACTTTGTCAATTTGTTAGTTGTCAATCTAATGCTATTCACATGTTGTGTAATTTTAGTGTCTTGTCACTTGTAAACTTTGTGTAATTTTTGCACATAATAATTTTTTCTCTTTTAACCTGAGCCAATACTGTAAAGCAAGACAAAATTTTGCATGGACACTTAAAAGATAAAAAAAATTGAATGGCTCCATCCCAACTGTTCTTTTGTGTATTTTGAAGTGAAACCAGCCGAATTCCGTACCCTGTAGCAACTTATATTTTCAATGTAACTAGGGATTGCCAACCAAAAGAGAAATTTCTCACTGCACACTTTTCTCACTAGTTTGAGATCTGCACCAGTTAATTTCTTTTATCTACATGTACCGTGAGAGAACTCAGTTAATTTCCACAGNTACCGTGAGAGAACTCAGTTAATTTCCACAGTGAACTTTGCTACACCCTTAAGGCTATAGGATACTATGTAATTCTAATCTTATACTTATATTTTACTTTTTCACTAGCTTTCCAAAGGGGTGTGAAATTACTTTTCAATCATTTATCCCACTTAAAGCTTTCAACCTAATCAATTAGGATAATTTGTACGTAACCTGACCTTCAGCATAAACTGTAACATAGTCCCGTACCCAAGGGTAGGAATTAGGATCCTTCACATCCGCACCCGTTAAGCATACGCTGTTTGGTCATGCTAACAATTTCCACTCCTACATCCTTTGCTTATACTGGTCACATGGGTTAAGCATGTAGGGGATACCTGAATTCAAGAGTGAGACCCATCGTTCCAGTTCGTCATTGAGNCTGCTCTCTAGCTGCCAATCCCACTAAGGGTGAGCGATGAGGCCACATCTTTGACATGGCTGAACAAATACGTAGATTAATTACAAGTTCATATTCAGATACAGTTTTTTGTATGTAAAGGTGAGTAGGACAAGAGGTGAGGCAGAAACTTTGTGCAGTATTACAAATAAAACGTTATATGGTAGTTATTTTTAAATAATTTTTTCTGAAAATCTGATATATTTCTAGCTTGAATAGCCACAAAGATGCCACTAAATGTCTTTCATAGCTAACAAAAATTGAAAGCTAAAAAGTAATGCCGTGGCAAGTGGCAGAAAGGGAAATTAGGATTATTTTACTGCATCCAATAGTGGCAGAATAAATCAAAATTTAGAGTTCAGAAGCATTTTAAAACTGAGGAGATCAACACAGATTACCGTAAAAATGACTAGGTAAGCAGTCCATGCTCTTGGTTGCTAGGCAAGGCACCAGCAGTATTGTTCGGGAGGGTACATGCTCAGTTCTGCTGCCAAAAGGTGGCCAAACCAGCCACCTTCCCTTTATGTGTCACCTTGTCGTTTGGTTTCCGTTACACACAGCTCCTTTACAGAGACAGAGAAGGGAGTCATGGTAATTGCCACTGCATAAGAACATCTAACTTTTACCAACCGTAGGTCACGCATGTATAAAGCCGGCGAAGAACTGGGTATTGGATCTGCAATATTTAAGTAAAAGTTTAAATAATAAATTTTCCGATTGTCCTGCAAGCAGCCAGTGAAAACGGAATTTGTGCTTCCTAAATGTTGTGCAGTGCGCTGTGTTTAGCATTTATTTTGGCAACAAAGGAAAAAGTTAAGTGTCTTATCTAGAGTATAATTTCTCTTGGAAGAGGTTAAATATTAGAAATTAGAATTAATTAATATTTCACTAAAGATTTAAATAACTCTTCCTGGGAACTGTGAAAGGTCGTAGTTTTGAGAGTTTACTGTATTTGGACCAGGTGGACTGCCATTTTTACAAGGTTTTCAATAAATCATGCTACTTAAATATTTGACATGACTATTATGATATACACTATGTGATCAAAAGTATCCGGACATTCCACAAAACATATGTTTAAGAAAGAGGGCACGACAGTACTGCCATCTACCATGTGGAACACATGGTCAGCGATCACAGTAGTCAGCAGACAGTGCGAGACTGCAGAATGGGACAGTCTGAGGAACTCGCAGACTTTCAACGTGGTCAGGTGGTTGGGTGCTACTTGTGTAAGAAGTCTGTGCACGAGATTTCCACCCTCCTAAATATCCCTACATCTGCTGTTTCTAATGTTATAGTGAAGTGGAAATATGAACAAACATGTACAACCCAAAAGCATGCAAGCCAAACTCCTGTGTTGACTGCCAGAGATCTTTGTGTGTTGAAGAGGGTCGTACAGCATAATCATCAATCATCCATGGCTGCCACCACCACACAGGAATACCAACCTGCATCAGGATCTACTCCAAGCACCATGACTGTTTGGCTTGTGTGGAAACTTGGTTTCAATGGCTGAGCAGCTGCCCATAAGCCACACATCACACAGGCAAATGTTAAATGCCACCTTGCATGATGTCAGGAGCATCGAAACTGGAAAACAGAACAGTGGAAAACCATTGTAACGAGTGATGAATCATGGTATACAATGTGGCAATCTGATGGTATGGTGTGGGTGTAGCAAATGTCTGGTGAATGACATCGACCAGCCTGTACAGTGCTGACTGTGACATTCGGGGGTGATGGGGTCAGTGTGTGGTCACGTTTCTCTTGTTGCTTTACTGCCAAAGCACAAGTTTATGTTGAAATTTTAACCGCTTTCATGTTGCCTACCGTCAAAGACCAGTTTGGGGATGACCATTGTGTCATGGACTGGCCTCCGCAAAGAATGGGCAGCCATTCCCTAGGAAACCTTCCGCCACCTGATTGAAAGTATTACTGCGAGAGTGCATGCTGTCACCAATGCTATGGGTGGGCTAACACCGTATTGACTGCCAATGTTCCCGATGAAGGGCGGTCCAAGTTTGTACTTCATTTTCAGGTGGGTGTCAGAATAGTTTTGATCACGTAGCGTATCAAACAAAAATTTGAAGTGTTAGCTTTAAAAATATTTTCAGCAATTCTAAACAACATATAAGAAGTAAAATTTAAAAAAAAAAAGTATGTTTTATGGGAAAAAAAAAATTAACATTCTTATTTTATATGCTTTTATTTGTTTATGTTTATACTAGCAGTGCCCGCGGCTTCGCTCGCGTGGACTACAGAATTATTTTTGAGGTTTTTTTTTATAATAAAGTTGAATTTTACTTAGTGTTAATATTCTATACTATATACATATTATAAAACTCAACGTCTCGGTGAATTAAATTGTAAAAACACTTATTAGTATTTCTCTGTTATAGATAGATATATGCTACCGCGGAGTTTTTTTAGGTCTTTTTATTCTCCGCAATCTTTACTATATGATATTGTTCCATCTTTAACGGTTTAGACAGCGTATTGCAAGAGAGCGCGCTGGCGGCAATCTGCTTTCCGACTTTATCACTTAAGAACAAAATAAAAACTTATTTTAAATTTATTATTACATTATTTAACAATATAACATTTCTATAATAAATAACAACGTATTGAAAGCATCATTTCTCTGTCTCATTACATTATTTAACAAAATAAGAACAAAATAAAATTNTTCGACTTAATCACTTAAGAACAAAATAAAAACTTATTTTAAATTTATTATTACATTATTTAACAATATAACATTTCTATAATAAATAACAACGTATTGAAAGCATCATTTCTCTGTCTCATTACATTATTTAACAAAATAAGAACAAAATAAAATTTTTATATTGTTACTTCCTAAGAACAAATTAATACAAATCAATGAAATTCTGAAAAACGAACGTAGTGATACTTATGCCTGAACTGCAAACCTATCAGATAAAAAACATAAACTGTAACCTACATACCTAATTACTAAGTACTAACCAACTAAACAAAAATAAAATACAAATTCTAATATATACAACAATGTGTTTTATATAAGTATTTACAAATTAAACGTTAAAAACAATGTGAAAGTTATTTTTAAATACCTACTTTCTAGTATTGACCCACTAAATAAAAAAAAATTAAAATTATTCAATTAACGTATATAAGCTCAAACAAATTCCGTGTAGGACACAACTGTTGCGAAGGGAGCCGACCAAGCGTCTGAGCCGCGCGGCATGGCACCTCGTAAGCGCCCACAGCTCGGCTGTTCTCGGTAATGCTCAGTTCGGCTCTGGTTCGGTTCTTGTCGGGTGACCGCCCTCGGCCACCGACTCACCGCATTGCATTGCCCGCCCGCGCTATTACTTTGTTTTCATTTAGCGTTTTTTCTGACTTTCTTTCTTTTTGCTTTGCTTCTAAGGGTCGTATCGTGATGTTGAATAGCTTATAACCTTCATCAAGAAATGAGCTATCAAATGCAAAAAGAATTTTTCAAATCTGACTGGTAGTTCCAGAGATTAGCGCGTTCAAACNTCAAACAAATTCCGTGTAGGACACAACTGTTGCGAAGGGAGCCGACCAAGCGTCTGAGCCGCGCGGCATGGCACCTCGTAAGCGTCCACAGCTCGGCTGTTCTCGGTAATGCTCAGTTCGGCTCTGGTTCGGTTCTTGTCGGGTGACCGCCCTCGGCCACCGACTCACCGCATTGCATTGCCCACCCGCGCTATTACTTTGTTATCATTTAGCGTTTTTTCTGACTTTCTTTCTTTTTGCTTCGCTTCTAAGGGTCGTATCGTGATGTTGAATAGCCTATAACCTTCATCAAGAAATGAGCTGTCAAATGCAAAAAGAATTTTTCAAATCCGACTGGTAGTTCCAGAGATTAGCGCGTTCAAACAAACAAACAAGCTCTTCCGCTTTATTATATGTATATATATATATATATATATAGAAAGGGGGGGGGGGACAGAGAGACACGCACACACACACACGCACACACACACAATATGGAACTCTACATATGTATTGGAAAATACAAAAAATTTAAGATAAAAATTACTTTTCTGCACAAAAAAATTAAATTAATATATTACACATAATTTCCCTGTGTGTGGTATGTATTAAGAAAGTTTAGGACTAGCAAACACTTTCAGGATTAGTACTAAGGAAGAAACAATAAAACTAATTAGAAATTCAAGAAATATAAAAATGTATCTATACATATGATAAGACTCAAAGTCTTTCTGTCTGTTTGTTTGTCTGTTAGTGCGCTTATCACTTGAGAACCACGTATACGATTTACGTGTTTTTTTTTTTTAATTCTTAGCTATGTTCTCTGACCAGGTTTTAGTATATATTTTGTTATGTAAAGTAACATAAGAAATAAGCAGTGACGATAATAGTGAATCCAATAGGAAAAAAGTTTGCAGCCAGCACGCTCTCTTGCAATACGCTGTCTAAACAGTTAAAGATGGAACAATATCACGTAGTAAAGAATTGTGTAGAATAAAAAGACCTAAAAAAAACTCTGCGGTAGCATATATCTATCTATAACAGAGAAATACTAATAGGCGTTTTTACCATTTGATTCCTCAATAAATAAATACATAAAATTCAAGCTGTTGTTTCCCCATACAGCATACAATTCCCACCTATTCTTTAAAAGATATCAAAAGTTTTGTGAAANATAAAATTCAAGCTGTTGTTTCCCCATACAGCATACAATTCCCACCTATTCTTTAAAAGATATCAAAAGTTTTGTGAAATAGTAATTTTTCGCAAGTCGGTTGACCGTACGCAGACATGGAGAACCATAGTGGTAGCGGGTGGATGAGAAGGNCTTTATTCAAAACGAAACCTCAACAATAATTTTGTACTCCATGCGAGCAGAGCCGCAGGCACAGCTAGTATAATATAAAAAACATAATTTATATACATAAAAAAATATAAAACCAACCCTATTTTACAAATAGTCTTTGGTGTGTTATTGCTCCATAGAGTTTTGTAGTTGCTAATACTTTCAGAATAACTGATCACGAAGAAACTTAATGTTTATAAGTAGGGATGTCAAAATATCAATTTTTCCCCTATTCCAATTCCAAAACCTTTTACTCAATTCCACCTCGAGTCCGATATCATAAAATACAGTACTAAAATATTTGGTAATGGAAAATTCAAAAAAAAAATTGCTTCAAACAAGACTGCTACAACTTGCACCTTGCTTAACATCAATAATATCACTACACTGCAATTATTCGTGCTGTAAAAAAAAAAGGAAGAAAGATATAAATTTATTATTATCCATAAATGGATGCGCATTTGTTTCAAACACTAAAAATATGTAACACTGGCATGTAGCTATGTCTTTTGTCTGTAAGTGTTCTTGGCAACTCGACCGAACTAGAGTTTACGTTAAAAGTGGACATGCAAACTATTTGTGTAAAAAATACTTAAAAACTAGAAGGTTTGGCAGAATTATTTTAAAACTACAGCATTTGGAAATACAATAAATTATTAAAATTGGAGGCAGAAGTATGATTTGTAATCGTTGGGAATACTCGTGCCAAATTAAAACTGATTGTGTCATGACCATGTTTATATTTTCATGTCTCAATTTCATATTTAGATAACAACTTGGGAACTTATATTTGTTATTTTACCACAAATAGCAAGTAAAAATATAGAAGGCTAGTCAGCGAAACGTGGTGATCATGCAACTGTATGGAAAATGTGTCGTATTTCTTTGTGTGTATGTCAGTTGACAAGNAGTCAGCGAAACGTGGTGATCATGCAACTGTATGGAAAATGTGTCGTATTTCTTTGTGTGTATGTCAGTTGACAAGCACTACACTGTGAGTACTTGAATTCCTATCCTTATATATATTTAGTAGCCTAGCTGCCTACTTGCAACCTTAAGAATTTTTAATATTTTCTCAAGTACATAAGAATAAAATTTTGGTTTGCCGTAACTCATTTAGACACCCATTTCCAGTGAAAATATTTTCATGATTTTGTCAGTTTTGATGAGGTGATTTCAATATATTTTTCGCTACTTTTTATANTTTCCAGTGAAAATATTTTCATGATTTTGTCAGTTTTGATGAGGTGATTTCAATATATTTTTCGCTACTTTTTATAAAATTTCATCAAAAATGTGAGTGATTTTTAAAATGGAATACAATATTTCAAACAATTAAGTATGTATTATACAATTAATTTTCCTTTAGAAGAATATTAAATTTATGTGCCAAATTTAATGTAAATAAGTATGTTATTTTAAAAGCTAAAATTAGTCAATTCAATTAAAACAATAGCTGTCAGTCCATGTATACAGTACATGTGTGTGCATATGAAATAGACAGTTGATGTAAATTTATAAAACATAAGCACAGGCACTATACACTAGCATGATTTCCACATATTGGTGGGGCTCAATTCGACCGACGAACTTTGTGAGTTGATTCTCTATGCAAAATCAGTGAAAAATATATAGGACACTTTGTACTTAAACTAAATATTAAGGGCTTCGGCTGCAGCGATACATGTCCAGGCGCATAAACAATATTCTTTACAGTATGAGGCACTGTATCACTGCAGTAGAATCTAGCGGAATATTTGTGTGCGTTTCAAACGAAAACGGTGGGTCCTAGGCAGTTGCAACAAGGAGACCAGTTTTGTTTCGTAGGTCCACTGCTCAATAAACCAGTGTCAAACGTTCACAATTCCTAACGGTAACAAAGTTGCCAGCAATAAGAGGGTGGCCACCCCTCTTATTTTCATAACAGGGAGAGTTATTAATGTAAATTTGCTCTTAGATTGAAGATCCCGATAACATTAAACAATGTTCCATGAATTGTACTTTCATCTCACCTGGTTTCAAATATTTCGCAAAAATACATTCCAAAATCTCAACTTTCGGGGAATTATTTCGCCCCTAATATTTATTTTATGTACAAAGTGTCCTATAGACTTGCCACTTGATTTTGCATAAGAATCACCTCATGAAGTTTGTCGGCCGAATTCAGTCTCATCCTGCATAATATAAAACTACTGAAAAAAAAATGCAACCACAAAGAATTATTATGCAGTAGATAGATGTAGAAAATTTTGGTACAATGTCACATTTTGCATCAGCCCAACAATTTTACCAAAAAACTAAGACCCTGTAGCTTATAAAACTGGTTAAATTTATTTATGTAGCTATGTTTACATAATTTTTAGGTTATAACAAGATAAAAAAAAAATATATATATATATATTGCACTAGGGATGTAACGATTACACTTTTCTTCGATTCTCGATCTCGATGCCGATACCACTCTTGATTCTCTATTCCAAAAATTGTGATTCTTTTAGTTACAGACAATTACTTTACCGAACTAAATACTGTACAAGAAGGTGTCAAATTTAAATATTTAAACTAGGCCTACATTTGTAATACATGTATTACTAACATAAATAATATAACACTTGAACAGTGGGAGCATATTCACATGAAATTCCAAAAAGTTCAAAAGAGGCATATGAGATAATATTTAAACCATATATATATTTGTTCACACAGTTTATTCAAAAATATTTCCAAACAACACTTGTCATTATAATATTCACCAACACATTAAATTATTAAAAAGTTTGCAAGAATAGCACAGTGAAAACACATTATGTTTTACAACAAAAGGAATAATTTCATCACATGCAACTGATGGACACAATAACTGTAGATTAATAATACTATAACAGGCTGGTGATTACCATAAACAAAACATAGATGGGCCGGATTGGAGATTTTGAGCCAGGAAAATTTTGAGCAGGCTGAAAATAAATTTTCCCACGAAAAAAGGATGAGATTGGGAATGCATCATTAGTAAATAAAGAAAATATCCATTATTGCCTCTGCTTATAAAGGCATTNAAAAAGGATGAGATTGGGAATGCATCATTAGTAAATAAAGAAAATATCCATTATTGCCTCTGCTTATAAAGGCATTTCACAGACACTTTATTTGGCATTTTGTTTATAAGACAGTTAACTTTTACACTGCTCATTTTTTAAAACGACTGCATGGAAATTTTTTTCTTGTTATAATCAAACATGTTTTGTTTTTGAAATGGCATGGCTTATTTGCTCGAGTACTATCAGCGCTTCCGCGTAAACCAACGGCGCTAGTAGTCTAGTAAACAACCATGACTTATGCCAGGCAGTTGCTCCAAAGCTGTAAGATGTCGAGAAACTTTTTCCTTTTACGATAATGCTATTGTTTAAATCTATTTCTCGGAAATATTACAACGGTACAAATATAATTTCTTCTCATTCCTTACCAAGTCATAGAGCAAACAGTGAAGTATGTGCACGTAATTTACGATGTTGTGAACGAAGAAACGTCATATCAAAGCCACAAGAAGGCACAAAAAGTGCAAAAGTGAACATTCCATGAGTGGAATAAAAAGTTAGTTTCTGTTACATGCAAATTAATAAAGTGCTATGATCTTTATATAAATCCTTTGCAGTGGTAACGTTGAAATCATGTGCTATGTAGTAGGTTTTTTAAAGATTTTTTTTTATTCACACAAAAAAGTGAGGTCGTGTTCGAATTGGCATTTTTAGTTTATTAAAATGTCACGTGACCTGAATTGGTCGACAAAATGATGACGCACTTGGTATTTTAGTGTTTTTTAGTATGTAACAAAACTTGCTAAAATACAAAAATTCCAAATCGCAACCAAATTACGTCCGAACTGAAGCTACTAAATACTAATATACTAAATGGTGTATTTTAACACGGCCAGTACAGTTTTATACTCAGATTATTTCCCCATCTCATATTTTCACGCACAAAATAATTTTCCAAGAGTGATTCAATTACTGGCATAAATCAAGTAATTTTAAAACTCTTTTGAGAGGTAATAGGTTACGTATTTGTAGTAATTGGTTTTTAATGCTTTGATTCTTGGTCTTCCGATTCTCGATTATACGATTCTTCAAGAATTGCGGGTATCTATGAATAGTGGAATCGAGTTTGACATCCCTAGATTCCACTAAATAAAGTGGTAGTATTTACACATGTTTCCCATAATAAAAGCCAGTTTAGTTGAAATTACGTACTCATCTTTTGAGATTTTTGTTTTCTGTGCCGATGCTATTGAGCTTAGCAAAACGCTTAGTTGTGCCACACCAATATTGTTCTTGTTAATGTGCGGTGCTGTTGCTGTTTGTATGTTTAAGGTAAACGTATTCTGTTTATATTTTATTGTAACACATGAAACATGTAAAATTCTCCCTTTGTAACTTATACTGTACTATAAAAAACTTTACATCCAGTTCAATAAATCAACGCTATTTCTGATAACATAAGCAAACACCATTTTGAGCAGTTTTAAAGTCTAATTCAATACTATGAAAAGTCATTCCAACAAGCTATCAAATATGCAAACGTTCTAAAAATTGATTCAGCACAAACTATCCCAATCAATCACTCAAACCAAATATGTTTTTTTGCTTCAATGTCAAATTTTAAATAATTCATCCATTTTTTCAATAGATGTTTAATAATTTCACAATTTCAAATAACTAAAGAAAATTTTGCAAAAATTACGTGATTTTGCACCTTGCAAAAAACAGGTGTCACTAGCTAAGGTTAAATCTAACTGCATTTGCTGATGAATGTTAAGAATTGAAAAAGTCAGACACACGATTCTGAAGTTTATCAAAATGCAAAGGAATTGGTGATATCGAGGAATGGAAGAAACTAATCTGACATCCCTATTTATAAGACCTTCAAAAATCATAATCGTATAAATGAGTATAAATACTAACAAATTTTAAAATGAGTTTTTACGCATTGTTGGCCTTTGGTATGGCTCAAGACAGTGTACGAGTTGCTTACACTTCCCGACAAAGTAGTAACAAAGAAACGTAAAATTTATGTAATTCAAGAACCATAAACTGTATAAGTATCAAAAGATCTATTTCTATACATAAAAAGTTTATAAAACCAGATTTTACATGTATTCACCACCATACAATATGACTTGTGACAGTTTATCAGTCAACAATTCCAGGATAAGCACTGTTGAAAAATATAACATATACCTTACAAAAAACACTTTTTTTCATTCCAAAACTCTTTACAAAATGGATACGTATTTAGCTTGAAACACAGTGGTAAGATTCTGTATCCCATTTAGGATAAACTATAAGAATCATAACGTAAAGTTTGATTATGCATACTGTTACAGGTGGCCGCTCTGCAAGTGTGCGAGGCACGGATGTTTTATGGACGCGCACGCGCTCAGTTGCAATCAGACACACAGAGGCTTTTTACAAAGGAATGTTTACAAAGCGTGCCTGTTATGCCAAACAGGGAGCATGCCGCTTCCGTATTGGGTGTCATTGAGATACCATTGTATACTTCATTTCATTTAAGTTGGCCAGATTCAGACAGTCAGTGAGTGGCAATTGACATATTCCAAACAAACAACGTGCCATTTACAAAACCTGTATCAGCTGATGTATGAACGAACGAAAATTAATATTACGTTGGCTATTCTGAGTGCACTGCAGGCGCACATCAGACAAGCAGGAAATACGTGGATAAGAATGAGTTCCTAGATTAATAGATTTAATTTTACTTGGTCATAAAACAGCGGTTTTTAGTGTTAGAAACTAAACTTTGTGCTAAAGTAGAAATGTATAGGTGTTCAAAATTAAAGGTACATTAAAACGATCTCTATCCTAACAACAAAGGAATTTCAAAATATTTTTTCACGTCTTATCCACCCCCCACCCCTCTCCAACCCAGATTTCCTTACGTGCTTGATATTAATTCCAAAAGCATACAAAAATATTGCATAATATTGTTGAATTATTTTTTCTAATAATTTGAAGAAATATATATCAAATTCGTGTCGTTCTGAGTTAGTAATAGAAGAACAGTCAACTTCACAAAGATGCTACCTTTTGAGAAAAAAAAGCGGTCAGACCACGCGCTGAAATGTTGTGCGCGCCATCTGTGGAATTATTTTCGAAGCATTACAAGCCAGAAGAGAATAGCGTTCGTTTGCTTTATATAATACACTAGCTGACCCGGCAAACGTTGTTTTGCCATAAAAAGTATTTCTAGTTATTATAGTATTAGAAAAAAATAACTATAACTTATTGTAAGTGTGTGAGGATGTGGTATATAAGTGGAAGAGGCATGGAGCTCTGTGGACGATGACGGAATATAAAATTAGATAATTTAATAAATATTAATAAAATTGAAATACAAACAATTACAGCTTTGCGATCAATAATAAAGTTAATTAAGAAGTACACTTAATTATTGAAAATATAATTGTAAACACGTCACTACTACGATCTGAGCACAAATGAATAAGAGAAAGGTTATTGTGTGAGAGAAAGTGGAGACCAGCTACTCCGTGCTGTGTCACTGGGAGACACCTGGTTGGAATAAATTGTCACCTATATTGATAAATGATCGATGATAATTGATCAGTTATCGACCTAGGGTAAAATTTATTAAATTACTAATATCGCTATAAAAAAATAAGGGTTGGTGGTAGAAGGGTGAAAATTTAGGAGGGTATGTATTTTTTGATGCCACATCATAAAAAAATAAAAAATAAAAATTTTGTTCAAACAATAAAAAAAAATTGTTTGGGGGTGGCCACCCTTATTACTTAGGGGTGTAAAAAATAGATATAAATCTATTCTCAGACCTACCGAGTATACATAAAAAATTTCATAAAAATCGGTCCAGCCGTTTCGGAGGAGTTCAGTGACTAACACTGTGACGGGAGAATTTTATATATTAGATTTACGAACAGATACCCATATTTTTATTTTTCGTGAGCTCTGCATAATTTTTAAAGTAACATATATTTTGTGTACAGCGTTTACGAACGATCCTACACGCCCTCCAAACTCCGTTTCAAAAGTCTCTCTCGCCACCCAAGTAGTTCACCAATTGCCGCACGAAGCAGCATCTCATGGACGCGCTGACTTATCGCATCAAAGCGTTCACTTGACGCACCAGCTGATGGCGAATGGATACATAAACGAAAAGTAAACATTGGCGCGGCGATCGTCAACTGTCAAGAATGTGGCCTTCATATATGAGATGGACTAAGGAATGTTCTGGTCATTACTACTGCCCTAGTTTCTCTCAGAGTGACTCGGATTGCGTTGAACATTCCAGATCAAGGCCAGCAATAGTATAAAAGTGTGAGGGGCCTCCGAGCCGGGAGTTTTATGAGTCAGGAGTCTGGGCGAATGTGCGACGACGAGCTATAAGAGCAACGAGTAGCGCCGGAAGTGACCAGCAGGAGGAAAATCTGCGACTGCGAGCATCAGAGTAATGAGTGTGTGATGGGCAGGCTGGACTATTGGACTGGATGCGTGAGTGAAAGACATTACAAATGGTGTCAACAGACTGACGGAACATGTGTTACTGATGAGTATGAGTTAATTGACTATAACCAGAGACATTAACGACATTAATTAGAGTTGAAATAGACATAAAATATTGCGCTCACCGAGAAATAAAAAAGCGTAATAGTGAAGATAGATAATTTAATGCTGTAAATAATAGCTTTGTGAATAAATTAAAAATCAAATTTAGATCTTTTATTTTTATAAGACCTCCATCCCTCACGAACTCAGATATGCCCTTCAGGCTTTTTGTAACACTGGTGTCAGAAACGGGATGGAGGCATTTAATTGTACATAAAGTTAGGCAATATGCAAGTATTAAGTGAAATTAAAAAAATTAATTTATACAATTAGTGGTAAGCAAAAATATTAAGACTGTTTTGTACAACCATCACAGTGAATGTTAACTAGAACCATTTCTACAGAACTGGAAGCACTGTGAGCATTAATTGAGGGACTAGGTAGCCAAATGTTTTAATGTAAGCATGAGAGTTAATAGCCTCGATAACAAAATTAGTACTGTGAACGAAGCTGTAAATACCCAAATTAGTAGTGTGAATAAAAATGTAAATAGTGTAACGAGAGTGTAAATTGTCAGATAACTAATGTGTGTGAATTAGTAGATATGAAAATAGACAATGAGAATGTTGACAGGGAAATAGAAGGCATTAATGAGTTAGTGAATACAAGAATTGACTGTGTGGACAAGAAAATTGACAGTGTAACTGAAGTAGTGGACAGTGTCTGTAAAAGAATGGACAGCATTGAGAATTAAGTGAAACAGAAGATCAGTGCAGTAGAAAAGCAGATGGAGGAATTTCTTCAGCAACGAAGTTTCACTATCACCACACCGGCAGCCGACAAAAGTGGGGAAGCAGTGCAAGTTGTAACCAACACAGTAACCTCGAAGTATAGTCAGCAGCTCTGCAGCATTGGTGTCACGCAGCCAGGAGTGGGGAAGGGAGTAACAATTAAGCCTGCTGCTTATGACAGCCAGACTTCTTGGTGGGAGTACCATCACCAGTATGAAATAGTCACCACCCTGAATGGCTGGTCAGCAGAACAGTGGGCTTACCACCACGTGACTGTACTGAATGATCCTACTCTCAGCGTACTACAATCTCTGCCAGAGCGATATCGACTGGAGTACCCCACACTGATGTCAACCTTGGAGTTACGTTTCAGCGACCGGTACCTGTGACGTGCTAACCATGCCCAGCTGTGGAGCCACACCCAGCGACCAGAAGCCACTGCAGAAGCTATGGCAAGACATTATGCAGCTGTCTCACCTATCTCTGGAAGGGTGCTCAAAGGAAGGCGCGGCATCATCGCAGTCGGCTTCTTCATCAACTCCATCGCTGACACAGAGGTACGGCAAGTAGTATGTCTGGCTGCACCACAACATACAGGACGTCCTGGCCAGAGCACTGGAGGTGGAGTCAGCCAGACAGGTGTTCACACTCTGATGTACGGTACGGGTAGTGGTGCTGAATGAAGATGGCAGTATCAAGAAGACACTAAAGGAGATGCAGACGTTTATGAGGGACATCGCCTCCAGGGTACTTGCTACAGATCTTCGCCTCTTCCCCCCCCTACCTAAACGGCCCGAGTGTTTGTCATGTGGACAGCCAGGGCACATGAGAGCCTACTGCCCACAACAGCAGCAGCAGCAGCAGCAACAGAAGCAGCAGCGAGAAAAGAGGCAGCGAAAGGCTGGTGAGAATACAGCACATTTGGAAAACTTGTGAACACCGATCTTAGGAGGTAAAGGTCGGTGACTGCTCGAGGATGGCCTTAATGTTCTTTTATATACGATTGGTGAAACAAAATTGGGATGAAATAATGGTGGAGGGGAGCCTGAATGATGTTCATTGCCAGATGACTGTCAACACTGGGGCGACCACAACAGTAGTAAGATCAGACATCCTCGAGTCTTCCCCCCAGCGATCGCCCGACAACAGCATGGAACAATGCTATTTGACTACAGTAACAGGTGAGACCACACCAGTTGGAGGTAAGAGGAAAGTGATCTTGAAGCTTGGTGACCTTAGCATAGATCACAATGTTTACATAACAGAAATAGAGAATGAATGTCCTTTGGGGCTTGATGCATCACATAAGCTGGAGTGCTGTATCGATACTCAACATAGCGTGCTACAGGTAGGCAGTACAGAGTTGGTGGTGTCAACACGACATGATTTGTCCTCTCCAATTAGCTGCCCAGTAACCTTTTGTCAAACCACTGTGCTGCACGCTTCTAGTAAAGTTGTCCTTACAGGCAGATGTCAAGGATAATTTGTCAGACGTTCAGGTCTCATTGAGCCGGCAGAGAGGGTTGGCATCTTGCCAGGTCAAGTCGTAGCAAGGACATTGGTCTCTTCTAATTCTGACAGTTTTTCAATTAGAATTATAAATAAAGGGCCATTCGTCTTGAGGAGGGAGCCAT
This sequence comes from Clitarchus hookeri, assembly GCA_002778355.1. Lineage (NCBI taxonomy): Eukaryota > Metazoa > Arthropoda > Insecta > Phasmatodea > Phasmatidae > Clitarchus > Clitarchus hookeri. The sequence continues at coordinate 187,416 of NQII01003624.1, read as the reverse complement.
GAAAGATGTTTGCAAGCAGGTCACACAGATACTTCCAAACGTTCCAGAGGATTCTAGACTAAAACAAAAGGAATGTCCTCTACCAGAAGTACTGTATGAACAGCTAGTAAAAGCGAGTGAACATTTTAACTGGGACCAGAAGAAGGTTATCTCTGAATTACTGCAGAGAAATAGGGATGCCTTCTCGTGTGGACTAAATGACCCTGGAAGAACTAACATGGCCTACCACCACATTAATACAGGAGATGCCAGGCCCATAAAGCAGCCACCAAGACGACTGCCATTATCTTCACATGAGGCAGTTGAGGGAATTCTGAAATAACTGAGGGAGTTAGATGTGACAGAACCATCCGTTAGTCCGTGGTAGNTGACCCTGGAAGAACTAACATGGCCTACCACCACATTAATACAGGAGATGCCAGGCCCATAAAGCAGCCACCAAGACGACTGCCATTATCTTTACATGAGGCAGTTGAGGGAATTCTGAAATAACTGAGGGAGTTAGATGTGACAGAACCATCCGTTAGTCCGTGGTAGTCACCCGTTGTACTTGTTAGGAATAAAGATGGCTGAGGTTTTGCATAAATTATCGCCAGGTTAATAATGTGACAAAAAAACCCTGTTATCCACTTCCAAGGATAGATGACATTGAACAGCCTAACAACACTACTGCATTTTTGTGTCCATGGCAACAGCAAAAATGTATTGTAAAGACTGCTGAACACGTACTCGTAACCACATCTTGTTTTAATGTGAGCTGGTATTCGGTACAATGTACCTATAAAGTTCTCACATTTTTGTATATAATTTTGTAACAATTGTGACATTTTTTCATGGTTTGTAAATGATAACGTGTTGCGTACCGGTTTGTAAAGTTAGCAAAAGTATTCATTATAGAATTCTTATCTCTGGTGACAAGACTCCTAATTTATGGCTACAAAGAATAGGCAACAGCAAGAGCTTTTTGCTTTGGATAAAGAATAACTTAATAAAAATTGTTGGGAAAGAGAGAAATAGAAAGGGAAACCTAATTCTGAAAAGAATGGCAAGAATTACACATTGACACGTTAACACAACATAAATATGTATAAGTGAAAATACCTTACTGTATAGCTGATTCCATGAAACAGTCAGTAGCAATTCAAAATCTATGGTAGTTTGTAACCTGTCGACTAGATGTCGTTTGTGTAGTTAGTTTTGTTTGTTATTGTGAGAGTGGTGTTTCTATATGCCCCTTCCCTTTCTATGCACTCATCTGCCTGATCGGCTTCCACTGAATTTTCCATTGTTTTTGAGAGGATGTTGTTTTACTTTAGTGGGCTCGTATGCAATGTATTTTGTTATGAAATTACTGCGAACAACTATATTCCACGGTCTGTATACAATTCCATCCGTAGAACAAGAAATTTGACGGTACTTGATTCTAAGCTGCAGCCTTGTTTTTCAAAAATATTTTCGAAAAAATGTGCAGCTTAGAATAAGAGTAAATACTGAAACGATATTCACTCAAATTCATTAAAATATAAGGAAAACAAACTTTCTTTGTCTATCCCTATATTTGTCTAATTATAAAGCACAGTTTGTAGATAATTTTTAGATTTTGTTAGGTGACTTGAACTGCAATCAAACATATTTATATTCATACAACAATGACCATAATTTGTTCCTACTCAAGAAAATACACTAATTTAAAAAATTTAGTATGGGAAAATAAAACCATCTTTAATTTTTAGGAAGTACAAACTGGGAGGGAAATGTTATGTTCAGGGAAATATTGTACATAATGTACTCTAAAAACAATTAATTATAAAGTGGTCTATAAAAATCAACTAACAATACATTTCAAAAACCACCCTCAATTTTCATACTCTAAAATTCTGTTTCACTCCAATATTGGTAAGACATCAACAAAAAATTTGATGTTACTTGAGGAATTGGGATTAGCCCAATTCCTCAAGTATAATCAAATTTTTTGATGATACTTGAGTAATTGGGCTAATCATCCTGGTGAGACATTACCAACAGCAAAACACTAACTTTCATGGGCATTTTTTATTATGCACATACCATTTTACAATAATAAATATTTAAATGTAACATTTCACTTAAATTATGTCAATTATGCAATACTTCACAACAAGGAAAGGTATTTATTTCTGTATCAAAGCAAGGTGTGTATTTTAATATTTGCTTTGGAAAGAAAGAAAAGAAAAGAAAAGAAAAGAAGAAAAAAAAACCCAAGCAAATTGAAAGTTTCACAGAGTCCATGCCCTGCATATAAAAAATACAATAAAAGTGTCTACATTGAGTGAGACAGCCATAAAAATTATTTAATAGTTAAATTAACTTACAAGCTAAATTATGAATACTACATTAAACTTACAATGTTCAAGCCCCTCCGAAATCAGTAAAGTTTCTTTATTCTTCACAGTGATAAATGATGTGTTAGGTCCAAGTACCTGACCCACCCCTGAAGAATATGATATTTCATTTGCAGTAAACAATGCTATCTGCTTCTGACCTTAAAAAAAAAAACTATTAAAATACATATAAAAAGTTTAAATAACTTCACAAAAAAAAAAATGAAATAACAACCATAAAAATTCATTATAACTTTGGAAGGCTGTCCTAACATTAAAATTACAACAATTATATTTCCATTACAACTAACTAGACCAGCAATTTAAAACATTAATTCGTTAAACTTAAAAAAATACAGAAAAAAGGAAAGTTATTCACATTTTTATGTTTACAACAGACACCACCATATTGATGTGCCTGTGACATCAGTGAACATGGTCTTTTTTTGTTTACATACAGATGCCATTACGGGTTACGTGTGCACTTGGAATTTTTATTAAATTTAGTTGTTTCAAGGAATTTTAAGATTATCGCTACATCACCGTACACCAGCAAGTGTTACATAGTTCCACTGTGCAAACATATAAAAAAAATGTACTCTTGATAAGATACCTGCAAATATTCTAAGTGGAAAAACAAAACATAAAGCATGTTTAAAAGTAGTAAGATCGTGAAACATAAGGCAATTCGTAAAAAAAGTACATATTTTGTGTGTGAAGATCATTTCATCATTAATTAAACATGCTTTCTTACCATAGTTGCACTGGCATAATTCATGACACAGTAATGTCTATTTTAAAGGCAGTACCTATATGGCCAATAAGAAATTGCTGTTACATTTCATAAAAACTTATAACATGGTTTACACTACTGTTTAACAAAGGTATGTGTTTTCGCACTTTGTTTTTTAAATACAAAAATGTTTTGCTTTGCCAGATAGAAATACCAATAATGTTATCTTTGAAAACTGCTTTATAATTTTGAGGCTACAGTAGAGCCCCGAATTTACGAGTACTGGATTTAACGAGGCAGCGATTTTGCAAGGTCATTCTNAATTTTGAGGCTACAGTAGAGCCCCGAATTTACGAGTACTGGATTTAACGAGGCAGCGATTTTGCAAGGTCATTCTCAGAAACAGTCAAAAAATCATAAAAATTGTTGGAAAAATAAAAATTCAATAAATTGCAACAAAAACTGATTAAAAATACGTTTGTGAGTCCACAGCGATAAAATACATGTATTGTAGGGTGTGGTAAGTGACGTTTTCGCTGGGGATGAAAGGGAAGGGGAAGATGTGCCCAGTAATGCAAGGGGGAGAAAGGGGCGTGAGCAAGCACTNTGCAAGGGGGAGAAAGGGGCGTGAGCAAGCACTTTGCCTATCGCAGTGCGCCCGAGTGCCACACACAAAAGAGAAAACAAGACGACCAACGAGCGACGCCTGCTCTACAGTTTAGCAACACTGTTTCTGCACTGCTCTTGGATTTTCTTGCATGAGCGTGATAGGGTAGTTAGTATAAGAAGTAAAGTATATAACGGATGAAAAAAAAAAGTGCAGTTGCACTTTTGAGTTCAAGTTAAAAGTACATAATTAATTGTGCAGGATAAAATGTAAAATANAAAAAAAAAGTGCAGTTGCACTTTTGAGTTCAAGTTAAAAGTACATAATTAATTGTGCAGGATAAAATGTAAAATAACTTGCCACAAGAAAATATGTTGATCCTGAAAGTCTTACTTACTAAGGAGAAACTAAGACAAGGCGCAGAAAAATAAACATGCCCTTTCTCAGGCCGTGTTCCAATTGATTTGGAGTTTCTTTTTTCATAATTTGTATTTTGCATTTAGTAAGGTTTAGTTGGAACACCACGACGTTGAACTGTCTAGCACGCCATGCTGCTATTATTTTGGTGTTATCATGATTCCAAAATTAAAAGTCCACAACGTCTTAAAATAACCAAATTATTCTTGAAAGTTGTTAGAGGGTCATTAAGAATTTAAAATTAACAAAATAAAACCAAAATGACATAAAACTGTTACCTAACACACAGGGATGGGGTGAATCCATTTTTTTCCTCGGATCCGAATCCACCCTCGAATTCATGTCTGAAATTACAGAGTCCAGAACCCCAAACCCGAATCTCTGGTCTATGATTTTCCATGCGATATTTTCGCACCGCAAAACCAACACAAGGCTTTTGTGATACTTTTTGCTGTGCATTTACTGTAAAGTATGGGGCAATACTACAAATACTAAATTTACTGTAAGTGTGAAAATTATGTACATTTCATCCATCCTTTGTAAAATAATATTTAGTTTGACACAATTTTGTGTCACTCTAATACAGTAAATCCTTCATAATTTGAATTGTTCGAGGCCAAAACGAAAATTACAATCTGTGGTGTTTACCCACGTAGCACTTGCATTTTCCCCCCGGAAATAAGGCAGCCTAAACCGCGCAGCTGGTACGTGGGTCAGACAGAACTTGAGTTGTTTATGTACGCTGACATACTGGGGTGGTTGCCGGCGGCAAGATAAGTGCTGGCGTACACACACCATGCCACATCTTGTTTATGTTATGAAAAAAACATGCATAAAATAGAGGACTAATTTCAAAATACTGGGATGCCAAATTGACATACTAGGTAATAACTGTACGGAAATAGAATGGTCTTAAAATGTGCTCAAAATGGCTTTACATTTTTGAGAATTGAGAGGTATGTGTTTGTAGGAAAATATTTAAATTAAGTATAACAACATGAATCTAAACCCAATTATGAATAAAAATGCAGCATAGTATTTAAGAGAGTGAAATTCTTGGATAAAATATTTACAAGTTTAAATACAATACCTTATGCTGTACTAAAATGCTTTCAAGCGCCGACATTTCAAACAGTAACAAAGGCAGTGAAAATCAAAGAAAAATCAAGTTAAAATTAGCAGCAAATTTTGCAAGATATGTTTTCAAAAACACATTTGTCCATATATCAATGTTTCTCCATAATCCACAGCAACCAGCTGACAACACGTTCACATGCTGACACTAAGATGGCAAAACCAAAAACATGCACTACATCACATACACACTTGAGCTAATAAGAAATTGTTTTGTTTACATAGAAATTAAAAAACTTTACATCTTGAGTGTGACAATATGAAAAATAAAGGATGCACATAAATAATAATTTGCCTTGTAATATTATATGGTTATTGTTTTTATTGCATCAATAAAGGTGTAATTTATTTTACAGCAAAAATCCCTATTGTAACTTCTGTATTAAGTTACTATTTTCCACTATTATACATTAATATTGTTTTTTTTCATTACACTTTGTTTTTATTTATAACTCCAAGTTTCTTATAAGCTAACCATGCAACCCTTGATAGTAATTACTTAAATAATACTATTACCTATAAAAATTATTGAACCATAAACAATGCACTGAGTGAATGGAAAGTACCTTGCTTTGTAAATTAATTTCTGCGCAGTCTATAAAACTGAATCCTATTTTCCAAGTTGCACTAATGTAGTGCTAGTTATCATATACCTAGATAAATTCTTGTGCAAAAATCAAGAAGATTGCACTTCACTGCATAACTGTTGCAATCGGGTCATTTCATATGAAATCATCAAATTTTTTAACAAAAGGAAGCTGTAACATTTTTTTTTTATAAAAATGTATTCCTATGTTACCCTATCCTTAAGGTGAAAGAAAAACATTAATTTAGATTATTGCCTACAAGTGGATGATGGCAGCAATTTTTCATACACTGCAAGCAAATTTCACAGATTTCAGAGGTTTATGCAACTAGCCATACCATTTTTTAATAAGTCACCTATTATAAAGTTTTTGGTGTCATTTAAAAATATTTATATTATAAAATAAGTTTTGTATTTTCAAGATGGCGGCAATTTGCTTTTAGCATTCAGATTGCTATTTTACCCCACTTTATACCCCACCCTACTTCACCAAAGTTGCATTTAGAGATCTGATTTTTTGTTTACTTAGTGTCTACATGTATAACAGTGTGCAACATCAGAGTCATCTCGGTTGAAGACTTTCTTCCTAGAAAAAAATAGTCTCCAACTTGGCAAAAATAAAATTTTAGTTTTTTATGAAAGATACTCTTGATGAATGGCTATAGGGCACACGTCCCATTCTGTTATTTTCACCCCTGTTGAGTACACAGACATTTGAAAAAACAAAAAAGTTGATTTTTAAATTTAATCTTTTGTACATTATATAATCCCACTTCATTCTGAATGTGATTAATTAAAGTGTGTCACAGGAATGCAAATGTGAATTACCTTTGCTTTAGTTGAAGAGTGTACCAATATAAGTTTTCTTCGTGCTGGAAAGTAACCTCAAAACATCAAAAACAGCTTTACGCATAACAAATACTTTATCACTGCACAAGTTAATTCATTCTAGTAGTGGTACCAGCCAATTAAATTTTACTGCTGTGTCAACATTTTAGTCTTCTTTTTGTACATTCACAATTCCATTTTCACTCTAATTTAGTAACTGTTTGTACACTTATACTAATATTTGCAAATTTACAAACTCCATGTTTATTTATGCAACAATGTTACTGTGTAGTATATGACATTCTCTCTATGAAAATAACTCATAACATTTCACTCAGTTTGTTGCTTATGTTGTGTGTTCTTCCATTCTAAGTTACAACCTCAAGTGGTGACAACATTCTTAAAATATTCACTTGTTTCACCCATACCAATTCCTAAGTTTGAAGTGAGTGCTTGGAACTTTAGGATGACAAAATATGACCCTGTACTGTTCTTCTCCCTTCACAGTTTCTTTGCCAGTAACCATTTCAATCCACAAGTAATTGTCATAAATAAAACACACATAATCGTTCACGTCTGGCAAAACAGCTAGTTGTGGTTTGGTGATGGGTACCAATAAATAGTTCTGTGATGATGAGTATTGGTAGACAGTAAGATTATCTCCATCTATTGGAACAAAACCACAATGCCGTCCTGTATCGGGAACGGTTTCAGTTTCTTGAAATCGTCTTTCAAGTAACTTCTCTTCACAAACAATATCTTCTTACGGCACAAAGAAAAATGTTATTCCATAAATTTTGCTTGAAAAAAAATTGAACATTTCTTGTGGTGAAGCGGTGTGGTTTTCAGTGGTTCTTTGTAAACTAGCCTTTGTCACAAGACGGTTAACTGTACCTCCAGCACCATCACACGGACTTTTGCCATGCGATGTGGCAAAAAAATGCCATTCAGCAGACAGGCCGAAATCATCTTTGTGATTAGCCAGGTTAACAAAGTTTCTTTGGTTTTTGTATTGAGTAGCTGCACCATCACTAAAATAATACACCTTTGTCCAGTTGGGAAATCTGTCTTTGAAATGTTGAAGCAGAACTTTATGAAAGGTGTTAACAGCTACATAGTAGTGTGTCAAAAACTAATAGTTTCACACTTTGTGGAATCACTTCTGTTGTAATATACAACAAATGGGTGTAATGTGACTTGTACGTTAACCCAATGAAATGCCCTTACTTCATCTTGCATCATGAAAGTATAGTTTTCTGAGAAATCACCCAAAATTATGCACTCAGCAGAAGTAATGTATTCTTTTTTTGACTTAAAACATCTCCTAGTGAATTTTGCCTTTGATTTTTTTTAAGTTAAACTGTCTATAGTTTACAAATTACAGTACAGTAGGTAAGTGTTTATTAATTTATATTTATGTATGTAGTTGCAAAATTGTGAGATTTTCAACTTTTTTACATTGCACTGCCCAAACAGTGTATTCATATTTAGTACCCTTGTCACCCTAATGTTAATAACATTTCAGAATGAAGTGGGATTATATAATGCACAACAGATTACATTTAAATATCTACTTTTTTTGTTTTTATTACAGACTCGTTTACTCAACAGGGGTGAAAATAACAGAATGGGACTTGTGCCCTATAGCTATTCATCAAGAATATCTAATTTTTATTTTGTCCCCCAACATAACTTTTTTTGGCTTCAAAAATAGTAAATTTTTGTTTTTACCCAAGTTGGGGCCTATTTTTTTCTAGGAAGGAAGTCTTCAACCCAGATAACTTTGATATTGCATGCACACTGTTCTACATGTATACACAAAGCACATAAAAAATCAGATCTCTAAATGCAGCTTTGGTGAAGCAGGGTGGGGTACACAGTGCCAAAAGCAGATGGCCACCCTCTCGAAAATACAAAATGTATTTTATAATACAAATATAGTGTAATAGTATCTTATGTAAACTTTTAAATGACATTAAAATCTTCACAATAGGTGACTTATTAAAAAATGTTACGGCTAGTTGCGTAAACCTCAGAAATTATGAAATTTGCTTGCAGTGTGTATGAAAAATGGCTGCCATCATCTACTTGTAGGTGAAAAACAAAATTAATGTTTTTCTTTCACCTTGAGGATAGGGTAACATAGGAATAAATTTCTATCAAAATCAAAAATCGTGCAGCTTCAACCCCTTGATGATTTCACATGGGATGACACAATCATGTAATAGTTACACCATTAAGTAATGAAAATAATACAAAATTTTTTACCAATGGCCAATCGTCAATGCTCAAGAAATAACGGAGAAAGTGCTTTGAACAAAGTGTGTAAAAATAAGCCTCCTTTTCAGACACATACCTTAAGAAATTTAAACTGGTACAGGAAAAGGAAGAAAAGTTCCAGACTATAAAAAAAGAGATACTTCAAGAGTTCAACATTAAGGTGGCTGCCTGGGTAGGCCATCAAACGGTGTGCAGAGCTCCAGCAGAAAAGGTTTTATTAAAAAACCATTCAATGTGTCTGAGTGAGGTCTCCTTACGAATAGCATTTAAGAAAAGTTAGGTGTGTGTATACATTTCTCAATTCTTCCATTTCTCTCTAAAGTATGTTTTTGTGATAGTGAAAATGGCTCAAATGGGTGTTTTCACCATCATTTTTAGGTATGAACATTCAGGATACAAAACATTAAAAAAGGAATATGGAAGTGCATTAAACATTTACTTTTATTATTACGTCATAAAATGGTAGGGTATCCGCTGAGTCTCATAGAGACACGTTATCGAAGGCAAGACTGCATGCCAATTCAGTGCTTTGCGGGTAGAGGCGATGAGAGAAGTTGATATGCATGTCTCTGTCACCCCTAGCACTCCCATGTCTTTAGGCCTCAGACGTGCAAAATTCTTTCAACCAGGCGACCACCTTAGTGTTACCCATTTGGGCCTCACAAGAGTCAGTTGACATACCAGAATTGACTAATCACGTATGAGGCTTAGATTTTCATATCCACAGTTTTTTGTTCCGAATTGTTAGAATAAATCAGGGTCACAAAGGTATAGTGAAGTGCCGTCCTTTGGGAAAAGAAATGGTGTGAAGTTCAACATCACATAGGATATGAAGGCACAGATTGACAACTGTACAGATATTGCAACACTAGCAACAGTGAGTGGAACCCCTGATGCCCACACCAATGTAGAAATGAACATGATCCTTAGTGAACATGGTATTTGGTGGTGGAAGATTATTATTCAAGATACCTACAAGAGGTAGGATTGGACCATATGGATTCGAATCTGCTATCACACAGTTGAAGAGCATATTCACCAGGCATGACATACAACAGACAATTTGTCGTGATGGAGAAACACAGTTTACTTCTTCAGAATTTCAGCAGTTTGTTAACAAATAGGGATTAATTCACATCATTTCCAATCCAAAGTTTGTTCAGTCAAATGGAAAAGCTGAAAATACAGTAGCAGTTGCTACGAGAATCTTATCTAAAACAGGGGATCTAAACTTGGGAAAACTTGCATATCAAACCATACCACCAGAATCAGGTTTCTTGCCAGCAGAATTGTTGTTTGGTAGGAAGTTGTGGACTATGTTGTCATCAGCACATACTTTCTTAGAACAACATTTGCACCCAATGACATTACAGATAATCTAGCATAGGGATGGAATTTTGAAAGCATGTACATAATTATGACAGATGACATTATGCCAAAGAACTGAAACCTCTGGAGCTAGGCACTCAGGTGCAAGTACTCAACCTCAAAACGTATAGAAAAATTTGGGTTGACAGAATACCCCAAATCCTACCAGTTTTTCAGCTGATTCACACACCATCAGGCCAGGCAAAACATGCAACAGTCAGTAACAGTGGAATTACCAGTGAAGTCGAGGTTAGAACAGTCAAGCACCAGTGTGGTTGACCAAAGAACCAAACCAGGATCATCAGCAGACAGACAATATGAAGAAAGTTGCCCAGATTCCCAGAAGAGAAGCTTTTTCAGGGGTTTCCTGTAGATGAGCCAAGAAGAGAATTGCAGGACTAGAAGTGGACAAAGGGTTTTGTGAACACAAAGACTAAACCTGTGAAGTGTGGGAAAAGACAAATACAAGTCAAATGAATACATCCAGCTTGTATAGAGAAGGGTACATGTATCGTGGGTATGGTTGGCAGTAAGGGCTATAGAACAGTAATGTGAGCGGGATATAAGAAGGGGAAAGCTTAGACAAAACAATATGCAATTGGCATGCGTTAAACTATGATGACTCAAATAACCCGTATCAAAAATTTTATGAGAGGAAGAATTATTGGTCAAGTGGAGGCAGGCCAAACTCAGATGATGGTGTCCCAAGCACCACACCTCCTACAAAGTGTCATTTCTAGGATATGGTAGATGAATCAATAGGGTGGACATCCAAAAGGTACAATGCCATCATAATATAATCATTTAACCCTATCTGGTAGATGACAGTTAAAGCATTGCAGATGAACTTGTTTTAGAGCGAGTGAGTGAAGAGATTTAGGCTCTTAACATCGAGGTCGTGAGAGCAGATGAGGGTGAAGCGAGGTGAGTACGGAGCAGCGCCGGAATGCAAGGGCGGGGGAAACGGGACATCCCCGAGATAATTTCCCGGCCAGAGGCATTGTCTAGCACGGCACGATTCCCAATGCAAAACTTCAGGAGCTACCTCGCCGAGAATTGAAAGGGTTCACCTTGGGGGGAAGTGAGTAGTCTAACCACTACGGCCCCAACTTGCTTTGGAGCTGAGAGCAGACACAAAGATGAGCATTTCCACGAATACTTTACATCAGTGCTCAAGTCAAGTGAGCATGTATGTTCAAAGGCCTGCAAGATGCCGCCCACTGACTGCTGCCCATAAAACTGCCCAATAACTTGTTACAGAGAACATCCAGTGCGTACCAGGGAATAGTGGAGCTGTGTCCTTTTTACAGATAAGTTCACATTTGGTCTTCACAGTGATTCCTGGCATGTTTACATATGGCGAGTATAGAGGAGTAGGACCAGTTCAGCTTACATCATTTAAGAGGACGATCATAAAAGTAGCTGAAATCTTGGTATAAGACAGCATCATGTTGGAGGGTTTATACACACCCCTCCATGTGTCTGATTACAGCTTTCTTAGACTAGGTATACAAAGACATTATGTTCCGGGTTGCAATGTGTGCACATGAACAATAACGCCCATCCACATCATGCTGCACTGGTGGACAACTACTTGAAAATCGAAGGCAACAACTGTTTGAAATGGCCGGCCAGGTATGCTAACCTCAATGCCATTGAGTATGAACTAGGGAATCAAATTACAGGGCCTCTAGTAGCTTTATGAGCTGTCCACAAGCATCTGGTGGCTTTGGTGCAAGAATGGAACTCTGTACACCAAAGAGTGCTTGAAGATTTTGTTCTCGGCATGGAAACCCATTGCAATGCAAATGTTGCTATCTGGATGATCTAAGATGATGCTTACTCATTACAACATTAGTCCATGTTGGTATTGTGGCATGGTCAAGTTGGTTGTTATGAGGACTATTATTGCCAGATGTACTTATGAGTGCTAGGTGGGCAAAACCTGTGGTAATGTTTTGTATGTGCTTCGAAAATAAACTGGTATAGCCTCATGTTGAACTGTACTAACTTATATTATCCTTAATTATTGTACTGAGAGCAGCTAATAAAGTAATTTCTGTTAACAATTCTATTTCACATTTCTTTCTGTCTAATTGGTTGAAATATTGAGTACCCGTTTCTTTTAGTGTTTGCAACAGATTTGCACGTGCTGGAAATAAGATAATGCCTTACTATGTTACTATTAACAATGATAGAAAAAATAATTAATAGGGATTTTTCGAACTTTTTTTCTGCCTACGCATGAGAGTATGATAAATTTTAAGACTCACACTGTGGTTTTTACTTTATTTATGTGTCTATTACTTGTGAATAATAAATTTTAAAATAGACTACGATTTTGTGCTGGAAAAACGGATGCTACCATGTTCATTTGCCTGTGATGTCAGTATACATGTTAGACTTTGTTGTGTATATGCAAATGCCTTAGCGAATATTGTGTGCATTTGGAATTTTTATTATATTTCGTTGTTTCGGAGGATTTTAATGTTACTGCTGTGTCATCGAACACCAGCAAGTGTTGCACAATTCCACTAAGCAAAAATACAACATAATATACTCTTGATAAGATACCTTAAGTGAAAAAACAAAGCATGAAAAGTGTCTAAATGTAGTTAAAAACCGCAAAACACTAGGCAATTTGCAAAAAAAAGTACAAGTTTCGGCGTGAAAATCATTTCAGCATTAAGTAAATGTGTTTTTTACTGAAATTGCACTGGCCACAGTAATGCTTATTTTAAAGGCGGTGCCTGTACGGCCAACGAGAATCCGAGAAATTGCCTTTATATTTTATAAAAACTTCGGGTTTTACATTATATGACAGTATGTTTTTTTTTGCACTTTATTATTACAATACGAAAATGTCCTTTGTCAGATATAAATACTAATAATGTTATCGTTGAAAATTGTTTCATAATCTTGAAGTTATATGCTCTTGTGTATGCCCATTAAATAGGCGTACGTTAAAAAAATTTCTTTAATAAAATTTGCATCATGCTAATTTAATATGTAGAGGTTTAATCTTATCCTTAATTTTTAGGACTAATTTTAAAAAACAGGGATTCCAAAATAACATTACTAATTAATATGGACACGGAAATATAATATTTGTCAAATGTGCCTACAAAAGGCTTCAGTTTTTTAAGATATGTTTACAGGAAAATATTTAAATTAAGCATAACGACATGAGTCCAAAAGAAAAGTGGTTATTTGTCAGAGTAAAAGTATTGAATAAAGTATTTGCTTACAAGTTTAAATTCATTGCCCAGTGCTGTACTAAAATGGTGTTTTGAAACGCAGACTACATTTCAAACATCGACGAAAGCTGTAACAATTGAAGCAAAATCATGTTAAAAGTATCAGTAAACTGCAAGAAACCTACATTTCCAAAAACAATTTCATTTTTTTTCAAAGTGTCTCTGTAATCCACGGCAACCCACCGAAAATACGTTCACACGCAAGCTGACATTAAGATGGCAAGACCAAAACATGTACAACTACGTCACACGCGTGTTAGCCAATAGCAAACTGTTTTAATTTTACAAAAGAGTTTCAAAGTTCTACATTTTGAAAGCATGATAATTTGAAAAATAAAGTGTGCACGAGAATAATATTTTGCATGTAGTATTATATAGGTACTGTAATTATTTTAATAGCATCAATAAAAGTGTAATTGATTCTCAAAGAAAAATCCATACTAAACCTATTAAACGTTTAGTAGTCAAAAAACTATAACCGTCACAAAAAGAATTATCACATTTCTCCTTCATTATATATTCCTGAAACATTCTCCCATCATTGGTAAAAATAGCTGATTTTTTTTTTCTAAGTTCGAGAGAAAATTAATATTTTTATGGTTTCAGGTCTCAAACTGGAGGCTCTACGACATGCCTAAACAATGGATATTGCTTAAATGTATATATTAGATATGTATAAGTACGTAAACAAAAAAAAAATCATGTAAAAAATTTGTTAAAAATTATCCAAGGCACAGGTTGGTATACAAACAGTGGACCCTATATCATCTTTATTCTTTGTCCAAAATTTGTGTAACAGCCTACAGTATATGTTTTATACACCATACATTTATACCAAATTTATTTCAGCAATTTCTAATAAAGTGTCACTTAGGTGGTTCTTCTATAGAAAGTCAGTAGTATGATATAGATAATTTTGGCACAAGGGTAACAAAATTGCCCACCATGACGTCCCACGTCCGGCCGCGCCTGTGACGTCACAGCTAGTCAATTCGGATCTGGATGACTGATGCCTGTCCCAAAGTTGACTATATAAAGTCAACTCCCGATTTTGATTTACCGGGGATGGCTTATTCGAATTGCGGCTTAACCGTGGAGCCACCAGTTCAATTTCAAATAGTGAACAGCTGCTGCCAGTCGCACGCCACTGCTAATTACCTGGTTGCAGTTGAGTATGCGGTACTGATTAATTTTAATATTAAAAGTGTTCGGGTACTATATTTACAAAGTTTTTAACAGTGAATATGTGTGAAACTTGGAAGTATTAGGAATTCAGGAAAATTGTCAGATAGCACATTTTCATTCATAATAATAAAGTATTTCACAATTAAAACTGGCGTCTGCTCGTCAAAAAAACGAGATCTTGTAGTTTATAGTCGTTCGTACATGCAGAGGCTATTTATAAATTAACCATAGCACAGAGTACAACTGGATGACAAAATATCACATTAAGATACATATTATTTGCCGCAAGAAATGACTACTACGCAAACAACACATCATGCATGGTTTTATTAAATAAATAACATTTATTTTTGCTTTGTTGCTGTAGTGGGAGGGGAGTCAACACAAAAAAAAAATGGCGAGCCGGCTTCAGAAACGCTTGGCGATTGCAGGCCAAATCCAAATTATTAGCAAACAGAATTGCTTCACACGGAAATGTGTTATGTTAAACTATGTATAGAGCTCGCAGAAAATTTAAAACTCTGAGAATTAGTTTGCATATTTGCACTTTACACATGAAAATCGTGTCATATTATGGGTGCGTGGTTTCCAAAGCGAGCCGCACACACTGGTCGACAGATGGCAGCACGGTCACCTATTTTGCTACTGTGTCGTATAAGTGTATCTAGCACGTCCTTTTAAAAGTGAATTTTTCATCTCGTGTGAGCTCTAAACAACTCAGGTTTGAAATATATTACATCAAATTAATGTAGAAATATTTGAAAAATACTCTGCGATAGATGTCTGGCCTCTCCAACTAATATGAAGCACGCACGTGGCGACATTAGCAGCAAGCACTAGCTATAGCCTATGATGAAGACATAAACGAAGCTAAACTATCGCATACGATGTTCCATTTCGTTTAAACACCTACGCATTATTCTAGAATGAAGTTTAATTTGTTACATTAATAACAGCTGTTTTTTAACGATATAAAATAAAATACATAGACATTTTGTCTACAATCTTCCTGCCCGCATATTTCTCCAATGTCTGTTGTGCTAACATAGGCTGTCAAAATAGCCAACGTGAAATTTTATTACAATCGTTCTCGTACCAGCTGATACAAAATTTTGTGTATGTGATGATGTTATATCATTTATGACATTGCCACACACTGGTTGTCAAAAAATTGAATTCTTGTATGACTATATTATTTGTTTACATAACCTAAGTGTACAATATGTAAGCCTAAAGTAAACATTTTTGCCCCCCATAGCTTTAACCATGAAATCGGTTATCTGTGAACCCTTAATCAGTTATTATCCCAGAAAATTGGGAGTTGACTGTATAACTATATAAATATATAAATGTACTGAAATATAATATTTTCTCACTTGGTAGCAGGTTGAAAACCTTCTTCACACAGTTTGCATTATTTGACAGCACGAAATCACAATCATCAATGATCAAGCACTGCAATTTCCTGACATCAATACTCGTTTCATTCAGACATTGAAGAAATCTATGTGGTGTTGACACAAGGATATTCACACCTGTAAAGGAAAACAATAATCACATCACTTAAATATGCAACTTCAAGTTAATAATTTTGCCTTCAATATTATGCACAAGCCTAAACACAAATAACCGTTTAAGTTCTTTAAAGTAACAAGAAGTTATTGATATGTTTAACCTTAAAAACCCACTTTCTTCTACATGTACAAGATTACCATATTNGGGGGGGGGGGCCTAATCTACTACAATAATGTGCTTCCTACCAAACAACTTGAATGCCAAATTTGAAGGAAATTGGTTAAGTAATTGAAGAACTAATAAGTCAAAGCTATATTTATTAATATGGTGCTAGTTTTCAAAATGGTGGACCAATGAAAATATATTTTTCTTAATTCAATGCTTACACTATGTAATGCCAAAACACAAGATTTGTTTAAATCAGTGAAATGTTTCCTGAGATATGACACTGTTGTAGATGTTTAGAATTAGGTTATGTGGTTGGTTAGCAACAAGAACAAATGAGGCAAACAAAACCAGGTGCAACAGTTGCTGCCGGGTAACCGTCTTGGTGACACACGTTTATTGTGAAACATAACACTTGGTGATGTGTACAATCTGGTGACCTCATTACTGTCACAGAAATCTACAGATGCAGTACCTCTGACAGATGTTTTCACCAAACTAACAAACCACTTTCATCTGAAGCCCAGTCAATTAGTCAAAACTTTTAAGTTTCTTAAGCGCTACCAACAAGAAAGGGAAACAATTGCTGTGTATATTGCATAACTGCGACGACTAAGCACAAACTAAAATATTTCAAGTTTCGATGGGATGTTATGAAACTGTATAGTTTGTGGAGTCTGGGACAAAATTGTACAAGAGACTCCTCAAGGATAAACTGACTTTACAAGAGGCCATGGACATAATAATAGCAATGGAAGCAACGGGAAGGAACATGGTGGATTTGCGAGGCAGTACACTGGTGGAGGAAAACGTGCACAAAATGAACAATACAGTTGTGAGAAATGTGAACAGGGCTGGCTTGGTAAAGTCGAACAGTGCATCAGTTGACAGGCAAAAGGAAATAAGAGATGGTAATCAGTTATATTGGTGTTGCAGCAGTGGTAGCCATGCAATCTACAGGTGCTGGCATGTAAACAAAGTGTACTGTTTTTGCAAATATAAAAAACATCATTAAGCAGGCAAGCATAAAAAAAAAAAACAAGCAGGAAGCTTCGAGTGCAAAGGACTTATAGCAACCCGGTTCCATGCAGGAAGTGCAGCATTGTGAGGTGGCCAATGCAGAATATACATTGTACAGCGTGCAGGAATAAGCACATAGGAAGCCAGGGTGCAATTAAGTGCTGTTGAACGGGTGACTGGTGAGCATGGAAGTTGACACAGGAGTGGGACATTCCATCATTAGCTGGCACACTTTACTATATAATGTGGTGTGAATGATTATTGGGTAGAGTGGGTAATTCTTGATCAGTGTTGTTGGTGTGACATATTCATGATGAGTAGTGACATTACATTTTCAAAGTACAGATAAACACTCATATAATTTTCATACATAAAAGCACTGGACAAACAAAACCATTCACTAAGGAATAATACAACTCTCTACTTTGAATACTCAAAATAAAAGAAGGATAATGGATTTTACTCAGGATTTCTTAAATGAAAAGTATCAGGTAGAATATTGAATTATATTAAATAAAAGTGAAAGCTGCTGACTACTTACTAGATAATCTGAAACCTCTTATATATATTTTTCAAACTGAATCAGGAGTTTGATTAATGGCTTCAAATAATCACCAGCCTTACAAAATTTACCAAAAACGTCAAAACTCTGAAAATTAATTAAAGAAAAAAAAATTAATGCTGCTTTATATGTGTCAAAAATAAAAAATGAAAGTGCTACTAATTCCAATAGCCTTTAATTTTCACGTCTCTGGATTAAAATTCAACTTCCTGACTACATGAAAAGAAAACTGTCACTCCTGATAGTTACCCAAAATGTCACTCAAAAATTAAAAGGTCAAAATCAAAATTTCTAGTCCCAAATCACAATATATCTGATTTCAAAGAGTTTCTCAGGGTTAAAGATATTAATTAGCTTGCTCCAGCACTAATTTCAGTCCGTAGAGCGTCGGACCACTGGGTCGTATCATACTACTAAAAATCAAAGCCATCATAACCAGAACTCTGAAGAAAAGTTAAGAAGGATCCCTTGACAATCCATTGCAATACTTTGTAGCCGTTTATATGTGCCTCCGACATTAAATAAAGGTTGGCGTCCCTCATAAGTAGTTGGCGTCATCATCACTAAGATGATGCCTGGAGCTAAGCGGCACCTGAATATTGGCGGCGCCTGGAACCACTAAAAGAAATAATATTGTAATGCCTATGCCCTATTCTTAACGTAGCATGGCGTTCCTGCCAATTAAACTAACTTCGGGGACTAAAGTCAAATGTCTACATTAGGCTGGTGCCGGGGATTAAACTAATTAAATCCCGGCAAAAATCAAAAGTGGCCGCCTTAATCAAACGTGGCCAACCAGAAGCCCCACTTCCGGTTACTACGTAAAACGAGTACACAGAAACCCAAACTGACTTCCAGAAAAATGAAGAAGAAAAAATCCTGAAAAACCAGAAAACGAAAAATGCAAGAAAAATAAAATACAATTAAAATAAAACTGCAAAAGAATTAATTACACAATAAAAAAAATTCCAACAAATTACAACATAAAACATCTTTGAAAAACAAAATTTAAATTTTAAGGTTAAATTAATTACTGAAAATTCTTTACCTAGGAAACGAATGTGTGATTTATAATTACAGTTACGTCTTATGTAAATACAAACCGAAAATAACTATTTGGGCGATTAAAACAAATTATATTAAAAATATAAACATTATAATAAAATTAAAAACAAAACAAAACTTTAAATCAGTATTTACAGTAGACATAGGCTTGTAAAGGAAAACTCTATAATAGACTTATTATAACATCTACAAGTTCCTATAGCCCAGTGAGCCACCTATGGAGGAGACCATGATATTGTGTATATGGTTCAGTGAACATTTAGAAGTGTTGGGGGTCGCAGAGGTAGAAGTGCAACTTAAGGAACATAAGTCAGTTATGCTGGAGTTAGTAGTGGTACAAGGACGAGGCCTAATTTGTTGCAACATAACTAGTTTGCACCACTTGGAATTAAATTGGTTGGATTAAATAAGGTTCGGGAAGACCTGGCAGAATGGATTGTTAGTGAATTCCCTGCAGTGTTCTAAGTGAATGAACTAGGAAGTGGATGAACTAGGAAAATACTTGGGGCCACCATCAAGGTTCCACAAGACTGTACTTCTATGTTTAAAAAAAGGTGGCCAGTACCATTTGTATTAAGAGACAAGGTAGGACCTTCACCAAGCTTGATTTGGAGGAAGCCTATTTACAAGTAGCAGTTGATAATGCAACAGCAGAGCTCCGTACAGTTAATACAAAGAAGGGGCTTTTCAAGGTTAAAAGGCTGCCATTCTAAGTGAGTAGTGGTCCAGCAGTATTCCAGAGTTTCAAGGATACTCTCTTTTCTGACATACCAGGTACTGTAGTCCTACTCGATGATGTATTCCTGGGGCACATTATCGACAAGATATCCTCTATCCAGTCAGGTTGAGGCTGTGCATGATGCATCAGAACCAAAAAACAAAACTAAGTTCCAGGCCTTTCTTGGACTTTTCAACTTCTATGAGAGATTCCTGTAGAACAAAGCAAAAGTATTTGAGCAGCCGCACCAATTGTTAGAAGCAAATGCTCCATGGCACTGGACAGAAGCACACAGTAAGGCATTTAAAAATGCCCAGCAGCTGCTACAGCCAGAGAAGGCACTGATACACTACCTTAACAAGCCCCTAATTTTGATTTGTGATGCCTTTGAGTATGAGGTAGGAGTGCGATACTGGCCCGTGACTTGGGTGATGGGACAGAAGCCCCAATAGCATTTGGCTCTACAACCCTATAGAAGAGCGAGTAGAACTACTCACAGGTGGACAAAGAGACCCTGGCTGTGGTTTTTGGAGTAAGCAAGGTCAAACAATATTTGATTGGTAAAAAGTTCAAGCTAAAGACTGTGCCTTTCCCATCCCAACAGATAATATCTCCTCGGTCGTTGTGATGGAGTGTCATGTTGGGGATGTATGATTTTGATATGGAATACAGGCCTGGACACCAGATACATTATGTAGATTCTATTAGCATAGTGCCGCTCCAAGTACCAGAGTTTGAGATACCAGCACCAAACAATGTTGTGACGTTGGAAGAGTCGACAGATGTGTTTGTAGATCCAGGTACAAGAGCTGCAGAAACAGGTATCGGAGTACATGGGAAGTGGATGGCCAACAAAAGTGGCTGTGGAAATGCAGCTGTATTTTGTGAGTAGTCACGAACTGTCTGTACACAAGGAGTGCTTGCTGTAGGGAAAAAGGGTTGTGATGCAACCCAAGCTGCATTTAAAGGTGATGAATCCACTTCATGATCACCATGCTGGGGTAGTGCATATGAAAGCATGGCATAAAGTTATTTCTGGAGTCCAAAACTGGATGCAGCCATTCAGCAAATAGTAAAAGAGTACATTTGCCAGGAGTGCTAAAATGACCCACCTAAAGCGAAAATGGTTGCCTGGCCAAAACCTGATAAAAACATGGTCATGGTTGCACATTGATTTTGCTGGCATGTTTTAAGGATCAAACTTTTTATAGTTATTGATACCTATTCCAAATGGCCAGAGGTTAGGCGGGTTGGAAATCTGTCTGCCACATCAGTTATTCAGGAGCTGCATGATATGTTTAGTGGAGAGATGTTGGCAGTCCTTAACATCAAGGTTTTGAGAGCCGATGAAGGCGAAGTGAAGTGAGTATGGAGCAGCACCGGATTGCAAGGGCAGGGGAAACTGGAGATCCCTGAGAAAACCAGCTGACCAGCGGCATTGTCTGGCATGATTCCTACATACTAAAATCCAGGAGCGACCTCATCGGGAATCAAACCCGGTTCACCTAGGTGGGAAGCAAGTAGTCTGACCACTACACCACCGCGGCCACACATGATGTGTTTAGTTGCCATGGACTACAAACAAGAGGTCATTGTAGCAGACAATGGGACAGTATTCCAATCTCAAGAAATAGCATGTTTCATGAAGAATAATGGATAGAAATGGTTTTTTTCTCTTCCATAAAATCATTTAAGTAATGGGTTGGCTGAAAGGACTGTACAGTCAAGTAAAAGTTACAGAAAATTGTTGAGGGTCACTGGCGGACACGGTTGGCACGTATGTTATTGGCATGGCGGACAACTCCACGACAAGGGGAAAATAATGCCTGGGAGACTCCTGCAGAGTTATTAATGGGACGACCACTACATACTATTCCGAACAAACTTCATCCAGGTAAGGACAGAGGTATCCCCCTGGATACACAGGTAGCAGGTGCAGTGGTAGCAGGGGCTCGACACTTTAGTGTGGGAGAGGTCATATGGCTATGCAACTATGAGAATGACCTAAATGGATACTAGGCTGGGTCAGTGGTGAGGAAGGACTGATTTACCACGTCAGAGATGAGCAACGCAGTTTCCAAAGTCTACGATGGAGAAGTTGTTGGCCAGGGGCAGATTCAAATGCCAAGGAAGCAGTTTCCAATAGTGTGCAGACATCAGCCAGTTACAGCAGTTCGTTCCCAGGATTGCTCATGGCAGTGGAGATACTCAATGTTCTGCGTCAACAGGTACTGTCGCGCTGACAGATTTTCAAACTTACTTCTCTGTACCAAACATAGATGAACCCAATTGCATGTTTCTTTATGTAAAGGAGCACAGTAAGAGAGGAAAGGTACATGTGCACACAGGCTCGTATGTGATTGAAGATATAGGCGAGTACGTTAAGCATGCACTGGGGCTGGGTGTGACGGTGCTGCAAGATAACACTAATACGCTACACAGCGAGATGTACTTTAGCGTACGGATAGACTTCACGCAAAGCGATACACTTGCTGCTATGCTTGAATTCGAGAATGCAAAGTACAAAGCGAATAAAAGGCATGAATCTACCCTGCTTGTAAACATCTTCCCCGTTAACGTTATAAGAATAAACTGTAATTTGGTTACCAGATCATACCTCAACAGTAAGCTTAGCCAAACACTACACAAATTTTCCATGATGGTACCTCCAGGTCTTTAAGCTCGTTGATGTACCGAAGGCGCCCATTTATGTTCCGTTCATGACGGAGAGCATACAGGAAGTGGTTGTCTCTATAGTAAACCAAGACAGCCGTTAAATTAATTTCAGAGGAGAGGAAATAACAGTATGCCTACATCTACGCAATAATGCATCTGAAATTTAAGTGAACGAGTACTTCCGTACTAAAAGCACCTTACCGTACCAAACCGGAATTCAGTACGAGGCGAGCACCCAGAGCGCTAGCATCTGAAAACGTTCGTTTCCATAGAAGATTGGGACTGTCTGGCAGAAATCCACACGTAAATGTCCTATCTGCCATGTCCGTACGTACCCTCGTCTGAGGTTCGGAATCTGGTACAAAACCAAGATATACAGACAGTGCCGTGTAATTCATATTTGAGGTTCCAAGAAACGCTAACAAAGGCAGGCAACGCTGTACCTGTGACAACGAAAATCATTAGAAATGGTATACTACACATGATAAGTAGAATCACGCACTAGCTGAACGGATGTGAAGTAGATGCGATGAGAGATGTTGGAATTACGGCCACCATAAAGAACTATCTCTCATTGACATACAACCATCTACCAGCGGCTAAAATGGCAGGCTGGGGGATCAAAGGGACTTTAGGGCTCCTGTCTATGCTAATGGTAAATTCAAAATATGTATTCCGCTAGCCATGTTGTTAGGGTTCGCTGAAGACTACAAGCATGTAATTATAAATTCCAAGCAGGAGCTAGTTATTCTAATGGCCAACACGCAAGCGAAACGCTCCTGGATACCACCCTGATGCCGGAAGCCACGACGCTGGCGATACAATCTATCGAATGGCTGCTTCCCCACGTGCAGGTAAAAATGTCAGAGTGCGTGAAATTTCTGAGACAGGTACGAACATCGATATTGAGTTTCGTACATGGAGTTTAGAGACATACCCGACAGAGTGTACCGCGCTCCGTAAGAGTAAATTGGAATGTCAAAACGAGTTTCACAAGCGAGAAACCACGCTACATAATAGTCACATTTCAGACAGGCAATCAGGATGTCATCAATGCAGACTGTTCTAAATTTGATCACGTGAAGATTAAGAATGTTAAAGTTTTCCTCAAATCTGAGTGCTATCCACATTGAGATTTAAACATAGATTTCACAAACTGTATATACATGGTACCGTATCAAATGTACGCCGACTTTCAGGGATCTTACTAAGGAAAAACTAAGTCACCAGCGCTGGAACCGGACAAGTTCATGAACATCACTGGTNGAGACATACCCGACAGAGTGTACCGCGCTCCGTAAGAGTAAATTGGAATGTCAAAACGAGTTTCACAAGCGAGAAAACACGCTACATAATAGTCACATTTCAGACAGGCAATCAGGATGTCATCAATGCAGACTGTTCTAAATTTGATCACGTGAACATTAAGAATGTTAAAGTTTTCCTCAAATCTGAGTGCTATCCACATGGAGATTTAAACATAGATTTCACAAACTGTATATACATGGTACCGTATCAAATGTACGCAGACTTTCAGGGATCTTACTAAGGAAAAACTAAGTCACCAGCGCTGGAACCGGACAAGTTCATGAACATCACTGGTGTTTGACATTAGTAAACAGGATGATGAAATAGTCAGGCGTAGTCAACTGCAGAATTAAAATGACCGCCTCTGAGAATTTCCCAGCCTACACTCAGGCCTATGCCTTAATAATTCACGATAGACTGGTCACGTACAATGTGAGCAACAGAGTAGTTAAAATACTAACGTAATTGATACGTATAGTTCATTCACCATCCAACCTTCACAATGTTTGCGAACGTTCAGGGCTGCAAGTCGCCAGGTTGTTTCATTATTAAACGCATCTGCATAGCGTACGTAGATGGCAATATAGTGACAAGTACATTTCTACCCCCGTTTCCATGGAGGACGCTCGACAGGAAAAGTGAGGTGACAAATATATGGCTGGAAAAACCCTATCAGGGTCTCAATTGGGACGATGGCAATGTAGAATATGATAAAGCACGGGACGTACTTACCTCAATATTGGCAGTGGAGGCGGATAGCGTGGTCTTCGTGGCCGGCCCGGAGCAGAAGAGATGGTTGAGCATCTATTGCGGCATGAAAGTAAAACTATGTGATCTGTAGACAGAGTATGAGTGTCCTCCATTAAGAGCATTGAAGGCATGGTACGCAAAAACCAAACATGACTGTGACGTGTGCAGGCTAAGCCGGTCATGTCCGTGCTTGAACGCATTGCGCTAATGACATGGGCCATGGAGTGCAGCACATACTGCCACAGTGGTGGGGGGCAATTGTAATTGCATTTTTTTCTAATAGCAGGGTATATATATGGCGATCCAGCGATGAGGGTAAACCATTGAACTACTCGATACCATCATGGAACAGCTTATAGCCAAGCTGAACAGTAACGCTCAGCATAGGGCACTGACGGACCTAGTGCTCGGGAAGCAGTACGCGGCATCGGATTTCCGGCGCGCAGAGACATCTTACGGCATATGTATAACATGTTTGTTGAATACAGTTTCGGGTACGTTTACCTTCACGCTACGTTTGACTGATAATGGAGAGCGACATGGCAATGCTTAACGAGACTACGGTGCACATACTCTATGCGGGCCTCAAGCTTATCGGTAACAGCAAGACAGTGCACATGCTAGAATTTGCATAACGTGGGGTGTAAGTAGGAAGAAAAAAAAGGTCTCTCTCTCTCTCTTACAGCAGTAGAACTCTAGCTCTCCAAACATGTACACTACATCCAACCCGCTCGACATGGCCAAGTACGGTGATGTTACGACTGGGTACAGATGTGTTCACTTCAAACCTCCAGGACTAACTGCGCAAGTGGAAAGCTGCAACGGACTTGAACAGTGGGCGAGTCAAAACGTGAAAAGCGAAGAGGAATGTCTAGCCCTATACCCGACGCCATGCAGTGTTGTTGCGTGTCCTACGTATTACCTGCGACCGGACACGAAGCTGCCTATCACCATCACCGCTATGATAGCTTGTGCAAACAAAGATAATATATGTCAGGTATGGGTTACGCAGTCAATTGCATATGAACTGTACCGTCCCAACAGTGGTGGTGTAATTACCCGTTGGACTGAGACCTGTACAGGCGAACAGCACACGTCCATCATGAAGCGTGGAACGGTTATGTGGAAGACAATGTGTTCACCACTAACTTGTGAAATTTACTTGATGACAATATAAGAAGCAACAAGTGTTACATCTCGCCCACAGTCATCAGCAGTGCAGCATTATGTAGATAACCACCGCCGCCGCCATGAGAAATACGTTTGACACACAACTGTGTACCGTTTCTGCCGGAAAATGTGAACTTGTACGAGAGGTACCTTATCGGGTAGAGGCAGGTGGTGTTTAAACCAGAGCTTGGACACAAGCAAGTGCAGGTCTGTGATGGTGAAAATCATATGTGGGGATACCATGACGTGTGGGATAATTTCCAGTGCGAGATTCTACCCTGCTACAAGTACGATCGCTGTGCTGTCGCCAATCTTCGACCAAAGAGTCAGCTACCCGCAAATGGACACATTCTCACAGCATATGCAAAATTCAAAGATATTACTGAACTGAATCACGAGAACAGGAAACGCGNACATTCTCACAGCATATGCAAAATTCAAAGATATTACTGAACTGAATCACGAGAACAGGAAACGCGATGTACAGGCCACATACATACCACTACTCTGGAAGACTGCAGAAGCAAATGGATCCTACCCTGCTCGGCAAAGGTCTGCTGTGTATATAACTATTCAATTAACTAACATGTGACGGCAGTACATCATGGACGTTGGAGCCATGGGTACGGACAGCACGACTGTCTAGGGAAAACTAACATGTCGCAGCATATGTAAGTGTTGGGAAGCTATTTGTGTCCTTGTTGCACGCATTATGATGCTATTGGTCAACGCTCTAAAGTAGTGGTGGCTGTGACGTCACGCGGGCGAGAGAGATTCATAAGACTCCCGTATCCAGCTGGTCTCCATCAGTGATCTAGCGACGATGAGCGCACCATTCTGCCCAGAAACTGCCTACACCAGTGTGACGCCAGGTCACAATACTGTCACGTACGACGTCAGGGATGAAGCAGAGCCACGGTCGTACAGCGAGGACTGTGATGGCATAGCCCATTGGCTGCTGGCTCATAATCCGATAGCGTATGAGCACAGACACGCCTCTACCGTGCAGTGAGGATGAGGNCGACATGGCAATGCTTAACGAGACTACGGTGCACATACTCTATGCGGGCCTCAAGCTTATCGGTAACAGCAAGACAATGCACATGCTAGAATTTGCATAACGTGGGGTGTAAGTAGGAAGAAAAAAAGGTCTCTCTCTCTCTTACCGCAGTAGAACTCTGGCTCTCCAAACATGTACACTGCATCCAACCCGCTCGACCAACCCGCTCGACATGGCCAAGTACGGTGATGTTACGACTGGGTACAGATGTGTTCACTTCAAACCTCCAGGACTGACCTCGCAAGTGGAAAGCTGCAACGGACTTGAACAGTGGGTGAGTCAAAACGTGAAAAGCGAAGAGGAATGTCTAGCCCTATACCCGACGCCATGCAGTGTTGTTGCGTGTCCTACNCCAGGACTGACCTCGCAAGTGGAAAGCTGCAACGGACTTGAACAGTGGGTGAGTCAAAACGTGAAAAGCGAAGAGGAATGTCTAGCCCTATACCCGACGCCATGCAGTGTTGTTGCGTGTCCTACGTATTACCTGCGACCGGACACGAAGCTGCCTATCACCATCACTGCTATGATAGCTCGTGCAAACAAAGAGAATATATGTCAGGTATGGGTTACGCAGTCAATTGCATATGAACTGTACCGTCCCAACAGTGGTGGTGTAATTACCTGTTGGACTGAGACCTGTACAGGCGAACAGCACACGTCCATCATGAAGCGTGGAACGGTTATGTGGAAGACAATGTGTTCACCACTAACTTGTGAAATTTACTTGACGACAATATAAGAAGCAACAAGTGTTACATCTCGCCCGCAGTCATCAGCAGTGCAGCATTATGTAGATAACCACCGCCGCCGCCATGAGAAATACGTTTGACACACAACTGTGTACCGTTTCTGCCGGAAAATGTGAACTTGTATGAGAGGTACCTTATCGGGTATAGGCAGGTGGTGTTTAAACCAGAGCTTGGACACAAGCAAGTGCTGGTCTGAGATGGTGAAAATCATATGTGGGGATACTATGACCTGTGGGATAATTTCCAGTGCAAGATTCTACCCTGCTACAAGTACGATCGCTGTGCTGTCGCCAATCTTCGACCAAAGAGTCAGCTACCCGCAAATGGACATATTCTCACAGCATATGCAAAATTCAAAGATATTACTGAACTGAATCACGAGAACAGGAAACGCGATGTACAGGCCACATACATACCACTACTCTGGAAGACTGCAGAAGCAAATGGATCCTACCCTGCTCGGCAAAGGTCTGCTGTGTATATAAGTATTCAATTAACTAACATGTGACGACAGTACATCATGGATGTTGGAGCCATGGGTATGGACAGCACGACGGTCTAGGGAAAACTAACATGTCGCAGCAAGTGTTAGTGTTGGGAAGCTATTTGTGCCCTTGTTGCACGCATTATGATGCTATTGGTCAACGCTCTAAAGTAGTGGTGACTGTGACATCACACGGGCGAGAGAGATACATAAGACTCCCGTATCCAGCTGGTCCCCATCAGTGATCTAGCGACGATGAGCGCACCATTCTGCTCAGAAACTGCCTACACCAGTGTGACGCCAGGTCACAATACTGTCACGTACGACGTCAGGGATGAAGCAGAGCCGCGGTCGTACAGCGAGGACTGTGATGGCATAGCCCATTGGCTGCTGGCTCATAATCTGATAGCGTATGAGCACTGCCAGCAAATAGCAGCCTGCACAACACCCGGGAGGTGTGCGGTACACTACATGAGCACAGACACGCCTCTACCGTACAGTGAGGANGCTGGCTCATAATCCGATAGCGTATGAGCACAGACACGCCTCTACCGTGCAGTGAGGATGAGGCGGTAACCCATGCCGTGCTGCATGATGCCAACCGAATTCACCCCCCTCCCCACTACAAGCCCACAGAAACATAAGTTCCCAACATCAACATAGCCGACGACGACACCCAGCTGCCAGCCGTCATTGCCTTCCCGGTGAACACAACATCACAACCTGCTCCAAGGCGTAAGCGATCAGCGAGGGCGGGCTGCCGTCATCACCACCCAGTCGGAGGTAACGCCTACAACACAGCAAAGAGCACCGCGTGCTGCCTGCAGACGCCAGCAGAAACAGCCTGTCATCTGTCAGGACTGTGGCGCAGGCATCGGTGAGTCCGCGTCGTCGTCGGGGTTAGCGGCCAACCTGCCTGATGTGAGTAAGTTGACCGCTGCGGAGAGGAAGGGGGTGCTGAGACGTCTCTTTACATGTCTGCTGGATGTAATTTAGAGTGAGAGACGTGTGCAAAAAAAAACCTTATATTTTTATTTCAATTACTATTGCATATACGAGCATCAATATATAAATATAAATAAATGAATAAATTGTATATATATGTAACTATACCCAATATGTGTTCTTTATATGTATGGGTGGGGGTGACGTCAAACCATAACCGAAACTCAAGTACCTGTATAGTGAAAGTACCGCAAACATACAACACATATGTACTTTGATTCATCATTACCATTATATTCAAGGTAACATATATATATATAAATGAACTGTAGCGTCAAAGTCGTCAGTTGAGTAAAAAGGTAACATTATTCTCTGTATACATGAAATGCAAGTATGCTGGAGGCCGCAACCACTGGATATGTATGGAGAGAGAGAAAAGTTGTTTATATACATGAAGCACAAGTACCTCGAATGGTAACAAGTACTATGTCCGCTGGAGACCGCACCCGCTGGTTATGTAGGGTGAGAGAGTGGCGAGTCATACAGGCTCATTATACACATTATTTGTTCATGCGCGGCCACTGCCTTCCTACACAAAAATTTGTAGGGGGAATGGGAGTGTCCCCCTACCTCCGTCACGGGGGATCATACAATATATAATCCTCTCGACGGCCTGAAGCTAGTTACTTGTGATCTGACAGCTCGTTCGAGTGTAACCCGTTCGTTTGCTGTCACACACGCTGTCTTCACGTTCGCACTTAATCATTGGCCATACTTCATGCTCGACGCTTGCAGTAAATGTTTCATTATCAATTGCAGACTTGATGCTAGTTGGCCAGTGTACTTGGTAGCTCGCACATATGTGTCTGTACGACGCTCCTTACTTACGCAGTCATACAGGAGAGGGGCAAGCAATGAGCATGGTGTACGCCTGCTGGGGGAGGGAGGGATTGAGCCCGTCTTCCGCCACTTTGTGTCGGGGAGGGAGGCAAATGGTAGGCCCTCTTCCCGGGCCCTTAATGCGCTAGGTCCCGCCCCTTCGAGGCAGGCCGTGCAGAAACAAAACACTGCTTCTTCAAGGATCCAATGTGTGCGTGCGATACAGGGCAGCTCGTTCCCGGGATGGGGATGATCCCGCCTCCCTTCGCAGGTGGAGCTGTGAGGTTACCATCCTTCAGAATTCCCCCAGTAGATTCTCTCGTTCATTTACAGCACGTGTATGTTGTTACCGCAGCATACTCTCTCTCTGTACTGTAATATTATTATTATTCGTAATAGGGATAGTTTAGGCTAGTTGCGAAACATACGTGTTTTTCAGACTAGCTTAGGATTATACGTTTTCCCCATATGTTCCCTCCTGGTCGTCCGTCGTCAAGCAGTCCTTCGCGCGCTCTGTCAGACCGGCAAGTCGAGACGTCCATCATTGGGTTTTCTCCGCCTCTTCCACGAGCAAGATAGATTCTGGACGTTCTTTCTTTCCATCCTTCCCTTCTTTCACATCGCCGCCATCATCATCATCTCAGTCATCAGTTTCTCCTTCTTCTTCCACATCTCCATTGTCTAACGCACCTACGATGCGACCACTCGCACTACAGTGCGGTTTCTGCGATTGACTGTTTACCAATCATATGAATGGCTTGCACCATGAACACACATGCTCCCTTAACCCATTCAGGGAGGCACAGCACATGTGTGATAGATGCGGGAAGACATTTGCTCACACAGACAAATTCGCCAACCGTTGTGTATCATGCACGGGTCTAATCAGGCAGGACGCATCAACCCGCTGCAAGTTATGCAATGATAGATTCAACCACACTGGAGATGCACATTGCTAGGAACGTGGCTGCTGGGCGAACCCCGATGCCAAGACACTGGAATGCGGGAACTGTGAGAGACAGTTTATACGAACAGATAAACTATGTGCGCACAACGCTAAATGTAATGGTACTACCGCCCCACCGGCAGCGAAAAGGGCTCGCATGGCTGTGGCAGCATCTGCATCCCAGCCAGGGCCATCCAATGTACCACAGTCCATACCGACCTGCAATATTTCTGCTGCCGAGGGCCGATCTTGCCGTAGAACNGATGCGACCACTCGCACTACAGTGCGGTTTCTGCGATTGACTGTTTACCAATCATATGAATGGCTTGCACCATGAACACACATGCTCCCTTAACCCATTCAGGGAGGCACAGCACATGTGTGATAGATGCGGGAAGACATTTGCTCACACAGACAAATTCGCCAACCGTTGTGCATCATGCACGGGTCTAATCAGGCAGGACGCATCAACCCGCTGCAAGTTATGCAATGATAGATTCAACCACACTGGAGATGCACATTGCTAGGAACGTGGCTGCTGGGCGAACCCCGATGCCAAGACACTGGAATGCGGGAACTGTGAGAGACAGTTTATACGAACAGATAAACTATGTGCACACAACGCTAAATGTAATGGTACTACCGCCCCACCGGCAGCAAAAAGGGCTCACATGGCTGTGGCAGCATCTGCATCCCAGCCAGGGCCATCCAATGTACCACAGTCCATACCGACCTGCAATATTGCTGCTGCCGAGGGCCGATCTTGCCGTAGAACCGTCGCACCGGTACCCGAGAGTGTAACAAGTATGGTTTTGTGAAGGCGGAGAACGCGTTTTGGGGCGTCATGAAGATGTACATCGTCGAGAATAACTCTAGTAGGGAAATGGATATTTGTGGCTACCTCGAGGGGATGAAGGCGAATATCATCAGCCAGCTGGAGCAGAAGACTGACAACATGGGGTGGTTAAATTTAATATTTTTCTGGAGTGCTCATTTGGCAAACTGGAGCCGTACGATGACAAGATGGAACATCACGCTTTCAAGAATAAGAACGTGCCCCTCTTCAATGCTGGCGACATTAATGACGTGTCGACCGCCATTGCCAAGATATGCCAGGAGGTTGACGAGTATATGGGGAAGGGAAGTGGCTGGATCCTCACCTTCGTGAAAAGGTTTCAGCTGCATGTCAACAAGTTTGACACGCTGAGAGCTTCCTCCATCGTCCTGCCTGCGCAAATCGAAGCCATGATGGCAATTAACCCACGAAACCAGGACCAGCAGTGCTTCAAATGGGCGATCCTTGCACGCTATGTAGAGGGTGAGCATCCTGCGTGCGTCAACCAACAATATTATGTCCTGGAGATGCGTTTAAAATTCGATGGGCTACAGTTCCCCACCCCTCTACGTCAACTATTAATGTTCGAGAGGACCAATCCTGGGGTCAGTGTGAACATCTATGCTCTTGACGAAAATAACAAAGTAGTCCCAATACAAGTATTGAAGGAAGAACTGATAACTGATAACACAAACTCTCATTATTGCTACATAGCTGATTTCTCCTGCCTGGTACGCTCCAAGGTGACTGACTATGAACATGTAATTAGTATTTGCAAAAGCTGTCTGAAGGGGTACAGTAATCCCCACGAGTGACGGGGCTTACAGGTGCTGAGATGCTGGATGAGCACAGGAGGTACTGTAACGAACATGCTCCAGTCCGTGCCGACATGCCCCAGCCGGAGAAGAACGGTAAGCCCCTGGTTCCAGAATTATCACAACATTGATAAGGTGCCTATAGTAGTGTACGCAGACTTTGAAGCCATGCTAGTGCCAGTCCAGACATNATGCTGGATGAGCACAGGAGGTACTGTAACGAACATGCTCCAGTCCGTGCCGACATGCCCCAGCCGGAGAAGAACGGTAAGCCCCTGTGCTCAAGTTCCAAAATTATCACAACATTGATAAGGTGCCTATAGTAGTGTACGCAGACTTTGAAGCCATGCTAGTGCCAGTCCAGACATGCCAGCCACCTATAGGTACAAAGCACGAGCCCCACAGCTATGGCATCTATGTCAAGGTGGATAACAACATAATACCAGCCTCCAAGATGTCCAGTCTCCCCGCAGATGTGAAATAGTGTTTTATGAAGGAAATTGTGAGGATNCCAAAAGCACGAGCCCTACAGCTATGACATCTATGTCAAGGTGGATAACGACATAATACCAGCCTCCAAGATGTCCAGTCTCCCCGCAGATGTGAAATAGTGTTTTATGGAGGAAATTGTGAGGATTGGCATTTTAGTGAAGGAAATATATAGGCAGTCCGAGCCTATGCGAACACTGACATCTGGCGAATGGACTGGCTATGTTCTAGCCACCACTTGCTGTCACTATTCTTGCCACTTTACCTGCGATAACCGCAAGGTGTATGACCACGACCATTTCACCGGCAACTTTATCAAGGCGGCGTGTAATAACTGTAACAAGCTCCACCGCCACCCCAAGAGACTGCCAATCCTCTTCTATAACTTGACGTACTATACAAATTATATTATTAAGCAGCTTGGCTACAATACCCAATACATATTTAGTATCCTGCACATGGAGGAAAAATGTTATCTCCTTCAGTAAACCTTTGGGAGACAAATTCACAATTCAATTTATTGTTACATTTAGGTTTATGTCTGCCAGCCTCACAGCACTTGTGCAGAACCTGCCATCAAGCAAATTTAAGACTACAGCAGCCTTCTTCAACTCTTGTCAGCTCGAGTCGTGACTCGGAAAGGAGTGTTTTCCCCTACGACTATGTAAACTTNTCCCCTACGACTATATCAACTTGTGAGGGAAGCTTGACGAGCCACAGTTGCCGCCCATTGATGCATTCCATAACCGCCGAAGAGGAGTACCAGCATGCACAAACGGTCTGGGAGTCATTCAGATGCAGCACACTAAATGAGTATTCTGTGCTATATTTAAAAATGGACGTCTTGATACTATGCGACGTCTTTGATAACTTACAGGAGCTATGTCTGTCCACTTACAGATTTGATTGTATCAGCTACGTTAGTGCCCCCGGATTCTAGTTCGACGCAGGTGGAGTTAGACCTCCTTGTCGACTACAACATCCACCTCTGTTTATCGAGGCTGGTATCCAAGGAGGGGTGGCCCAGTGCATGAAGCGCCACGTGATGGGCGAACAACGAGGATTTCCCTGCCACGTATGATGCCAGTAGGCCGTCTACCTACCTCCAGTATGTAGACAATAATAATTTATATGAATGGGCAATGTCCCTGCCGCTGCCATATGGCGGCTTCATATGAACCGGCACGGATATCGATGTTATGTTCATGCCAAATGTTGGAGATGTTGGCTACGTACTGGAGGTGGATGTAGAGTACCCTACCACACTCCACGAGGACCATTAAGACCTTCCGTTCCTGTCGGTGAACAAGTGTCTCCCGGGGTCCAAACAAACCAAGCTCATGACTACACTTGAGACAAAGAGGAATTATATTGTGCACTACGTTAATCTCAAGCAGGCATTGGGTCATGGGTTAAAGCTGAAGGCTATACATCATGTCCTACAATTCAACCAGAAGGCATGGCTGAAGTCTTATATTGAACTGAATACGGAGAAACGCCAGGCAGCCACGAACGCCTTCGAGAGAGACCTTTACAAGCTAATGAACAATGCTACGTATGGTAAGCTCATGGAGAATAAGCATAAACAACAGTGTATGGCACTTGTATCAACGAACGACGTGCAAAGAAACTTATCGCCAAACCAGCTTTCAAATGTCAAACAATATTCAACAAATCTCTATCGCAGGTAAAATTAGATCATGAACATGTCATACTTGATAAGCCCATGTACACTGGCTTTGCCATACTTGACTTGTCGAAGACTCTCATGTACCACTTCCACTACGACGTAATGAGGGCACGGTATGGCAGTAAAGTAGGTCTGGTATACACATACACCGACTCCTTTATCATGTAGATTGCCTGCCCCAATTTCTACAAGGACCTCGCCTCAAACCCTGCACTTATGGCGAGTTCGACACCAGTGCCTACCCTCCCACTCATTCCTGCTACTTGCCCGCCAACGCAAGGGTGATTGGCAAATTCAAGGATGAGTGCGAAGGCAATGATATGGTTGAGTTTGTCGGGCTGAGGGCGAAGCTGTATGCATATAGGTGTAAGGACAAAGTAGTGAAACTAGCTAAAGGGATACAGAAGAGCATCGTACAGAATAACATCACCATAGAAGATTATAAACGGATATTATTAAACCAGCAAGTAATGAGAGTGCAGGTCAACAGCATTAGGTTGCACCATCATTGTCCCCTCGTCCCCAGCGCTGAACCACTACTTTATAACTACTTGTGATGTTATATTCTTTATTTAAACGAGTTGAAGTGAAATGTTTTTAATGTATTATTCACAGCAATAGTTATGCAATAATATTATTTTAAATTCCCATTTTTATTGTGGTTATCAGTTAAACTTTATTCACAGATAATGTACAGCTTTCATTATATTCAACATTACATCTAATAAGTTAGAATTTGTATGTTATTGATGTACATGTCAGAACCCTCATCTATTGAAATCTTGGATACGTGAAAACTTTTTGACAGTCCCATGAAAAATGGTAGATCAGTAGTCCACTGTACATTGTTACATTGCATTCTATCAACCTGCAGTCTAACAACTCCCTCATAAATTTCCAACAGCCACATGTTGCTAAAATGAAACTATAATCTTCAATAAACTTTTAAATAACTTTAGAAAATGTAATTATATAAATAACATTTATCCAATACTAACAATTTTTTTTTGGAAGTAGAAAAGTAATTCACAGGATTATTACCATGTCTTGTTTGAAGTTTGTGCCACTAGCTCATTGTCTCGCTTCCACTTAATACCCTCCTCCACCCTATGCTGACCTCCCCTCTTTCCTTTCCAGATCTGTGCAGTGCCATATTTCAGACTAGCCAGCGAGGTATGATCTACTGCCAGGCTTCAGCCATTTTCATCTTTGCTTTAATAGAGTCACGTAGACTTTAAGTTGGCTCTATTAAGATTTAGGTTTTATGTCAGGGAGCGATCATTGAGGCGCCAAGGCAGATAAATTTTAAGTACACTTTTTTTTCTGAATTATGTTTCAGTCTTCCTACAGTTGAAATTCTTTGTTTCTGAATGATGTTATTAATTTCCTGTTCTTATATTATTCTATATTAATTTGCTGTTCTTCCATAGTGGATAGCTCTTAAAGCAGCTGCATTTGTTTTGTATCAACCTATATTTTNTAGTCGGTGCCTGGGGGACATTAACTCTGACCATATCAGCCGCCATGTCTTCGACAGTGGCGGTACCTGCGTCAACTTGCTGTCACTATTCTTGCCACTTTACCTGCGATAACCGCAAGGTGCATGACCACGACCATTTCACCGGCAACTTTATCAAGGCGGCGTGTAATAACTGTAACAAGCTCCACCGCCACCCCAAGAGACTGCCAATCCTTTTCTATAACTTGACGTACTATGCAAATTATATTATTAAGTATCTTGGCTACAATACCCAATACATATTTAGTATCCTGCACACGGAGGAAAAATGTTATCTCCTTCAGTAAACCTTTGGGAGACAAATTCACAATTCAATTTATTGTTACATTTAGGTTTATGTCTGCCAGCCTCACAACACTTGTGCAGAACCTGCCATCAAGCAAATTTAAGACTACAGCAGCCTTCTTCAACTCTTGTCAGCTCGAGTCGTGACTCGGAAAGGAGTGTTTTCCCCTACGACTATGTAAACTTGTGAGGGAAGCTTGACGAGCCACAGTTGCCGCCCATTGATGCATTCCATAACCGCCGAGGAGGAGTACCAGCATGCACAAACGGTCTGGGAGTCATTCAGATGCAGCACACTAAATGAGTATTCTGTGCTATATTTAAAAATGGACATCTTGATACTATGCGACGTCTTCGATAACTTACAGGAGCTATGTCTGTCCACTTACAGATTTGATTGTATCAGCTACGTTAGTGCCCCCGGATTCTAGTTCGACGCAGGTGGAGTTAGACCTCCTTGTTGACTACAACATCCACCTCTGTTTATCGAGGCTGGTATCCAAGGAGGGGTGGCCCAGTGCATGAAGCGCCACGTGGTGGTGAACAACGAGGATGTCCCTGCCACGTATGATGCCAGCAGGCCGTCTACCTACCTCCAGTATGTAGACAATAATAATTTATATGAATGGGCAATGTCCCTGCCGCTGCCATATGGCGACTTCATATGAACGGGCACGGATATTGATGTTATGTTCATGCCAAATGTTGGAGATGTTGGCTACGTACTGGAGGTGGATGTAGAGTACCCTACCACACTCCACGAGGAGCATTAAGACCTTCCGTTCCTGTTGGTGAACAAGTGTCCCCCGGGGTCCAAACAAACCAAGCTCATGACTACACTTGAGACAAAGAGGAATTATATTGTGCACTACGTTAATCTCAAGCAAGCATTGGGTCATGGGTTAAAGCTGAAGGCTATACATTATGTCCTACAATTCAACCAGAAGGCATGGCTGAAGCCTTATATTGAACTGAATACGGAGAAACGCCAGGCAGCCACGAACGCCTTCGAGAGAGACCTTTACAAGCTAATAAACAATGCTACGTATGGTAAGCTCATGGAGAATAAGCATAAACAACAGTGTATGGCACTTGTATCAACGAACGACGTGCAAAGCTTTCAAATGTCAAACAATATTCAACAAATCTCTATCGCAGGTAAAATTATATCATGAACATGTCATACTTGATAAGCCCATGTACACTGGCTTTGCCATACTTGACTTGTCGAAGACTCTCATGTACCACTTCCACTACGACGTAATGAGGGCACGGTATGGCAGTAAAGTAGGTCTGGTATACACATACACCGACTCCTTTATCATGTAGATTGCCTGCCCCAATTTCTACAAGGACCTCGCCTCAAACCCTGCACTTATGGCGAGTTCGACACCAGTGCCTACCCTCCCACTCATTCCTGCTACTTGCCCGCCAACGCAAGGGTGATTGGCAAATTCAAGGATGAGTGCGAAGGCAATGATATGGTTGAGTTTGTCGGGCTGAGGGCGAAGCTGTATGCATATAGGTGTAAGGACAAAGTAGTGAAACTAGCTAAAGGGATACAGAAGAGCATCGTACAGAATAACATCACCATAGAAGATTATAAACGGATATTATTAAACCAGCAAGTAATGAGAGTGCAGGTCAACAGCATTAGGTTGCACCATCATTGTCCCCTCGTCCCCAGCGCTGAACCACTACTTTANCAAGTTGAAGTGGAATGTTTTTAATGTATTATTCACAGCAATAGTTATGCAATAATATTTTTTTTTAATTCCCATTTTTATTATGGTTATCAGTTAAACTTTATTAACAGATAATGTACAGCTTTCATTATATTCAACATTACATCTAATAAGTTAGAATTTGTATGTTATTGATGTACATGTCAGAACCCTCATCTATTGAAATCTTGGATACGTGAAAACTTTTTGACAGTCCCATGAAAAATGGTAGATCAGTAGTCCACTGTACATTGTTACATTGCATTCTATCAACCTGCAGTCTAACAACTCCCTCATAAATTTCCAACAGCCACATGTTGCTAAAATGAAACTATAATCTTCAATAAACTTTTAAATAACTTTAGAAAATGTAATTATATAAATAACATTTATCCAATACTAACAATTTTTTTTTGGAAGTAGAAAAGTAATTCACAGGATTATTACCATGTCTTGTTTGAAGTTTGTGCCACTAGCTCATTGTCTCGCTTCCATTTAATACCCTCCTCCACCCTATGCTGACCTCCCCTCTTTCCTTTCCAGATCTGTGCAGTGCCATATTTCAGACTAGCCAGCGAGGTATGATCTACTGCCAGGCTTCAGCCATTTTCATCTTTGCTTTAATAGAGTCACGTAGACTTTAAGTTGGCTCTATTAAGATTTAGGTTTTATGTCAGGGAGCAATCATTGAGGCGCCAAGGCAGATAAATTTTAAGTACACTTTTTTTCTGAATTACGTTTCAGTCTTCCTACAGTTGAAATTCTTTGTTTCTGAATGATGTTATTAATTTGCTGTTCTTATATTATTATATATTAATTTGCTGTTCTTCCATAGTGGATAGCTCTTAAAGCAGCTGCATTTGTTTTGTATCAACCTATATTTTTAGGGCCTTCAGCTATTTGTTTCTTTTGCTTATGTTACCTGTTGTGAAATGAATGAGGACTAGAAACCATACATAATTGCAACCACTGGTTCTGTGGANTTAGGGCCTTCAGCTATTTGTTTCTTTTGCTTATGTTACCTGTTGTGAAATGAATGAGGACTAGAAACCATACATAATTGCAACCACTGGTTCTGTGGATAGTTTAACATGCCTTCTCAATCTCGACGATTTCTGTAACTTTTCTGTGGACAAGACTTTTCAAGCCAGTCTTATGTGGGCTACGTTAGTGCCTCACTGTTTACATAGAGATGACCCAGTTTGTTAATTGTGAAAGACTATATTTCAGTTAGGTGCTTTTCTTTGGCTATAGCACTTCTTTTAAATGTAACTGTAAGATTTATTAGTACAATTCTGGTGAGAATTATTGTTAAGAAGAGTTCCGTAAAGATTAAGTTTGTATAATTGTAGTTTTTATGTTACTTGTACCTTTGCTGGTTCAAAATNTTAAGAAGAGTTCCGTAAAGATTAAGTTTGTATAATTGTAGTTTTTATGTTACTTGTACCTTTGCTGGTTCAAAATTAAATACGCTGTGTTAGTGTTTGTATCAGAAGATGGCTGTCTATAAAATTATGCTTTAGTGAAGCCCTATTTCATTGCTGTAGTAGCGTAGTTCGCTATGATTAAGGCTTTTAATGCATACTGTACATATGAATTATTAATCTTATTACCTCTACTGATGGACAAACATAAAGGGCTTTGATCTGAGTATTATGTTTTGTAAAAAGAAGGACCCATAAGAATTTTTCACCTTTTCTGCTCTGTTAAACTATATATGAACTCATATATAGGTATAGTATATGAATATGTATACACACATTTTATATCTCTATTTTGCTGGTATAGACTAGTTGGTCCTGTATTAGCAGAACTCTCCATCTTGGAATTAATTAGAATATAAGAGACTGTCATAAATATACATTTCAACAAANTTAAGAAGAGTTCCGTAAAGATTAAGTTTGTATAATTGTAGTTTTTATGTTACTTGTACCTTTGCTGGTTCAAAATGAAATACGCTGTGTTAGTGTTTGTATCAGAGGATGGCAGTCTATAAAATTATGCTTTAGTGAAGCCCTATTTCATTGCTGTAGTAGCGTAGTTCGCTATGATTAAGGCTTTTAATGCATACTGTACATATGAATTATTAATCTTATTACCTCTACTGATGGACAAACATAAAGGGCTTTGATCTGAGTATTATGTTTTGTAAAAAGAAGGACCCATAAGAATTTTTCACCTTTTCTGCTCTGTTAAACTGTATATGAACTCATATATAGGTATAGTATATGTATATGCATACACACATTTTATATCTCTATTTTGCTGGTATAGACTAGTTGGGCCTGTATTAGCAGAACTCTCCATCTTGGAATTAATTAGAATATAAGAGACTTGTCATAAATATACATTTCAACAAACACAAGAGGCTACATATACAGAATTGAATGGAATTCAACCAACAAACATCATGAGACGATTCCTCAAGCAAAATCAAATGGAAAATATATAGGATACTTTTTACCAGATTGAATAATAAGGAAGATATGAGACCTCGAAAAGTAAGACATTAACTTGTAGTTTTGCAAAATATTCGAAATTAAGTGAAATTTAACTACAATTCTCCTAACACTGTTTTATGTTATTGGGATCTTCAAATTAGGAGCACTCTCTCATTAATACCTAGCCTCATCATGAAATTTAAGACGGGTTGCTACCCTCTTTGTGCAAGCAACTATTTTACAGTCAGGAATTATGAATGTTTGATGCTGATTTACTGAGCAGTATGACCTAATTACCAAGAATGGTCCTCTTGTTGTAAATGCCCAGGACCCACCATTTTCGTGCAAAATGTGCACAGAACTTTTGGCAGCAACGTCACGGTTTCAGGCATGTAGGCAAAACCATTTCCTGTAGGGATTCACATGCTGACTGCCGCTATAAATAAACAGGCAGCTTCAGAACCGTAAGCTTATTAATGTATGGTGCATGCTGTTTACAGTATGCATTAAAAATGACCTCCAGCATTGTCTTTGCAGTGGACTCCGCAGCATACCATAGATGCATGTAGGTAGTATTGCCTCAAGTGCTCGGTACTGTANGCATTCACATTGTCTTTGCAGTGGACTCCGCAGCATACCATAGATGCATGTAGGTAGTATTGCCTCAAGTGCTCGGTACTGTATCGCTACAGCCATGTTTACCACAAAATCCATTTGGAATGTACGACAATTTAGTATACTTTTGTGTTTTTCTTCAGTAAAGAGTACGGCACAAAACGTAAACCAACACCTATCTGAGGAAGAAATAGGAAACATCAGCATATGTAATGACTTTCAGTCGGTAAATGTGGATACTGAAGTTTCTCTCTCAAATTTTGGCTATGCTCTGAGAGTTCAAAAACTGTTCAACTCTCAGGGATAAGCTTGCCTCAAAACTTTCACTACTTACACTTACTGTACTTACTTGCATAATGTCCGCACTTATTCAATTATATTTTTTTAATTACCACTGTTTTGTATGAAATAAAAGGTAAATGTCCACAT
Organism: Clitarchus hookeri; assembly: GCA_002778355.1. Classification (NCBI taxonomy): domain Eukaryota; kingdom Metazoa; phylum Arthropoda; class Insecta; order Phasmatodea; family Phasmatidae; genus Clitarchus; species Clitarchus hookeri. The sequence continues at coordinate 145,807 of NQII01003624.1, read as the reverse complement.
TTATAATGAGTTCCTTTTGGTTTTCACTTGCTATTATAATAGAATACGAACTAAAAATGTTAAGTGTCGCTGCCTGGCTTCCCTGTGGCCGCGCCATGCAACTGTGTGTGCCGCTCGCCAGCAGCGGCAGCCAGAGCTGGCTGGCGCACAGAACTAGCAACCGTGCAATAGCACTCAGCAGGCAATAGCGCAGTGATGTCACCACGTCTGCAACTTATCCATTCTAACTACATCCAACCCCCTTCTCCCACCTTAGCAGATTTCCACGACCAAATGTTTAGATATGTTGTAAAGGGGGAGGCAGATGTGTGACAGTGAGATAATCTATCCACCACTTCTGACACGCGCTGAAGGGGAAAAGGGCAGACAAGATCTGGGCATGAGAAAAAAAAAAAGCAGCAAGGTCAAGACATGTGAAAACGGACATAATGTAAAATGTCTTATTTCACTTCCTGTCCTTTGTGATTTTATACCAGGCAGTGTGCTGAAAGGAACCACGTCTTGTAAATGTTTTAATTTTTTATCTGCAAACACAGTGCATAAAAAGGTCAAAAGAATGCCAACGACTTTTCTNCTCAGCAGGCAATAGCGCAGTGATGTCACCACGTCTGCAACTTATCCATTCTAACTACATCCAACCCCCTTCTCCCTCCTTAGCAGATTTCCACGACCAAATGTTTAGATATGTTGTAAAGGGGGAGGCAGATGTGTGACAGTGAGATAATCTATCCACCACTTCTGACACGTGCTAAAGGGTGAAAAGGGCAGACAAGATCTGGGCATGAGAAAAAAAAAAAGCAGCAAGGTCAAGACATGTGAAAATGGACATCATGTAAAATGTCTTATTTCACTTCCTGTCCTTTGTGATTTTATACCAGGCAGTGTGCTGAAAGAAACCATGTCTTGTAAATGTTTTAATTTTTTATCTGCAAACACAGTGCATAAAAAGGTCAAAAGAATGCCAACGACTTTTCTNTGTCTTGTAAATGTTTTAATTTTTTATCTGCAAACACAGTGCATAAAAAGGTCAAAAGAATGCCAACGACTTTTCTTCCCTCCTGGGGAAAACAAAAGGAAATAATGAATGGCATCCCTTTTCTTCCCCTTTGCCTACTCACTCCCTCTCTTGACCTTGCTTGACTATTGTCCTGTTGCCAGTGGGAGCTGCATTCCAGGAAACAAAGAGGGGTAAGGGTGGAGAAAAGTATTGATGGAAGGAGCAGCTAAAAGAGGGAGGTCGCAAACTAGAAAAAGAGAGAGATCTATTGCAACTCAAGGACAAAACCTTGACAGTGGGCAACTTTCCCTAGTTCTCTCTTCAACAGTTGAAAAAAATTACATCCCCTGGTGTAGAAATTGGGTGTGGACATTATGCAATTTTTTTTTCCATTTATTTTAGGTCTTTAAAAACAAGGGTGCAGACATTATGTGGTGGAATACATCCAAGTAAATACAGTAATTTTAAAAGTGAGTATACTATATATATTTTGAAATAATTCTTACAACACCTGCAGGCCAACAAGATTATAGGCAATTTATACATAAAGTGAGCACTTTTAAGGTATTCCCAGCAAGTATAATAGCAAAATAATTGTGTTTTATTGTGGTCTCAGGCATTAACTTCCAGAGCTATAAAATATGTATTACACTGTGTTTATAAGTTACATGGCAAGTTTTATATTACAATTGGTGAAAGGATAAAAATAAACAGAATTGAAATATTAATCACTGCCTTTAAAAGTTCTCACTTTACAGTGAACGCCCAATACACAGTATTTTGATAGGATTATCAATGTGTTGAATCTGATTCTGCCATTTCTTAATGTTATTTTATTGTACATTTCATTTGGCAACACTGCATTGCGTCACTACTCCGTGGCGGACTCGAGACCACGGAGCGATGTCGGTTACTTGTCTGTTGGTTGTTCATTAAACTACATCAGTGTTAAACGAAGTATCGTCTGCTTTACTTCTATTATTCTAACATGGTAGCAGAGGTGCGTGGTTTGGAAATGTGGTTCGGAAGTGAACGAGTGAAATAGTTTAGTGAATATTCCGAAGAAAGAACAGTTTTGTTAACCAAGATGGCGGCTAGAAATAGCGACATAAACATTCCAATTTTCGATGGCGCGGACTATTGTAATTGGAAATTACGCATCCTAAAGTTTTTACAGTTTAAGAAGTGTAAGGATGTGGCAGTACGTCCGAAAATGCAGACTGATGATGACAAGTGGGACGACAGGGATGTCCAGGCAACGAATTACATTTATAGTGCCATATCGAATAAACAGCTGGAATACATAGGAGACCTCGATACAGCTTATGATATTTTCAAAAAATTTGACGAGATGTATCTGAAAAAATCAACGGCGTTGCAGATAGTGTGCCGACATAACCTGGAAACTATCAAATTAAAAAATTACTCGGAGGTTAGTTTATTCTTTGACGACTTTGAGAAAGCTACAAACGAACTAAAACAAGCAGGAGCAATAGTATCGGAGCAGGAAAAGCTAAATTATATGTTGAAGGCGCTACCAGTTAATTACAGCCATATTGGTGATTTAATAGATGTTCTACCGGAGGGTGAGAGAACTGTGGACTATTTAAAAAGTAAAATAAAGTTAAAAACGGCAGAGAATGCGAGTGATACATCAAATGATACATCAAATGTTTTTCGAGCGGAAGCCAGGTCATCAAATCAGATTAATTTAAATTGTTTTGGCTGTGGAAAGCCAGGACACTTTAGAAGAGATTGTCGTTCCAGAAATGTAAACCGTGGACGTGGTTTTTCTAGTTACCATGGACATGGATTATCCAGTTACCAAGGACGTGGATCATCCAGTTACCAAGGACGTGGATCAAAGAATAATAGAAATTTGCATAGAGGACGAGGAAATTATCATCAAAGTAGTCATGAGAATCAAGGTAATAGTTTTCACACTACCATTGCAAACAATACGTACACAACAAGTGAAAATGATAAGCCAAAGAAAGGGCAAATAGAATGGATACTCGATAGTGGTTGTACAGACCATATTATAAACACTGATGAGTACTTTGATACTTGCGAGACATTGAAGAAACCTGTCCAAGTAAAAATTGGTGATGGAACAATATTAGAAGCTACAAAAGTTGGTAATATTAATACTTGTTTCCTGGTGTATGGACAAAAATCGGAAGTGATGTTGACAAATGTTTTTTATGTAAAAGAAATGAAGGCAAACCTGTTAAGTTATTCAAGAATTACAGACAAACATTCAATTGTTTCAAGAAGGAGATTGTCAAAAATTTATAACACAAATGGAAAGGTTCTAGCAGTGGCAATTAAAAATGAGAGACTGTATAAGATGAAAAGCTACATGATTGAAGAAAGAATGCAAGCGAATGTGGGTAAAAGACATATGACTATAAAAGAAAAACTACACCGTACATTGGGACATATAAATTTTAGAAATTTGGAAGTAATGTGCAAAATTGAGTCATTGGATGGATTACCTAAAGAGATTGAATCTGAATACCTAAGGTGTGCAACATGTATTGAAAACAAAATGCATAACCTACCATTTCACCATAATCGAAGAAGAGCAGAGGAGCTATTAGAGATTGTACACACAGATTTAAATGGACCACATCAGACTTCAGGAAATCAGGGAGAAAAATATTTTTTGAGTTTCATAGATGATTACAGCAAATTAGTTAAAGTTTATTGTATCAGGACAAAAGATGAGGTATATGATTATTTAGTGCAATATGTAAATGAGGTACAAAACTTGACAGGAAAGATGATAAAGGAACTGCGATGTGACAATGGCAAGGAATATATGAATGCAAGAGTTTTTCAGTTTGCAAAAGAAAAGGGAATAGTAATAAAACCTTGTCCAGCATATGTTCATGAACTAAATGGAACAGCAGAGAGATACAATAGAACATTAATGGATATGGGCAGATGTCTTTTATCAGAAGCAAAAGTAGAAAGAAAATTTTGGCCTGAAGTAATTAAAGCAGCTGCATATCTTAAAAACAGGACATTGACTAATACTATTGAAAGGAAAACGCCATATGAAATATTTTTTAAAAGAAAGCCATCAGTTAAAAATTTGAAAATGTATGGAAGTAAAGTGTTTATGAGAATTCCAGAAGAAAGGCGAAGATCAAAATGGGACAAGAAAGCAGAAGCTGGAATTTTACTTGGATATACTGACACTGGATACAGAGTGTTGGTTAACAACAGAGTGATTATTGCTAGACATTGTGATGTCATAGAAGAAGATGAAACTTTGTGTGGATTTGAAGATGAGAAACAGGATAAGATTGAAGATTCACCTAATACAAATCAAGAGAAGATGGATATGGCAAAACAGTTGGAAAAGGATAATACACAAGAAATAAATAATGATGAGATAAAAGAAGATGAAGATAGGATAACAAAAAAGGACTCAACAAGACAAGTTAAACCTCCACTTCGTTTTGATGAGGAATTTGGTTATTACTGCATTAATGTCAATTTTTGTGATGCTTTGGTTCCGGTAAATTTTCAGGAGGCGATTACATGTGAAGAGTCAATGAAATGGAAAGAAGCAATGAATTGTGAGATGGACAGTCTTGTGAAAAATAATACATGGACACTAGTAAGCAAACCTCCTAAGGACAAGAAGGTAATTGATGTGAAGTGGATATACAAAAAGAAGAGTGAAAGGGAGTATAAAGCCAGGCTAGTGGTGAGAGGCTTCCAACAAACTGAGTGTATTGATGATACTTATTCTCCTGTAGCTAAAATGCCGACTCTTAAACTGTTATTGTCTTATTGTTGTCAATATTCTTTAGTTATTCATCAAATGGATGTAGAGACAGCCTTTTTGAATGGTAAAGTTGTATCTGAAGTTTATGTAAAGCAGCCAGTTGGTTATGAAGATGGTACTAACAGAGTTTATAAATTAAATAAAGCATTATACGGCTTAAAAGAAAGTCCCCGAGCATGGTATGAATGTTTCAATGATTTCTTGATAACTCTTGGTTTTCGCAGAAGTAAATATGACTATTGTTTGTATGTTAAAGAAGAGAATGACTTAACTGTTTACATTCTACTGTTTGTTGATGATTTGTTAATTTGCTGTAAAACTGAACAAGCTATTGTTGACATAAAAAGTAAATTATCTGACAAGTTTAAAATGAAAGACAAAGGTAAAGTAAAAAACTATATTGGTATCGATATTAAATATTGTTATGATCAAGATAATATCTTGACTTTGAGTCAGAAATCTTATATTGAATCTTTAGCTAAACGTTATAATGTTGAAAATGCAAAATTGTATAAGACCCCTATGGAAGTCAATTTAAAACTGGCACAAGCTGATAAAAATGAGGATATAAAGTATAGAAATTTAATAGGTGCTCTTTTGTATATAAGCTCTGGTACCAGACCAGATATATCTTTTTGTGTAAATTATTTAAGCAGGTTCCAAAATTGTTATGATGAGACACATTTTAAATATGCTCTGCGAGTTCTAAAGTATTTGTACTTGACAAGAGATCTTAAATTAAAATATTATAAGAATGATAATGCTGATATTTTGGATTGTTTTGTGGACGCTGACTGGGCAGGAGACATTCTAGACAGGAAGTCTACCTCAGGATTTATAATTAGGTTGTTTGGAAATGTTATTGGTTGGAAATCAAAGAAACAGAACTGTGTAACAAAGTCTTCTACATTTGCAGAGTACATTGCCTTATCAGAAGCTGTAACAGAAATAAATTTTCTTATTTGTTTAACAAATGATGTTTTCACCAAAATTTGTAAACCAGTTAGGATATACGAGGATAACTCAGGGGCAATAGCCACTTCCAAATATGGAAACTTTACAAAGAATTCTAAACATATTGAGGTTCATTATCATTTTATACATGAGAGTGTCAAGCAAGGAAATATTAATGTTGTAAAGATAGATTCAGGAAATAATATTGCAGATATATGTACAAAAGCATTAGGAAATGTAAAATTCATTAAATTCAGAGAAATGTTAAAATAAGGTATAGTAAGTTAAGATATAGTTAAGGTATAGTTTTAATAACATAGTGAAGTTGTTTTGTTTTTGTGTGTTTTGGTGTTGCCATATAAATGTAAGGAGGCGTGTTATTTTATTGTACATTTCATTTGGCAACACTGCATTACGTCATTACTCCGTGGCGGACTCGAGACCACGGAGCGATGTCAGTTGCTTGTCTGTTGGTTGTTCATTAAACTAGTAGTCACAATTTGCTTCACAGCAGACGAAATGAAGATAATTTCTAACACTTAACACTAGAGATTGTGTGTTTCAGCGATGTCGGTTACTTGTCTGTTGGTTGTTCATTAAACTACATCAGTGTTAAACGAAGTGTCGTCTGCTTTACTTCTATTATTCTAACACTTAACACTAGAGATTGTGTGTTTCAATTGTTTGAGCCTTCATAACTAAATCTTTGTAAGCTAGCAATGAGTCTGATTATATGCTATTTTAAACAGTTTATGAAACTACCAGCTGCATTAAAATATCTCATCTAACAGTCTTAAAAAATGAATGAAACTAATTTTGTGCCCCAAATATGCCACAGCATANTGCATTAAAATATCTCATCTAACAGTCTTAAAAAATGAATGAAACTAATTTTGTGCCCCAAATATGCCACAGCATATCATTTTCATTCAACTTATAACTATACATCAAGAACAAAAAATGAATTACATACCTTGGGAAAACACATTATTTTCTGATGGAAATGACCTCTTAGTATGTTTTTGCAACAGCATCCCATATGTTAATTGGTGATGTTGCATTAGTCCTATTAACACACCATAGGTCTGCATCACCAGTTCATTGGTCAAACATAAAATAACACACCCAGTGCCTGTAAAAAAATCATTTTATGCTTCAGCATTCAAGTTTTTTCTTTTTTCATTACACAAAACTAACCCTTTCATGTTCTTACAAACAATACCTGCACTCATCACATGCATTAGAAGAGGCTGGCTTTTAGCACAATAAGACAAAGAATCAACGCTTTCAATGACTAAAGAAAAACGAAAACTAAAATTAAATTTAATAATTATGCACAAGATGTATGGAAGTTTTACAATTTTTGAGTGAGCCCTAAACTCGTAATTAAATTTTTATAATAAACAAAGTGGCCTATGTATTAGAGATGTTACCAATTTCATTAGTTAAGGGAAGAGATTTTGGTAAGTGTGTAACAGAGAGGAATTGACCGCTAGTGAGGGTGAAATAATGAGGTAAAGATGGAGAAGCAGCAAAAAACAAGAATGGGGGAAAAAGGGAGTGTCCTGAGGAAACTTGCAGGCTAGCAGCAATGTCACAAACGTATGCCACATTTTCTACATGTGAAACTCCAGGTGACCCCTCTGGGGGGAGTGGAGAGGAGAGATTTGTGATGCTCTTAACATTGAGGTCTTGA